>CM070511.1:58101613-58594069 GCA_036346375.1 Guadua angustifolia
AAGTTCACCAAATGGATAGAGGCTAAGTAGGTCGCCACCATCACTTGGCCCAAAGCGCCAACTTCTTCCGCATGACATCGCTTCATCGCTTTGGAGTCCCTAACTTCATCATCACCGATAACGGCACGCAGCTTCACAGGAAAGAATTCTCGAGTTCTCGCGACGACTTTCAACATCCGCTGCCGACTTCAACATCCGCTGGCCGATCAAGTACCAGGGCTCCATCCACTGACTAACGGTTGTGTCGAAAGGCTAACGGCATGATCCTCCAAGGGCTTAAAACCACGGATCTTCGACATCGCTCAAGAAATTGGCGGGCGATGGGCAACCGAAGCCGCCTCCGCCCGTGCGGAGCTCGCGGAACCACGCCGACCCGATCGACCGGGTTCACACCTTTTCTTCGTGTTTGCCGCTGGCCGCTTTTGGTTCACCGACTCAGACTACGGGCGCGCCACGCATCGCAAGCTTTCGACGAGGCACGGGCTCGACACAACAAGACGCCATCGACCGTGACGACGAGGCGCGCGATGTGGCTGCTGGCGATCGGCCAAGTATCACAGATCAATCGCGGCGCTATTTCATGATCGCCAGTCCATGGACGGTCCTTCAACGTTGATGCACCGGTTTTGTGCCAGTCCAACCCAACGCCGGCAGTACAAGCCGCCCCTCCATGGGAAGGACCTTTCACCGCCGTGGAGGTCCTCCGACCGTACATTTCGACTCCAGAAGACGACGACGGCTGTACCTAACGCATGGAATATCGAAAAGCCAAGGCGATTTTATCCCAAAACTTTATCCTTATTCTCGTGACTCGCAAAACCTCCCAGCCCGGCGTAACGTGGTCGATCACATCCCCGATCCGTCAGCGCCGCCTAGAGGATCGCCTTACATGGTCTACCGGGATCGTGGCACTACCAATATAATACATTCGCCCTAAAGGTAACTCCTTCCGCCAAGAGCTTATGACCCACGCCCGGCGGCTGGGCGTCCCGGGCAGCGCCACTGGCAAGGACAACCATGCGAGGCGGTCTTTATCGTTTAGGACGCCCCAGCCGGCGGCATTGCCCGCGATTTCAGAGCCTTCGAGATGTCGAGCGCGCAGGCCCTACGCCCATCCAACCTCAGAAGACTCCTAAAGGCTACTAATCATCCTAAAAGCGCCACAAAGGAAACGCTGATGACAAGCAAAGTCCAAAAAAACTGCGGCATGCAAAGTCCTTACATTGCATTCCAAAAAAAAAGAAAAGAAGAAGAAAACAAAAGTTAGGCATGGGCGCCTGATGTTCTCGCTAAGCTCTGCATCCCTCGGATGTTGCTATCCGAAGTTGTCACGCCGCCTCGTGATGTTGCCTCAACCCAGCCCACTCTCCGCCACCGCCAAGACTGCGCCCAAGACTGGCTCAAGGCCCCTCGATCTCCGGGCGATCGCTGTCATGATCGGTCAGGAGGCTATGCCAAGGGCAGCAAAGAAGCCAAGACATACTCACAGGCACGGTGGGCCGATCACCTCATTTAACAGAAAGGCCACACAAGGCGCGCAAGTGTGTCGTTAGGCTACTACCGGGTAAGGCGGAAGGCGACTCGACGGAGTAGGCTCCAGAGGTTTCGCGCACCTCACCCCAGAGTCTCCAGTTCCCGCCCCATGCTCGGTCGGGGTCAAGGAGCATGGAGAGGAGGGTCTCATGAGGCTATGCGATCTCGTGACATGGAGCCGAGGTCCGCCACTTACAGCCTCGACCTGCTCGCCGCGACGACGCCTCGCTGCCCTTGGCAAGTTCTCCTCAGGCGTGACTCGAGCCCATTCCGCCGCCATCTCTCGCTGGCTTATGCCATTTCTTCGGGCGATTGATCCGTGCTTGCCGAGCAAGCACTTCCACCCCGAGCAAATGATCGTATGCCCGGACGCTAAGGAAGCGCCCAGCTACACACATGCACACATGCCGGGCTGCTGCTTGCTTGTCGAGAGAAGCGGTGGTATCCGCCTCCCACCGAGGTGGTCTCATGCAGTACGCTAGCTTGGTTTGCAAGAACCCGAGCCAATAGTGTTGGTCAAAGCGGTAAACAGTTCAACATTCGTGACAAGAGGAAAACCGAAGCCGTCGATAGGGTAAACAAAGAGGACTCACTCCGAACGAGGATTCCGGATATGGAAGATTGAGGAGGGCAATATGAGCCCTCTCCTCAAGACGTCGATGACGGATCCGCAAGATGGGACCTCTTGGGCTCGACCAGAGGGTCCGCCGCCGCTTCCCGCTTGTCACTTCCCTACGATCATCGCTCACCACTCGCCATCAACGCCTCGCTTCCGATCTTTTCCTTCCTCGGCTAAAGAGCGAAAGCAGAACGGAAAGGCGGAGGGGGCGAGTTGCGCATAGTGACTTTTCCCCTCCGCACCAAATTTATAGGGCCGGCAAGAGCGGCCGGCGGAACTGCCCCGACGACGCCAAGACAGAGATAATCGTGACGCATCCGCCAAGGCGACGGACGTGTTCGCCCACACCTCACTCTCGATAGAATGCGACGTGACGGTTGGGGTGAAAGGACGCGAAGCTCGCCAGGAGCATGGATTCTTTCGATTTCGCCGGCTTAGATCGAACTGCTGGTATTCGACCCCTGCGACGCCTCGATGGGCCATGTGGGTTCCGAGTGGAGGACCCGACCGCCACAACACCTCCCGATCCAAAATAAAAGATAAGCTGATCTTTCCTTACAAGTTCCTCCCAAGATTCGTTGCCGCCCAAACCGAAGCTGCCAGGTGGCGATCATGAACCCGATCCCCACATATCGCCGAGGGCTACGCAAGCTCATGCACTTTCAAGTGCCGGTGATCGGATCGCTGATACGGGTCCTCCCTTAACGGAGCCCTTCGCCCAAGCGCATGCCATGCATTCAACATGGCTACGTTGCAAAGTAATCCTTCGTGGAAAAACAAGAGGCGAGAAAACGCTTTAGCGCCCATCGTATCAAATTTGCAGGTTTCACCGAAGCGGCGCTTAGTTCTGACACACACACACACACGATCGACCGGCTGCGACGCCAATCCCGTGAAGATGTGCCGCCCATCATTTCTGCGTGATTTAAATTCTTCCGCGCTGCCGAGTAAATGTTTGGTAGGACGACGGGTATCGCTTCCCGCGAACGCTCAACCACTCCCCATCTTCCCAGTGCGGCTCAAACCGACCAAGGTGTATGAAAAGCCCACTGTCAGAATGGCCTCGGTGGCGAGAAAGGCTCAATGCCTCACTTAATAAGACCTCGGGTCAGCTCCAAAGGCAAAGGATCCACCTGTGGGTCTCTAGTCGATTCCCGACAGTGCAAACGAGTGAGGGATTTAGTTCAAGGCGAGCCCTGGTGGGTCTAGTTGGGCTCTGGCGGACGCTCTAATCGCTTTAGCTCGTGGTCCGAGACCATACTTCAAATCCTCTCATGAGCTCCTCAAGGGGCAAAGCAGTTACTACGCCTGAGTCACGAATGGCTCCTGGGTCCCGTGGTAGATATACACCTGGGGCCCACAAGGCAGACTGAAGGCCCACCCAAAGTAAGCCGGGCCAGCCGATCAGAGAGGCCTGGGAGGCGGCTCGGATGAGAAAGGCATGAAGAATCAGGATGAATCCTAGCCAAGGAAACCGAGTCAGATAGGGCAAGGGTGATTGTAATCCAAACTAATATAGATTCGTGATAGATACGAAGTATAGTTCCATCTCAGATCCGAAAGTGGGATTCCATATTGTAACCGCTTCTCTCGCTATATAAAGGAGGGGACGGAGCATCATAGAGAACACATCATCGAAGAAATAGCTAGCCAATTATAATCCCAAAGCACAGACTAGGTATTATCTCCACCGTGAGAGCTCCTAACTCAGATAATTCAAGGCCTTGTGCTACCATCGAAGCTTCCGATCCAAACATTAGCCCCTTTTTAATTATTGCTCGGTGAATAATCTCGACAACGGCGGCTTGGAGCGCACAGGGGTAGAGGATCAATCTTGGCAGTTCGATGGCTTATCTTCACCAAAAGCATGGCCACCTTCGCTACCGCCCAGCATTTCGCTTCGAAGTCCGATTTCATCGCCGATTTGCTCGTCATCTTTTCCTTTCTTGATTCGGACCAGCCTAACTGAGGATAATCTTGAGGTTCCTCACCGACAACCACTTGGATCGAGCAAGGCGTACATCCGTCTCGGACGGAAGCCAGAGATCTGAACCCCGTCTCGAGCTGGAGTTGGTTGACAACGAACCCCGAGTGGTCAAAAGTACTGGAAAACCACTCGGATTCGAAAGTCGCTCCTACTCATCTTCATGCTCCTCCGACTCGGAAAACGAGGCGGAAAATTTGCAAGGCTTTCGCAGCATCTTTGTGATCGAAGACTTGCCAGCCGAATCTCAGCAACAGAGGGACGTGGCAAACGCCGCAGAAGAAGAACACCATCATCAAGGAGGCCGCGCAAGACTCCTTCAGAACAGGGGTCGCCATGTCAATGAAGAAATTTTGTAGACGAAGATGGGAAACCAAGCGATTTTTCATACTCCTCAGCAGAATATCGTCGCCTCCAAGACGCTTCTGGATACGTTAGGACCGTTGATTGGTCCTGATACCCCCGCCGCAACAATCGTAGCTCAAGTTCGCTATGGTGACGCGGGCTACGGGCAGACAAAGAAAGACCGTGGAGGGGCTAAGGAAAAGGAGCCATCTCAGCATTCACCTCGCTCAACTCACAAGCCGCTAGGCGCTAACACGGCCCGCAATATGCCATAGGCGGAGCTTCGACGAGGAGAAGACGCTAGGCAAAACATCACCCGAGACCTCCGAACAAACCTGAACGCCAGGAGGCTTGACCGAGAAGAAGAAGAGCGCCGTAGGCGCAGAGATGACTATGAACGTTTTGGCATTGGCCATGACGATCGGGACGATCACCATAATAATCCCCGCTATTGTGGAGGGGAAAACGAAGACCGACGAGCTAGATCACCCTATCGACGCTTCTCCACGGCTACGTTAACGACGGTCCTATTGAGGGCATTCGGAGCCACCGCCTCGCCGCGAGTGGTCCGGCTCAAGGATTCAACCCAAGAGCATCACCAAATTTGACGGAGAAAGAGATCCTCAAGCTGCTCCAAGTTTACTCCTTGTAATCATGGTCGCCGAGGCGATCGCAACGTGATGGCTAATTACCTTCCAGTCATGCTCACCTCTTCTACCAAGCATGGCTTACAGGCTTCCAAATAATTCCATAGATTCCTCGGGAGGATCTTTGTGAACAATTCATCACCAATTTCTGTGGCACTTACGAGCTTAATTCGAACGCAATGGGATTCCGTATCAGCCTCCACCAGAAAGGAACGTAGACGCCCGTGAATTCATCCCGGCCAGGCAAAGAAGAATACGATCAGGATATTTCGAAGCAGCCGATCATCGCCAGATTCCGTATGGGTGTCAACGACCCCGACCTGATCAAAAGATGTCCCGTGGCTTCCAAACCACCGTCGAGGGAGATGTTCGAGTCGCGCATCGTTATGCAACGGCCTCAGATGCTTTGGTCGAACGCGTAATGATCGCTCATGACACAAAGACAAGAAGGATCACGCCGAGTCATCAAGACAACACGACGTAAAGTTTAAAACCTCAAGAAGTAGTGGCGGCAATCGAAAGCAAGGCCGTATCGATGCTACACGCACCGCATTTCCACTTATGATACCGCGGATGGAAGCTATCTGTCCTTTTCATCCGAAAGGTAAACACGCTACAAAGGATTGTTTCACTTTAAGAAGATTTGCCAAAGAATCCAGAAAGCGACCAGCCAGAGGCGAAGCAAAAGAAGAAGATAAGAAAAAGCAAGAAGATGATGAGGGCGAATATCAAAAGATGGAACGAGAGCTCAATTACATCTACGGAGGTTCAATGGCTTACGAGTCAAAGTGGAAGCAAAAACTCACGGCCAGAGACGCTAACGCCGGCCATGCCGCCAGCCTCCCCAAGATCTCTCGATGGTCCGAGGCTCCCCATTACCTTCGACCGCTCGATTATCATCCGGATCACATCCCTTACCTCTAAGATTCCACCGTGTTGGGACCCAGCGCAATGTTAAACTCAAGAGGGTGCCGGTCGACGGAGGCAAAGTGGCTCAATGTTTCTTCTCCAAAACTTTTGACGACATGAAGATTCCCTGCTCCGAGTTAAAACGGCTCCTCACCGCTCCATAGAGTAATTCCCTGACTTCTTCGTCCTAATTTCGGCAAATCACCTTGCCAAAGGATATTTGGAACCAAGGAGAATTTTCTTAATCGAGTAATTAACTTTGAAGTGGTTTACTTCCGCATCGGCATATCACGCCATCTTGGGAAGACTCGCCCGCATTCATCTGGCGGTCGCACTCACATTATACTTATCTTGTCTTGAAGATGCCTGTACGTAGGGCATCATTTCCATACGGTGATGTCAAGTACGTTTCGCCGTCATGGCGACAGAAAGCCGCGGAGATGGCCGAAGCACAAGAGGCGCAGAAGACGAGAGAAAGGATCCCAAGCAGTACCGCAGACATCAAGAAGACGAAGGAGAGGTACTGCCAAGAAGCGCATCAGCAAGCCTAAAACTCGATGAGGGGGTCAAGAAGGTAATCTCGACCCATCCAACTCGCCTAACAATTTCGGACGATGTGCCTCACCTCCAATAGGAAGACGCCGCCACCTTTCTTCTAGCCAACCGACATCTTCGCGGAAACCATCCGACATGCCCTAAGGCTCTCAGAGAGGTGATCGAAAGCACTCTTGAACGTTGATGAGAAGGCCAAGCCCATCAAGCAAACGGTCCAAGATTTGCTCAAGATGTAAAAGAAGCCATTAGGAAGAAATCACAAAGCTTTTTAGCAAAGAAGGTTTCATAAAAGAAGTGTATCATCCCGACCGGCCGGGCTAACCCAAAGGCTTGTTCGCAAAAGAATAAAAGTCGGCGATAAAAGCGCGGATTATACCGATCTCAATAAGGCTTGCCCGAAAGATCCTTTCGGCCGCCCCGCATTGATCGTGGTAGACTCGACGCAGTCGCGAACTCCTCGCGCTCGATGCCTACCAGATATCACCAGATCAAGCTAAAAGAGGAGGATCGTGATCAAAACTTCGCTCATCACCCCGCTTACGATTCTCGCTACGCCACGATGCCGCTGGTTTAAAGAACGCCAAGCAACTTATCAACGCCAATAATACAACGGTGCTTTTGATTCCCAGATCGGCAAGCAACATGGAGGCATATGTGGACGACGTTGTTGTCAAGACTCGTGCAAAGGAAGACCTCATATCGTGACCTAGCCGAGACCTTTGAAAGCCTAAGGGCTTACAAGATGAAGCTCAACCCTAAAAATGCGCTTTTGGAGTCCCGCCAGAAAGTTACTCGGGTTTATTGTGTCACAGCAGGGCATCGAGGCAAACCCAGAGAAGATCAACGCAATCCTCAAAATGAAACTCCAACCACCGTAAGGATCGCTCGTGGCTCAACGGATGCATGGTGGCACTCTGCAGATTCATCTCTGCTAGGATCACGAGGAATGCCCTTTTTCAAACTTCAAGAAGGTGGTAACTTCCAAAGGACTCATCAAGCACAACAAAGCCAAGAACTGAAGACGTTCCTATCATCTCCGCCAGTGCTGGTACCACCAATGCCTGAAGAACACCTTTTCCTCTACATTGCCGCGACTACTCATGTAGTCAGCGCTGCAATCATGGCAGAGCGAAAGGAAGAAGGACACCTGTAAAATCCAGGGCTACCTATTTCATCGCTGAAGCATCGAGAATCCAAGGTACGCTACCCGCAAGTACAATAACTATTATACGCCGTATTGCTCACCTCTCGCAAGCTCAAGCACTACTTCCAAGAGCATCCAATTACTAGTAGTCACCACCTTCCGCTGGGGGATATACTCCACACCTCGGAGGCCACCGGAGAATTGCAGTAAGTGGCAATGAACTCCTGAGCCTTTTGAAATCTCTTTTCAAAGCATTTAACGGCAAGAAGTCCCAAATCCTCGCCGACTTCACCGCCGAATGGACGAGTTACAACCCCAAGAACCTCCGAAGAACTAGAGTTCTCGACAATGTACTTCGACGGATCCTCATGCTCACGCCAAGCAGAGCTTGCCAGGGTCCTCATCTCTCCAACAGTGAGCGCTTGAAATACGCCCTCCAGATTCACTTCTCAAATATTAAACAACGCCCGCCGAAAGTACGAGGCACTTCATCCACTCAAGCCGTGATTGCGATATCCCCTGTCCCGCGGCTAACTATTCGGGCGCATCTACGCCGGTAATCAACCAAGTTCAAAAAGAATGGTTGAGCGTCAAGACAACATGGCACCTTATTGTCGAGGTACGGAAGCTAGAAGGCAAGTTCGATGGGCTGGAACTCATTCACGTGCTCCGACGTGACAACGGCGCAGCAGACGAATTGGCAAGGCTGGGTTCCACTCGGGCAATACTATCGGCCGGTGTATTTGTCGAAGAACTCTATAAACCTTCAATAAGCCAAAAGCAGGAACAAAACAAATCAGAAGAAACACCCATGGAAGAGGAGGTCTTGGTCATCAACGCAGATTGGACGGCTCCTTTTCTCAATTATCTGTTAAGGGACGAACTTCCAGAAGACCGAACAGAGGTAGAACGCATTGCACGGCGCAGCAAAAGCTACATAGTAGTAGGAGAGGAATTATTCAAAAAGCGCCCGAGTTTTAAGGCGATGCATATCGAGCAAGAAGGAAGAAACTCGCCAGAGAAATCCACTCGGAATCAGGCATCACGCGCGGCAAGCACTCGTGGGAAAGGCATATCGACAAGGCTTTCTCTCGCCGATGGCTCGGATCGATGCGGAAGACATCGTCTCAACTCGTGAAGGATGCCGCTTTTTGTCCGCCAAATACACGCGTTCGCCGTGGTTGCGCAGATAATTCCGATCACTTGGCCGTCGCAGCTTTGGGGGCTCGATACATGGTTGGCCCATTGAAGAAAGCTCAAGGGCTTACACTCATCTCTTTGTCGCCGCTGATAAATTCACCAAGTGGATAGAAGCAAAACCAAGAGCTACAATCACAAAGCAGCCCAAGGCCAAAGAATTCTTTCAGAGATCGTCGACGATTCAAGCGCGATCAAAACAGATTATCACGACAATGGAACCCACCAATTCGAGGAGAAGAATTTCAAGACCTGTGTGACGAGCTTGGCATCAAAATTTGCTTCCTCCTGCGGGTCCATCCAAAGAGCAATGGTCGTAGAAAGGGCAAACGACATGGTGTCAGCAGGCTTAAAGGCACGATCTTCGAACGGCCAAACCGTGACGCCACCCGATGGGTAAAAGAATTGCCGCTTGCGACTGGGGTCGAGAACCACCAAACAGGCAACCGGCAAATACTTTTTTCCGGGTTCACGGCTCGGGTTGCTCTACCCACCGATTGACCTTCGATCCCCGTCCGAAATTTCAAGGAGATAGAGTCAAGAAAGGTATGGAAGACATTGATCGATTGAAGAAGCAAGAGAAGTCACGGGTCCGGGCCGCCGATATCAGTTCAAGGCTTATCATGACCAAACGTCCAAACCGAAGCGCTTCTCAGGGGTGATTTGGTCTAATAAAGAGCTGAAGCACGAGCACAAGCTATCTCCCATTGGGAAGGACCCCACGCTGCCGACGGCGTGACGGCTGTCTGTGAGCTTACTGACTTAAGCGAGAAGACGTTTATCATCAAGAACTCATGGAACATATAGAGCAGCCTACGCTATTTTTATTCTTAGAGTACTTTATGAATGTTTATTTTTCTAGACTTGCTACTCAATTGTTATACAATTAAGCAAAGAAGTCCGGGTTACACCTAATAGTGTTATGATGCTAACTCGCTAAGAAGATTGCTTGTTTCAAAAGATACCACGCTATCGAAGTTTTTATCTAATTGACTTGCTACTCAATTGCTACTCAATTAAGCAAAGAATCGGGGCTACACCTAATAGTGTGGCATGTGCAACCCCGCCTGCAAACCAATGTCTACCTCCTTTCTTGTGGTCGCAACTAAAATCCGAATGCTCTAAACTTCGACAGTGATCCTGAATCTAAAAAGTCTAGTTACCAAATGAAAAAGCACGATCGAGGAAAGGCCAGCGCTAACTCGCGATGCTCCGGGGCCAGACTAATCTGACGGGTGCTCAAACATAAGGAAGGATGAAAGCTACTCTGTGAAGTCGAAAAGATCTAAACAAGAAAAGTAGCAACTGAAGTAATATTACCAAAAGTCCAGCATTGTCCAGAGACCATAGAAGATATATACAACAAAAATACTATCTAAACGTCTCTCGCAGAAAACAAAAGTGCTACTTTCTTTGCAGAGATAAAAACTACTCCTGCAAGACGCACTACGACGATGATGAGGGAATCCCTAGCTCGATGAGCCTAGGAACGCCTCGATCAGATAAATCGACGGCGGCAAGGCGCCCGAGCGACGGCTCTCGCTCATGCCTCCGCCAGTAAGGGAAGGTCGGCATGACACTTCAGAAGCTCGGCGAGATCGCTCGGTTCGAAGCCTGGGCGCTATCGCCAAAATTGAAGAGCAGTGTTCTCGATCCACTGGCCGACCGTGGACCTGGGGACTCCGGAGGGAGAGGCAATGGAGAAAGATCCTCAGATGATGAGGGAGAATCCATGAGGAAGAAGAAAGAAACCGCGAAGAAGATTTAACGATCAATCGCAAGCACTAAAAAACGGTTATCAAGCAAGCAAAAAGAAAGCTAGCAGTTGAGTGTTTCAAAGAAACAAGAAGAAGTTCCTGAAGAAACGAAGAAGAACGAATCGGGTGAGAACGGTAAGAGGCGCCGTAAATCGCCAAGACCGAGGCTAAGTACACCCTTATAATGGGGACACAATACCGAGAGAGGCTCTTCCTGGCCGAGGCGACGCTGGCATGGAGGCGGGAACGGTCCACCTTCTGGGTGCGCCGAACGTAACATCGCACATTTCTCGAGGAATGTCAGACGCCATGATAATCAAAGACTTCAAAAAACGGGCCAAGACGCCTGATATGCCCCCTAAATGGGCCGAGGGTTAACAAAATACATTAAGGCAAATGCTACATTCCCGTAGCAGCATTCGTGCCCAGAGGAAACTTTTTCCAACATCAAAACAATTATCCCTGAGGGACAGCAAAAAACACAGGATAAGCTCTAGACAAACACAAGACTACACAGGACCCAGGTCCAGATTTTTGACCAAAGCAGAAGCAACATCCTTAACTTCATCCATAAGGGCGAGCGCTCGATCGTCATCAATAGGCTAGGCGCAATCCTCCTCGACAAATTTCGAGCTCAACTCACGGATACGTGGACTTCTGTGATCGCCAACACCGGCAAGCGCCAGAAGTTGCAATATCCTCCGCGCGCAAATACTTCGCTTCTTCCACTTATGAATTGTGATATCGTCATATAAGGATTCACCGGTGCCTGCTACATCAGACTCGTGAATCGCAAAGATCCTTTCGTAACCCAATTGAAGACGGCCGACCTTGCCTCAAAGACTTTTGATCTTATCATCAAAAGCCCGCATCGAAGCTTAGAGTTGACCCGATGTACCGCGGGTACCACGGTAAGTTCGGTTTAAAAAGAAGGACGATAGAACAGAAGACAAGAACGAAAGTGCACCTTCCAACTCTCTTGTCAGCTTGGCCACTTGTTCCTTGGCATCCTCTTCAGCCTTCTTCAATTCCTCATTCTGGGAAAGGGAGGATTCGAGCCTCTCCCGGAAATCTGACAAAAAGATGAAGACCGGGGCATCAGAAGACGAAGGGCAAAATTGGGGCTCAAGGCACCTGGACAAAAGGATTACCGTCAGAAAGATTGGTCAAATTCAATTTCTCTGCCTTGAGGTTCTGGATGCGATTGGCCCTTCCAGCTTCCTTCTCGATTCCACACATTGCGGTAGAGTCTACCAAACTCGCAAGGCGATTTATGCCGATTTCTAAGATAATCCTTCCTCATTTTCATCCTCGGAAATAACTTTGAAGACGGAAGTTCCGTCCCGGGCAAAAGATGACAGGCGCTGGAGACGACAAAACAATATTAGGCTTCAGGGAAGAAAGAAGACTTTCAAAGAAAGTACTACAGCAGATAACTCACATTGCCAAGGCGCCAAAGACTGTGAGCAAAGATCAAGAACGACTCCCAATCTTTGCTTTCAACTTTGCCATCCAAAAGGACTACGTCGCCGTCGTCATCAGCAAACGCAGCCCACACCGGAGATTTCGGATGGGGAGGCGGAGGAATTTCGACACACGGCAGGATCGGCAAGGGAGGCTAAGGAGCATCGGGCATGGCGAGCAAGAGCACTAACAGGGGACATCAAGGGTCGATCAGAACGAAGGTGGCAAGGAGTCACTGGCTCTGCAAAGACTTCGCCGCCTGTGGCCTTGCTGCCAGAGCACTGCTTGATTGGTTCCAAGGTAGCACTGCGAGTAGAGGGCACAAAGATCACCGGCGCCAACCTTCGCCACATCAAGACTACCCCCACCGACAATCGTCAAGGCTCCTGGGCGACGCTTTCATGAAGAAATTCATCAACAGATCCCGACGAGGAAACGATCAAGACATGATCCAGGAAGCTTATGAAAGACTAGCAGGAAATCCAACCTCATGGATCTTGTTATCTTGCACTTTAAACGCCCCGGTGGAAGGACTCTTCGCTGGGAGTCCCTCAGAGGCGCACTTCACCGCAGCATAAGGAGCTCCAACATGATGGGCTTGAATACCTCGGGTTCCACCGACTGGCTCGAGGAAGAAGAAGAAGAAGTCGGGGAAGGAGGTCATACATGCCTGGTCCCGACCTTCGCACTTCACCGGGGTATACTTTTATCCGATCGCTCGCTGGCCTTTGCGAACGATCGGAGCTTTTCCCTTCCTAGCTGAATCATCGTCGGGTGCGCTCGTCTTGCTTCGCTTCGCGCTTGGGGCGGCAGAAGGAACGCTGGCGGGGAAGTTTCGCTTATCACTCTTATGTATGGGGAACTCAGGTAATGGCGCATCGGAAAAGAAGGCATCACGTTCCTGCAAATATGGAGGCACATCCAAGTCAAGATTTAGATAAAAGTTAGAAGAATTAGTACTAGAAGGCGTCGAAGAGTCCTTACCGGAGGCGCTGGATTCAACTTCGTGAAAGGTCTTGGCTTTCTGGGAACAACGATCCTCTCGTTTGGGGCAAAGAAGTCAGAGACACGACAGAAAAACACTGCCGAAGTAATTGCTTCAGAAACCTCCCATGTAGGATCATCGGAGCCCTCATACTCATACCCTGGGTGAACTCGGTCCTTGAGGGGCTGAATCCGCGGGTACAAAAGTTGGCAATAATGGCCATACCAGTAAGCCCATTTTCCTTCAACTCGGCAATCAGCCCCATGAGCTCAATCACTTGGTCCATCCCATCATCTTTGGGGAGCGATGTCTAGTCAGGAGAGGGCTTGGGTGGCTTCCCAGAAAAAGTGGGCAACGGAGGCTCGGGATTGGCACAGTAGAACCACTCTTGGTGCAAATTTCTTGTTCAAGTCTTGAAAGGAATGTTAAAGTAAGGCTTTTTCATGCCATCCTCACCTGAACTGCACCCCGACCACTTTGGGGAGTTCTTATTAGGAAAAGGCTTAAGAAGGAAAAGGTGGCGAAGAGATTGAAGTGAGGACGACGCCAAGGAAGGCCTCGCAAAGATTGACAAAGGCAAGAATTTGGAGAATGGAATTGGGGTTAAGGTGAGTTAGTTCGATCCCGTGAAAATTCAAGAATGCCGCGAAAAAGGAGATGCCTAAGACCCAACCCACGATAAAGAAGGATTCAAGACAACCACCTCTCAAAGACGGGAGTAGGGCGTAACCACTCATGCAAGTGGCGGCGCGGCGAGCATCACCAATGGCGAAAAACACCAACGCCCACTAAATCCTCCAACCGCCCTTCTCGTCGTTATCGAGGTGGCCCAATCCTTGGTCGAGTCTAACGGTGAACAACTATGGAGAAGGGACGACATCCTCGAACGAAGAAGTTTCGCGATCAAGGCTGAGATTAGAAGTTAACCCTAGCTACGAGGTCGCGAGGGAAGAGATTGAAGACCAAAGGGGTGAAAAAGGAATAAAGGCAAAGACACTTCGCTTTTACCCTATATTGACAGGGAGCGGTGCTAACCGAGCCGAAAGGAAAAGCATCACCCTTCTCATGCCCTAAGCCGCCCCTAGGGAGCACTTTCAAAGGTCGGCGAAGCACGCATGTCGCACAATCGCCAGGCCCAACAAAATAAATTGGGAAAAGGTACGCCCAAGATGGGCCGAAGTTAAAAAACCCGTGACACACGGATCATGGGTACCTCCTAAGGAAAAACATCCTTATGGTATGCCTCATGCTAGGTCGCAGTCGATAACGCTCAGAGAACGAAGTCGATACTATAAAGATGACTTAACAAAAAACAGACGTCCACAGTGAACGAGGCTCAGAGGACCCTAAAAAAGGGTGGCGACGGATGCCAAATGGGCGATGAAATGCGCCTGTAAAAAGCCTGGGTTATGCGCCAGACGCACTAATACCACTCTGGCCTAAGTACGTAGTGTACAGAAACATGCTAAATAACGAGTCGGCTCTGATAAATTGGGTCAAGGACACCGGAATAATCATACAAGGATTTTGGCCGAGTTCTTCGTGACTCTCGCTAAGCGCTTAGCGCACTGCTAGAAGCACTCGTGAAGACTTGATCGCAGAAAGGCACTCAATCGCGAAGCACCTGGGGCTACTGTGGGGATATACACCTGGGGCCCACAAGGCAGCATCAAAGAAGGCCCAACCAGCGGCGGCCGGCCGATCAGAGAAGGCTTAGAGGCGGAGGCTTGATGAGAAAGGCATGAAGAATCAGGATGAATCCTAGCCAAGGAAACCGAGTCGTATTAGGCAAGGGGTGATTGTAATCCAAACTAATATAGATTCAGGATAGATACGAAAGTATAGTTCCATCTCGTATCCGAGTGGGATTCTATATTGTAACCGCCCTTCTCTGCTATATAAAGGGAGGGGACGGAGCATCATAGAGAACACATCATCAGCAAATAAGCTAGCCAATCATAATCCCAGAGCACAGGACTAGGGTATTATCTCCACCGTGAGAGCCCGAACTCAGATAATCATATGCGTCTTGTGCTACCATCGAAGTTTCCGATCCAAATAGCTTAGCCCTTTTAATTATTGCTCAGAATAATCTCGGCTACTGGCGCCGCTGTAGGGGCTGCTTAGGATCAATCTTGGCGTGCTCGATGGCGAATCAAGCATATGAACAATAGATTTGGGCGGTGATAAACCAGTAGCAACGCTCACAATTCGCCAAATTGTCTGAGAGTGAGGGCAATCAAAAATAAATGTCAATTGTTTCATTACAATTATGTAAACAACATTTCAGATTCCCCGCCAACGCCTGCTTAGCTAGATTGTCTTTTGTTAAAAGAACTCTCGTTGTAAATACTAGAGGAAAATTTTAATTTTTAAAGGAACTTTCAACTTCCAAATGACCTGACAGGTAAAAAGGGTACCCTGGTTCATGAAATACACATACATAGAGTAACGTTGTTGAAGGTCGAAGGGCATCTCGACATCGACATAAGTGACCGGGTTGAATGTATACCCTGATCCTGGTGGCATTGAACTTCTTGATCGAAGTGATCGCTTAGGATAAGCCGAATTTAAGGAGGAAGGAATGTAATCAGTGGCGGAGCCAGGATTTTGTCAAGCCTAGGGCCGAAAACTAAGCAGCAATAACTAACGCCAAATACTACTTACATAGAAATACAACAAAAACACTACATAAATACACAATTAAAGATAAATTTGAATTCCATGATTAACATTTCAATAAAATAGATAAAATATGTCAAAATAATAAATGTAGTGGAGTGGTTGAAAACTTAATACCTAATTAAGAAATGTTTGGTGCATCCGAGACTATCATATTTTCATCACCAATAGAACAAGAACTCCAACTCAGTAAAAAGAAAATTGCATATGTAAATTAGACACACAAAACTACGAAGATAACTATTAAGGCAAATTGTATTAGAAGAATGTAACATACCACTAGCACGAAGACTACGAGGTAATTGTTGCTTACGAGACCTCATACTTTGAAAACGCGTAAAATCTTGTTATCTTCAATGCTTGCAAATACATCTCGCTCAATGTAGCATATCATACTATCATTCATCCATTCATCATTCATTTTATTACGCAACTCGCTTTTGACAATGTTCATAGTCGAGAAAGTTTTCTATCATGCAAGGCTGCAACGGGCAAAATCAAGGCCAATTCAATGAGATGATATACCAATGGAAAAACAGATGTCTATCACCGAACCATCTTCACAGCAAGATTACCAAGGTCATTACAACTTAAAAAATCTGAATCAGCTCTCACATCAACAATGAATGTCTCAAGTTGGTCCTTAAGTACATGAAATTGAGTTCAATCAATTAATCACGAAATAACGAAAACTATCCTTTTCAATTTTTCATATAATAACAACTAACAAATAGCAAGTAATAACTAACAAAACAAAGAATCCTTTTCGCTTTTCGTAACTAATGTCGGAGAATACAATCAATAATCATTCATCTCATCAATCAATCATTCTATTTCTATGATTCAATCAAACTTGATTGAATCATAGAAATAGAATGATGGTTGATAATTGAGTTGAATGATTATTGATTGTATCAAGGCATCAAGATGACAAGATCATTAGATCAACTAATCAAATAATCAACTACTGAATTTACTGATTAACTACCAGTCACTTGCTCATCAATCAACTACTGAATTTACTGATCAATCAACTACCAGTGAGTCTACCAGACTAGTACCACTCTACCAAAGGACTTACCAATCAAAGAAATCAACAATCAACTCAATCGACATTCACAAATTCACAACAATCAACAATCAACTCAATCAAGTCCTGTTGCCACCAAAGGGATGGCGCCACGCTCACGCTCGACGGCCGCGGCGTCTGGTTCGCACTGGCAAGGGCGCAGGCGACCGGCGACAAGCCCGGCGTCCGGCATGGGCGGTTGCGGTGGTCAAGTCGAGGCGAGCGGGCAATGGTGTCTCGCGCCAGAGCGGCAAGGTATGGAGCAACCGAGCAGGGAGCTGCAAGGACGGGAGGCCGAAGGTCGGGCGCCGGGCGGGACGGGAGGCCGAGGACGCCGGGCCAGGCGGCAAGCGGACGGGAGGCCGGAGGTCGGGAGTCACCGGTACCGGGCGGCCGCCGCGAGATGAGGAGAACGAGGGAGGGTTAGCCGGTTAGGGATTGATGAGTGAGGGGTGAGGCCGTGAGGGGTAAGGGGGTAAGGGCCACACTCATTTGCTGGGCCTCGGGCCCAGGCCCCAGTGGCCCGAGGCCCAGCTCCGCCCCTGAATGTAATGATATGCACCTTTGGTAGTTGTGCTGCAAGGCAACAATCAAGTGTGCTAGGGACTCATGCTCGTGGCCCGTTCTACTCAGAGAGGGGACAGACTACAAAAAAAGAGAAGGGCACTGACGAACAAAGAACAGGCAATAGCCTCGGCTCTCCTCTTCCCATTGTTGCCTCCCCAAATTCCAATTATCTAATTCCCGATCTAATTCTTCTTTCCAGTCTATTGCTCTTCCCAATCCCTGCTTCCTATTATTCTCCGTTTGTATCCCCAAATACTTGTATCCGGTGCTGGTTTTGCAATCTAGCTCTTGTGCTCGATTTTGAATTGTGCTGGTTTTGCAACTTTAAAAAGAGCTATAGTCTACGGATTTTGGAATCTATGGAAAGAAAAAATGTCAAATATTCAACAACCGATGTTCGAACTCACCGTAGGATGTGATAATTCGAGAAAGGACATTACACCAAAGAAATTTCACCTGCCTAGTGTCAGAAACCCGGGGACATATCACTTGCCTCAACAAGAAAGATGTTTTATCACTGCTTTTCTAACCCTTTTGTAGGACTGGCATAGGATCCTTGGGCCTGCTTAGGAGCCCGGTTTTTAGCCTAAAACCAATGTAAATTATCAGCCTAAATAACTTTTTATGCTAGGCTCAAAAATAGCAATTGGATGGACCGATAGCCCAATATTTTTACCTCCCATTTAGCCCAAAACGCTCGGAAAAATTCTCACGCGACGGAGCCAACGTTTTCTTTCCGATGCATATCGCGAAGCGCTCACACCAACACTATGGAACCCTCCCTCTCAGCCGAAGACGCGCGCCGCCAGCGTCCATCCACCGAGAGAGAGGCACTCCTTCCACCTCGAAGCGAAGGAATTCTCCTCTCGTAGGAGACGTCCTCCTCCGCGCTACTGGACTGGCGTGGGGTGGAGATCCATCCTATCCGGGCTTTGTTTGGATTGGTTTCTTCTTTGGTTGGTAAGGAAGCCCTAGATTGCTTGGATTGTTATCATTTGCCTGCTGCGAGCAATCAATCTAATTCAGATCTTTCTTTCTCTCCAATCCAATCCATGATGTTTGTTGCGGATCTGTTGGTTGCGTGGTGGAGTGCTGGATTACTACTGATAACAGTTTATTTTCCTAAATTTTTGGGGTTCAACCGAATCCCCATGCCCCCACATTAGGTCCGCCCATGTATTTTGGTGTCTACTACCCTGAATTAATAAATAATGCTATTAACAGCAGTGATTTACCATATTTCTGGCCAGTAAGCTTCTGATCCTGGTCTTCTGTGACTCCTTTGATTTGATCAATCCCTGAACAGATTAATTGTTCGGTGCAATTGACTTTAGAAAGTCGTTTTTTGGATAGATTTTGGTCCACATTTTCTTCCATGGACTGGACTTGGAAGCGCTAATTCAATTGAACTTAATTAGCATCATCGTAGAAACGTTCTTCGATCAAATAAATTTTACGCATGCAAAGTTGACAAGTTCATGCACTGATGTATATACGAGCGTGACACATATGTGTAGTTATCTTGTTTCTGCGGCTTGCTGATACCTAGCTAAGTGATCCGCTAGTCAGTAATTACCAACAAGTGACGTCTTCAGTGCCCTATGGTGTGGCATGTTCGATCTTCTTGCTTTGCTTATTGCTACCACTGCTTAAAATCATTGGCACATCTGCTGATCTTTCAGTCACCTTAGTCTTAACGCTGCTGCCAATTTCAATCTATTTTCGTTTTGCAGGTTTGTCTTCGATACGAGGCACCTCAAAATATTTCAACGCGGGCGAAGATGAGCCTGTCTTATGTAGATGCATCAGCGCAGTCAAAAATCTAGAACAGCAACATCATTTTCGTTCTGCAGGTTTGTCTTCGCTACGAGGCACCTCAAAATATTTCTTTACCTCCGGTAGTTTGCTTTCTGCAGGTTTGGCATCGCTTTACCTCCGGTAGTTTCTTTAAAACATATAAGCTCACACTGTTCGGAACTAGAGCAGAGCACAGAGTAACAACACATGGTTTCGTGAGGAAAGGCAAACTATTTTGCATGATGACCATAAAAAGGGACCTACATATATATATGAAGAAAAAACAATCAATCTTTCATTTCCATGTTGTCCTCAGTTCTACCTCAGATTTGAAGTTTGTGAAACAATTACCAAATTTCATGGAAACTTGGATTTACACAAGCTATATTTACAAGCGTCTTCAATATCACAACATTTCATTGCGATGGTCATGGAGAAACCTTGAAGTTCACTGTTCCCATCACAACATTCTACACCTCAAATAAATAGCTTACAAAAGTACAAATAGTACAAAAATATACATGCCCTAAGGTGAATGCAGTTTTAAGATTTTGGCGATTCAGATTTTGTGTGCCCTGGCTTACCTGTGATGGCTTTCCTTACTTTTGCTCATCCATGCATGTTGAGCCTGCAGAAATCTCCTTATCATGGGCCAAATTTATGTCAGTGCCACTAACTGGTTCAGTAATTTCAGATTCCTGCTCATCAGATATTGCTTCAGAACCTGTTCCTTTCTGCGAATTATCATGCAATTTTTCTATCTGTTCTTCAGTAGCTCCACCTGTGGTTGCATGCTGGTTCTCTTCTTTCTTATCTACTTCTTCACTTTCCAGTTGGGTCTCAATAGTACTTTTGGCCTCAACATTTGAAGATTCAGTGGACTCTTCTTGTTTTGTGCATAGAGGGCTTTGAAGACCATCAGTATCATTAGGCAATTTTTCTGCATCGCTGATATCTGGATCTGTCAATGAGAATGTTATATCAGCCACTGCATCAGAACTTCTATCTTCACGTAAAGATTCGTGCAATCCTTCCTCTAATGTATCCTCATGAGAAGCCTTTGAGCTTGGTGAGTCATCTAGGTTGTGTCTTCCTAAATTGCCACAATTATCACTAATTTAAAGGGGGTTACACGTGTAGAAAGTAAATAGCTCCTGTAGAATGATAAACCATTTTTTTCTTTACGTACAAAATATCCTACGCAATGGATCGTGAAAACAAAAACATCCAGCTCATTCAAACTTGCTACGCAACGAGCCGTGCCTTCCCATGATCTTTAGCGTGCTCAAATGCACTTACGTACTCTGATCAAATGATTTGGAGAATCTTCTCACGTTTCATTAATTATCTAGAAATAGATGCGCTTCTCATCGCTTGTGTCCACAGCTGTTCGGATCGGGAAATGATGGGCCTTCGCTCGGATCATCTGCGATGATGGTGAAAATGAAAACATTACAGAGAACAACAGGATACAGAGGCACGTTCAGTATACATGTAAAAGGGTACGAATACTAGACAGAAAACTACCTACCTACATTGCGAGTGGGTTTCGAAAGGAGTACGAAGTTAGCAACTTATATTACAAATATGAGTGCTTACTGTATTGGCATGCTGGAGGTGAAGGAGCACGTACGGAGGCTGCCATTGACAAATGAAACCAGTAAAATGATAAGAAGCAACCGCGAGCCAGAAAATGGCAAATGTTTAGTATCATTGTTCCTGATTAGCGTTGTTGGAGGGGGTGAGAAACCTGCTTACATATAAAGCTCCATGGAGAACTGAACTTTGGCCGTGGCACTGTGGAGCATCGTGTTAGCCGTGTTTTGCATGGGCCACACGAGAAATTTTTTTTTTGAATAATGCATTTTTTAAAAGGAATTGCAACATTAATACGTGAAACCAAAAAATTACAAAAATAATACCCTGTTGCCAAACGGTACGACGAAATAGAAGTAGTCGCCAGTGGGTTGAACGAAAACTCTATTGTCGCCATATCGTATGGCGACAACTCATTAATTCTATATGGTGTGGCGACAAACACGGGATTAAGGAGTTATCACTATACCGTTTGGCAACAACTTCTTAATTACTCTATTGTCGCCATACCGTTTGGCAACAACTCCTTAATTACTCTATTGTCGTCGTACCGTTTGGCAATAACTTCTTAATCACGCTGATTAAGGAGTTGTCACCATCCGGTATGGCGACAATAGGGTCTTCGTCCAGCCCGCTGGCGACTACTCCTATTTCATCATACCGTTTGGTGACGGGGTATTATTTTTGTAATTTTTCTGTTTCGCATATTAATATCGCAATTCCTTTTAAAAAATGCATTATTCAAAAAAAATCGGCCACACTAGTACACACGAAGTCACTAACCAATATTCACTCCTAAATTCTAATTAACAATAGTTTACTGCAAAGAAAATGCTTGACCTGCTGAGACGAACATCAATCGCAAAACACTGACCCAAATATCTCGGGCACTTATCCACTATAAACAATTCGTATCGTGCAAACTCTGTAAAAATCATATATACAAGTTTTCAAAAATTCTTAAATAATTACTATATCTAGAGGAAATGAGCTTCTATAACTCCGTAAAATTTGAAGACCAAAATCAACCGCACTTGAAAGATATGAAAACGACGCATCGTACACAAACTACGCATGCTAAAACAAAGACCTAGACCTATAGATTTTTGGACAGGCAAGACCCATATCTATGGTGTTTTGGACAGACAAGATCTAGACCCACACCATCTTCTAAAGATTCAACGAGTCATCGTCCAAAGTCCAAAGATTAGAAAGACCTAGTATGCCACCATTTTAGGAGTTAGAAGCAGATGAGACCTAGACCCACGCTATCTTCTGAAGATTCAACGAGTCCAACGAGTCATAGTCGAAAGTCCAGAGAATATGCTGCCGTATTGGAATCAAGACACTGACGGCCCGGCCTTGGCGTATCCTTCGTAGCTCCATCTCCAGAAGCTGGAAATTAGTAAGTTGTGGTCAGGTTGAAAGGGGGCAATGGTAGTGGACGACCAGAGGCGAAAGCATGCACAAGCACAATACGCCTTGGCCAGCGAAGGAGATGAGGGGATTTTCGACTTTACAGAAATATCTGACATCTCTGAGCCGGCCATTGCCTCTTGATTTGATGACAATAGCAAAAGCGAGAGAGAGAGAGAGAGAGTAGGCCATTCGTGGGTGCCAAAACAAAATTCTTTCTAGATTAAAATTTTACATTAGGATTTAGAAAGAATGTCACTTTTTCTATTTTGTATATGCCACAATTCCCTATCTATTTTTTATATGTTGTTCTTACATCTGGGCAGTAGGATTTTACTGGACAAAGATTTTGAAACGGCCACAGATCTCCCAGCAGCAAGGTTCTGGCTTATGGCCTTTAGAACATCAAATTAGATTGTAAAACTCTCCAGAAATCTTTCAAAACTCTTTAGGGGATGTTTGCTTCAATGCTGTATTTTATCACACGAAAATTAAACAAGCTCGACGTGACTAATGTTTGCTTCTGTAGCCAAGTCTCGGTAGTTAGCTAGGTGCACTGTTAGGTAAAAAACCAACGCCAGCGAAGGCGTGTAGCTAGGTGCACTGTTAGGACCGGCAAAATGGCTTGCTATGGTTTGAATCATAATTGTTTTAATTACCGTAGTAAATGGGTTTAAAATTGAAATGAGTCCATTTCAAACAAAAAAAGGGGTTAATGAAGCTTGGCTTGATAGTGGCTCGTTAAATTGAATTTAAAATTACCACTTAAATGTTAAGTAAAATAATTTTATGTTGAACTATGTCAGTTCCAAGAGATGCGTAATAATAACTTGATGCTTAATAATAACTCGTTAAGCTTGATAATCAGCCCTATGTACTGTTATGCACACAACCATGCCGCTGGACAGGTTGTAATAAATCTCTGACAGTGCCTTAGCTGACAAAGCAAAACATTGCCTTAGCTGACAAAGCAAAACACGTTAGAGACTTCCCTCGAATTTCACTGCATTTCAGCATTGTAAGGCCAACTCTCCGATATGGACCTCTCTCGAGTCTCGACGGTGGCTTCAGGGAAAATAATCTAGTCTCTAATCTCTCACTCACCCTACTTGTTTTGGAACATCATTCACCCTAATTTCTTTTTCCTTGCACTTAAATCGAAATTCAAGTAAAAGGTATGACCGCTTTAGTAATTGAAATGAAGTAGCACCGCCCCTATATACTGAAAGCACGGAGTCTTCACGAGAGCTCACGAGCGCTAACAGAGGGCACGGGCCAAAGGCAAAGCGGTAAACTCACGACAAACAAGGCTAAAAACATTTGGAAAAAAGAAAAAAGCTGTAAAAATACCAGAAGTGTCACTAGGGCAAAGAATTCATTGATTCGTGTCAATTTTGTGAACCGCACGAATTAGAGTGTCAATCTGTAAATTACCAACGAAATCGGTGTCACACAGACAAATTTCTCTACATTTCAGCATGTAAGGCCAACTCTCCGATATGGACCTCTCTCGAGTCTCGACGGTGGCTTCATGGAAAATCATCACTGATGAGTTGTAATAAATCTTCGACAAAGTTTTAGCCGAAAGCAAAACGCGTCCGTCAGACTTCCGAATTCCTTTCCATCTGGGCCTTAAACGCTGGTTCGGCCGACTTGGACATCTTTGTCTACCAGGAAATTATTGCTCTGTACTTGTCAATTCTAATCGCCATGCGTTTCAACCTAAAAATACCCAATATTTCCACTAAAAATCTCTAGTCTTTTTCACCTTTAGATCTTTGTACTATACAAGAATCTAGCGTAAAAAATAATCTAGTCTCTAATCTCTCACTCACCCTACTTGTTATAGAACATCATTCACCGTAATTTGTTTTTCCTTGCACTTAAATCAAATTCAAGTAAAAAGTTATGACCGCTTTAGTAATTGAAATTGGTAGCACCGCCTCTATATACTGCGGCACGGGAGTCTTCACGAGAGCTCACGAACGTTAACAGAGGGCACGGGCCAAAGGCAAAGCGGTAAACTCACCTGACAAACAGTGCTAAAAACAATTGGAAAAAAGAAAAAAGCTGTAAAAATGCTAGAAGTGTCACTAGGGCAAAGAATTCATTGATTCGTGGTCGGTTTGTGAACCGCATCAATTAGAGTGTCAATCAGAAATTACCAATGAATTCGAGTCACACAGACAAATTTCTCTACATTTCAAGATGTAAGGCCAACTCTCCGATATGGACCTCTCGAGTCTCGACGATGGCTTCATGGAAAAACTACGACGATGTTGTAATAAATCTCTCGACAAGGTTTTAGCCGACCAAGCAAAACGCTGGCCCATAGACTTCCCAATTCTGTCCATCTGGGCCTTAAACGGTTGCTGGCCGACTTGGACATCTTTGTCTACCAGAAATTATTGCTCTGACTTGTCAATTCTAATCGCCATGCGTTTCAACCTGAATAATACCCAATATTTCCAAAAATTATCTCGTAGCTTTTTTCACCTTTAGATCTTTGTACTATACAAGAATCTAGCGCAAAAAATAATCTAGTCTCTAATCTCTCACTCACCCTACTTGTTTTAGAACAACATTCACCCTAATTTTTTTCCTTGCACTTAAATAGAAAATCTAAGTAAAAGTTATGACCATTTTAGTAATTGAAATAAAGGTAGCATCAGCCTATATACCAGCACCGGAGTCTTCACGAGAGCTCACGAAAGGCACAGAGGGCACGGGCCAAAGGAAAAGCGGTAAACTCACGACAAACAAGTGTTAAAAACATTTGGAAAAAAAGAAAAGTCGTAAAAATGCCGAAGTGTCACTAGGGCAAAGAATTCATTGATTCGTGTCGCTTTTTTGAACCGCATTTAATTAGAGTGTCAATCAGAAATTACCAACGAATTCGGTACACACGCACACATTTGTCTACATTTCAAAGATGTATGGCCAACTCTCCGATATGGACCTCTCTCGAGTCTCGACGGTGGCTTCATGGAAAAGCATACATTGACAAGTTGTAATAAATCTCGACAAGGTTTTAGCCGACCAAGCAAAACGCGCGTCAGTAGATTTCCCAATTCCTTTCCATCTGGGCCTTAAGCGGTTGTTCGGCCGACTTGGACATCTTTGTCTACCAGAAATTATTGCTCAGACTTGTCAATTCTAATCGCCATGCGTTTCAACCTAAAAATACCCAATATTTCCACTAAAAATCTCTAGTATTTTTCACCTTTAGATCTTTGTACTATACAAGAATCTAGCGTTAAAAAATAATCTAGTCTCTAATCTCTCACTCACCCTACTTGTTTTGGAACATCATTCACCCTAATTTCTTTTTCCTTGCACTTAAATCGAAATTCGAAGTAAAAAGGTATGACCGTTTTAGTAATTGAAACAGTGGTAGCACCGCCCCTATATACCGAGCACGGGAGTCTTCACGAGAGCTCACGAGCGTTAACAGAGGGCACGGGCCAAAGGCAAAGCGGTAAACTCACCTGACAAACAGTGCTAAAAACATTTGGAAAAAAGAAAAAAGCTGTAAAAATACCAGAAGTGTCACTAGGGCAAAGAATTCATTGATTCGTGTCAATTTTGTGAACCGCACGAATTAGAGTGTCAATCTGTAAATTACCAACGAAATCGGTGTCACATAGACAAATTTCTCTACATTTCAAAGATGTAAGGCCAACTCTCCGATATGGACCTCTCGAAGTCTCGACGGTGGCTTCATGGAAAAAGCTACTTACGACAAGTTGTAATAAATCTCGACAAAGGCCTTAGCCGACCAAGCAAAACGCGTCCGTAGACTTCCCAATTCCTTTCCATCTGGGCCTTAAAGCGGTTTCTGGTGACTTGGACATCTTTGTCTACCAGAAATTATTGCTCTGACTTGTCAATTCTAATCGCCATGCGTTTCAACTGAAAAATACCCAATATTTCCACTAAAAAATCTCTAGTCTTTTTCACCTTTAGATCTTTGTACTATACAAGAATCTAGCGTTAAAAAATAATCTAGTCTCTAATCTCTCACTCACCCTACTTGTTATAGAACATCATTCACCGTAATTTGTTTTTCCTTGCACTTAAATCGAAATTCGAAGTAAAAAGTTATGACCGTTTTAGTAATTGAAACAGTGGTAGCACCGCCCCTATATACCGTGCACGGGAGTCTTCACGAGAGCTCACGAACGTTAACAGAGGGCACGGGCCAAAGGCAAAGCGGTAAACTCACCGACAAACAAGTTGCTAAAAACAATTGGAAAAAGAAAAAGTCAGAAAAATGCTAGAAGTGTCACTAGGGCAAAGAATTCATTGATTAAATGGGTTTGTGAACCGCACAATTAGAGTGTCAATCAGAAATTACCAATGAATTCGAGTCACACGACAAATTTCTCTACATTTCAAGCATGTAAGGCCAACTCTCCGATATGGACCTCTCTCGAGTCTCGACGATGGCTTCATGGAAAAACTCTATTGACGCGGGTTGTAATAAATCTCGACGAAGGTTTTAGCCGAAGCCAAGCAAAACGCGTCCATAGACTTCCCAATTCTGTCCATCTGGGCCTTAAGCGGTTACTGGTGACTTGGACATCTTTGTCTACCAGAAATTATTGCTCTGTGCTTGTCAATTCTAATCGCCATGCGTTTCAACCTGAATAATACCCAATATTTCCAAAAATTATCGTAGCCTTTTTCACCTTTAGATCTTTGTACTATACAAGAATCTAGCGTTAAAAAATAATCTAGTCTCTAATCTCTCACTCACCCTACTTGTTTTAGAACAACATTCACCCTAATTTCTTTTTCCTTGCACTTAAATAGAAAATCTAAGTAAAAAGTTATGACCATTTTAGTAATTGAAACAGTGGTAGCACCGCCCCTATATACCGGGCACGGGAGTCTTCACGAGAGCTCACGAGCGTTAACAGAGGGCACGGGCCAAAGGAAAAGCGGTAAACTCACCTGACAAACAGTGTTAAAAACATTTGGAAAAAAGAAAAAAGCTGTAAAAATGCCAGAAGTGTCACTAGGGCAAAGAATTCATTGATTCGTGTCAGTTTTTTGAACCGCACGAATTAGAGTGTCAATCTGTAAATTACCAACGAATTCGGTGCCACACAGACAAATTTGTCTACATTTCAGCATGTATGGCCAACTCTCCGATATGGACCTCTCTCGAGTCTCGACGGTGGCTTCATGGAAAAGCTATACCGACAAGTTGTAATAAATCTCTGTGAGGCCTTAGCCGACCAAGCAAAAGCAGCGTCCAGTAGATTTCCCAATTCCTTTCCATCTGGGCCTTAAACGGTTGCTGGTCGACTTGGACATCTTTGTCTACCAGAAATTATTGCTCTGTACTTGTCAATTCTAATCGCCATGCGTTTCAATGAAAAATACCCAATATTTCCACTAAAAATCTCTAGTATTTTTCACCTTTAGATCTTTGTACTATACAAGAATCTAGCGTTAAAAAATAATCTAGTCTCTAATCTCTCACTCACCCTACTTGTTATAGAACATCATTCACCCTAATTTCTTTTTCCTTGCACTTAAATCGAAATTCGAAGTAAAAAGTTATGACCATTTTAGTAATTGAAACAGTAGTAGCACCGCCCCTATATACCGTGCACGGGAGTCTTCACGAGAGCTCACGAGCGTTAACAGAGGGCACGGGCCAAAGGCAAAGCGGTAAACTCACCTGACAAACAGTGCTAAAAACAATTGGAAAAAAGAAAAAAGCTGTAAAAATGCTAGAAGTGTCACTAGGGCAAAGAATTCATTGATTCGTGTCAGTTTTGTGAACCGCACGAATTAGAGTGTCAATCTGTAAATTACCAACGAATTCGGTGTCACATAGACAAATTTCTCTACATTTCAGCATGTAAGGCCAACTCTCCGATATGGACCTCTCTCGAGTCTCGACGGTGGCTTCATGGAAAAACTACGCTGGACAGGTTGTAATAAATCTCTGACAGTGCCTTAGCCGACCAAGCAAAACGCGTCCATAGACTTCCCCCGAATTCCTGTCCATCTGGGCCTTAAACGGTTGCCTGGCTGACTTGGACATCTTTGTCTACCAGGAAATTATTGCTCTGTACTTGTCAATTCTAATCGCCATGCGTTTCAACTGAATAATACCCAATATTTCCAAAAAATTATCTGTAGTCTTTTTCACCTTTAGATCTTTGTACTATATAAGAATCTAGCGTTAAAAAATAATCTAGTCTCTAATCTCTCACTCACCCTACTTGTTTTAGAACAACATTCACCCTAATTTCTTTTTCCTTGCACTTAAATAGAAAATCTAAGTAAAAAGTTATGACCGTTTTAGTAATTGAAACAGTGGTAGCACCGCCCCAATATATCGGGCACGGGAGTCTTCACGAGAGCTCACGAGCGTTAACAGAGGGCACGGGCCAAAGGAAAAGTGGTAAACTCACCTGACAAACAGTGTTAAAAACATTTGGAAAAAAGAAAAAAGCTGTAAAAATGCGGAAGTGTCACTAGGGCAAAGAATTCATTGATTAAATGTCGTTTTTGAACCGCACGAATTAGAGTGTCAATCTATAAATTACCATCGAATTCGGTGTCACACAGAAAAATTTGTCTACATTTCAAGATGTATGGCCAACTCTCCGATATGGACCTCTCGAGTCTCGACGGTGGCTTCATGGAAAAAGCTACTTTTGGACGGGGTTGTAATAAATCTCGACAATGCCTTAGCCGAGCCAAGCAAAAGCAGCGTCCGTAGACTTCCCGAATTCCTTTCCATCTGGGCCTTAAGCGGTTGCTGGTGACTTGGACATCTTTGTCTACCAGAAATTATTGCTCTGTACTTGTCAATTCTAATCGCCATGCGTTTCAAGTGAAAAATACCCAATATTTCCACTAAAAATCTCTAGTCTTTTTCACCTTTAGATCTTTGTACTATACAAGAATCTAGCGTTAAAAATAATCTAGTCTCTAATCTCTCACTCACCCTACTTGTTATAGAACATCATTCACCGTAATTTGTTTTTCCTTGCACTTAAATCGAAATTAGTAAAAAGTTATGACCGTTTAGTAATTGAAACAATGGTAGCACCGCCTATATACCTGAGCACCGGAGTCTTCACGAGCTCACGAAGCGTTAACAGAGAGCACGGGCCAAAGGCAAAGCGGTAAACTCACGACAAGCAAGTGCTAAAAACAATTGGAAAAAAGAAAAAAGCTGTAAAAATGCTAGAAGTGTCACTAGGGCAAAGAATTCATTGATTCGTGTCGGTTTTGTGAACCGCACGGATTAGAGTGTCAATCTGTAAATTACCAATGAATTGAGTCACAGACAAATTTCTCTACATTTGACATGTAAGGCCAACTCTCCGATATGGACCTCTCGAGTCTCGACGGTGGCTTCATGGAAAAAGCTATACTTGACGAGGTTGTAATAAATCTCGACAAAGGTTTTAGCCGAACCAAGCAAAAGCAGCGTCCATAGACTTCCCAATTCACATCCATCTGGGCCTTAAAGCGGTTTTGGTGACTTGGACATCTTTGTCTACCAGGAAATTATTGCTCTGTACTTGTCAATTCTAATCGCCATGCGTTTCAACTGAATAATACCCAATATTTCCAAAAAATTATCTCTAGTCTTTTTCACCTTTAGATCTTTGTACTATACAAGAATCTAGCGTTAAAAAATAATCTAGTCTCTAATCTCTCACTCACCCTACTTGTTTTAGAACTTCATTCACCCTAATTTCTTTTTCCTTGCACTTAAATAGAAAATCGAAGTAAAAAGTTATGACCGTTTTAGTAATTGAAAGCAGTGGTAGCCTTGCCTATATACAAGACGCGGGAGTTTTCACGAGCTCACGGCGTTAACAGAGGGCACGGGCCAAAAGGCAAAGCGGTAAACTCACGACAAGCGATTGCTAAAACATTTGGAAAAAAGAAAAAAGTCTGTAAAAATGCGGAAGTGTCACTAGGGCATAGAATTCATTGATTAAATGTCGGTTTGTGAGCGCTTGCGAATTAGAGTGTCAATCTGTAAATTACCAACGAATTCGGTGTCACACAGACAAATTTGTCTACATTTCATCATGTAAGGCCAACTCTCCAATATGGACCTCTCTCGAGTCTCGACGGTGGCTTCATGGAAAAAGCTATATTTGACGGGTTGTAATAAATCTCGACAATTGCCTTAGCCAAACCAAGCAAAGCGCGTCCAGTAGACTTCCCGAATTCCTTTCCATCTGGGCCTTAAGCGGTTGCTGGTGACTTGGACATCTTTGTCTACCAGGAAATTATTGCTCTGTAGTTGTCAATTCTAATCGCCATGCGTTTCAACTGAAAAATACCCATTATTTCCACTAAAAAATCTCTAGTCTTTTTCACCTTTAGATCTTTGTACTATACAAGAATCTAGCGTTAAAAAATAATCTAGTCTCTAATCTCTCACTCACCCTACTTGTTTTAGAACATCATTCACCCTAATTTCTTTTTCCTTGCACTTAAATCGAAATTCGAAGTAAAAAGTTTTGACCATTTTAGTAATTGAAACAGTGGTAACACCGCCTATATATAGCGGTAGCACTTAGCTCATGGTGCTACCGACCTTAAATGGTTGTAGCATCGCCAGGCATGAAATTGAGAATCGTGTTTTAGCTGAGAAAAATAAAAAAGCCGGTACTCTGGCAAAACCCGTGGCGCTGATTGTTTGAATAACGGTTAGTTTTTCTAGTCGTTGGCCTAGAGGTCAGTGCTACGCACCGGGTTTATTGCACTTTTTGCCTGTCTTTCCCGCCCAACAACTAGTTTTCTTTGGGAAAACTATAAAAGGAGCCTTGGAGCTGGCATTTGAGTGTTGTTGACCTTGGAAAAGGTTTGTGAGAGTTGTGTGCATGTGTTGCTCTCTTCTATTTGCCTTTTGAGCTAAGAGTGAGCTCTAATTGCATGTGTTGCGATTAGAAAGTGGATTGATGGTCTCTTGTGCATGTGTTGCATTTGAGGGGAATCTTGTGCGTGTGTTGCACTCGGTGATCACTTTGTACATGTGTTGTACTTGGTGGAGCTCAAGTTAGAGAGCTTGACTTATTATTCTTGGTGTTTGCCGACACCTAGAAGGTGTGTGGAGGTGGCGTACACGGTGACCTTCTCAAGAAGATGTGAGATGGCCTGATAAAGTTGTGAAGGTCGGAACTGAAAGTTCAAACTCTATTAATTTGGTTTTGGTGTTAATGACAAATCTAATATTGAGACTAAACTCTTTTGATAATCACAATATTGATTTGCCTCAATTGTTAATTAATGACAAATCTAAATATGAGACTAACTTTTTTATTGAGTATATCTTTGATTAAGTCTCATCTCATTGAAAAATGAAAAACCCAAGGTATGCACTCGTATTCATTTTATGATATCTTAATACATATTTTGGATTCAAGTTAAAGGATGAACTCTACCATTATTTAGGTCTCAAGATGTGTATAATGTTTTCAATTCCATATATACATGAGTGCACACATTTAGGAGGAGTTCATACTTTACCTCGATGTTTCAATAGTATTGATCTAATCCATCTTTCTATATCAGGATCATTACTTAGAAACAACCTTTTGAGTATATATAACTTGTGTAGTTGTAGTATACTCAGGTTAATATAGGATAAACTCAAATGCTATCCAAGACTAATTATGTGCATATTAATTTCAAGTTCAATTATTTATATGCACATACCTAATGGAGTTTATTCTATAGTTGATGGTTTAAAATGTATTGATCCCTTTCCACCACATCACATAATATTTGGATCATTACATTTCATCAAATTGAGTATATGAAACTTGTGTAGTTAATATATATTCATATCAATTTAAATGTAATTTAAATTGTGTTCGGTTGCCATTAAATCAATAAAGAACTAATCATGAGTTGATGGTTCACTTTGTTGATCCTAGGGTAATCGAAAGTTCTTGAGTATAATGAAGCATTAGTTGCATCAAAGTACTCAAGATATCATTTAATCATTCGAATTGATTTGGGTTGTGCTCAATTAATCTTAGAAGCATCCATTATGTGTTAATGGAGTGCAAGTGATGATTGAAACAACCATGTTTGTTGGACTAACCTTTTCCATGAGTTGTGAAGTAGGTTGAGTCCAAGATAATGAAGAATCAGGAATGAGAAGTCATCATGTGTTGATGAGCTTCAAGAAGTGATCCCGAAGTGAAGAGAAGGGCTAAAGACGAAGGTTCATCATGTGTTGATGAACAACAACAAGAAGAAGATTTGATCATAGAGGGAAGATGATTGGAAGTCATAAAAGCTCCAAATGGATCACTAGAAGCAAAGGTATAACTAGTTAGGGCTAAGAATGTTTTCCTAGTCTTTTACCGGTCTCGGTGTTTGGATGGGAGATCGGATTGCTAGTTAGGTGCCGTACTATTAAGAGGGGTTGATTCTTTTAGCTTGAGCTTCATCATGTGTTGATGAACTCAATCCGATTCACTCTAGCTCACTCTCTTGTTTGGATTTTGCATGAGCTAAGTATTTGCATGTGTTGCAAATAAGGGAGCTCATGCTTGCTTCTATTGAATCTTAATCGATTTGGTTTTTGCATGGAGCTAAGTTTTGCATGTGTTGCAAAATGTGAGAGCTCATGCATCGGGTTTTAGCTTGTGACTTGATCATGTCTTTGATCATCATAAAAGCTAAGTAAAGTTTATGATTTGTATTTGCAAAATGTGTTTTTGCAAAATGTGTTTTGTTATTTATAAATGTGGTTTGCAAATAAGCTAGAGGTTATGGGTTTCAATCCTAAAGCATGTGTTGGCATTTGCAAATGTGTTTTGCAAAGTGTCGGGATCATGTGTTGATCCTTACATGGCTAGAGGATTGATCTTATAGCTTTTGGATTATTTGCAAGCGTGTTTTGCAAAATATTGGTGTTCATTTGATCTGGAGCATGTGATTAGAATTTGCAAATGTGTTTTGCAAAATTGTTTTGATCATGAGTTTATCATCACATGGCTCAACATTTGATCTTATTGACTCTCTCTAGCTTGCAGTATGGCCTTCATCAAGTCTATCTGAGGATTTGAAAAATGAGATTTTAGACTTGAATAACTACATTAGAGTTTTGTTTTGGTGATATTTAAAAATATCTATGGTTGCTTAAATCTTGAAAATAGGTGAAGATTGTATCCCTCGTGATAAGCTTCGTATAGAGTCCAAGATCACCCAAATCGGAGTTCGGAGTAAAAAGTTATGAGCGTTTTAGTGGCTGGTCCAGTGGTATGATCGGACCACCTACGGTCATACCGATTTCCGGTATGACCGGACCCTCTCCTGTCATACCGACCTCTGGTATGACCGGGGCTCTTCCGGTGTGAAAATTACAGAGAAGGGTTTTCTTCATATTTTTTATGTCCCAGCTACCGAGTGTGTAATCTTAATGCACGGTGGCGGTATAATAGCCTCATGTCCCAGATAACTGGGTTTTTCTGAGTAACGGCTAGTTTTTTAGCCGTTGGGCTCTGAGGAGCGGTCATACTGGCCCTAAGGAGGTATAACCGGGTCTCCTGCGCACTTTTGCCCATTTTGCCCCCCAACGGCTAGTTTTCCTTGTGGAGGCTATATAAGGAGCCTTGAGGGTTGGCATTTGGTTGTTGTTGGGGTTTTGGAGAGTCCATTGCTCTTTGTGGTTGAGTTGTGCATTTGTTTCACTCTCCAATTTTATTTTTGAGCTAAGAGTGAGCTCTAATTGCATGTGTTGCAATTAGGAAGTGGATTGAGAGTCTTTTGTGCATGTGTTGCACTTGAGGGAGCCATTGTGCATGTGTTTGCACTTGGTGATCACCGGAGTGCATGTGTTGCGCTAGGTGAAATTCAAGCGGGAAGGCTTGGCTTGTTACTCTTGGTGTTTGCCGACACCTAGACGGTGTGGAGGCGTCGTGCGAGGTGAGCTTCTCGACGGAGGTTGTGAAAAGCCCCGGTAAGTTGTGAAGGTCGGTGCTCGCCTAGCTGTAAGTTCAACCTTCATTAGTTAGGGTTTTGGTGTTAACGACAAATCTAATCTTGGTATAAATGACAAATCTAATATTGAGTGAATCCCCTAATGCAATATTGTTATTAATGACAAATCTTATATCGAGACTAACTTGTTTATTTAGAATATATTTGATTAGTCTCATCGCATGGAAAAATGGAAAATCCGAGGTATGTTTGCATATTCATTCAAGTATTTATTGCATACTTTGGAGTCGAGTTAAAGTATGAATGTCCCCATTATACTAACCACAAAATGTGCATCATGTTTACCAATCCATATATTACATGGATGCACATATTTAGGGGGAGTTCACACTTTAACTTAAGAGTCAATTTAAATGAATAATTTAAATTGAGTTCATTTGTCTTGTTAATCAATAGAGAACATTTCATCATGTGTTGATGATGTTCTGTGATTAATAGAGGACAAATGAATAAGCTCTTAAGTATAATAAAGCATGAGTTGCATTATTATACTTAAGACAAATATAAATCATTCAAATTGATTTAGGTTGTGCTCAATTGATCTAGAGGCATCCATTATGTGTTAATGGAGTGCAAGAGATAATTGAGACAACCAGTGTATCTTGGACTAACGATTTTCATGAGTTGTGTTTGAGTTAGGTTAAGTCCAAGAGATGAATGAAAAGCAGGACAAGGGCGGCATCATGAGTTGATGGGCGTCAAGAGTGGATCCCGAAGAGAGTCGAGTGATGATCCGGGGAGTATCAAAGTGTTGATCATAAAGACCCCAAAGGGATTGCTTGCACGCATGACAAAGGTATAACTAGATAGGCTAAGGACTTTTGTAGTCTTTGTGTCTAAGGTTTTACCGCCGTACTATTAAGAGGGTTGCCTCTTTGCTTGAGTTTCATCATGTGTTGGTGATCTCAATCGTGTTCACTCAAGCTCAAATCTTATTTGATTTGGTGTTTGCATATAGGTTAACCATTTGGCATGTGTTGCGAATGGGTTAAGCTTATGCTTGGTAGTTGTTTGCTTATGCTCCGATTTGCATGTGTTGCAAAGAGGAAGAGCATTAGATTTGGTTTTCGCATAAAGCTTTGATTTGCATGTGTTGCAAATAGGATAAGCAATATCGTTGACTTTTCTTGTGAAGTTCACTTTTGCATGTGTTGCATTAGTTGAAGCTTCATGCTTTGGTTTCATAAAACATCTTTATAAAACCTTGGTGTTGCTTGGAGCTAAGTTTTGCATGTGTTGCAAAGGAGAGAGCTCAAGCATGGTTTAATGTTTGTGTGGTTGTATGGAGCTAGAGGCTTGCATGTGTTGCAGTAAAGAGCCCATACGGTTGATTTGGTTTAGTTGAAGTTTGGTTTGGTGTTGCATGGAACTAGAGAATTGCATGTGTTGCAATTAGAGTTCATGCTTCTTGATTGATGTTGCTTGGAGCTAGACTTTTGCATATGTTGCAAAGAGTAGTGCTCAAGCATGAAATGTGTTTATTGCGTTATTTGCAAGTTCGTTGTCGAATAAACCGAGGTTTATGAGTCCGAATCCAGAGCATGTGAGTGGGGCTTGCAACGGGTGTTGGCAAGTTGACCGGGTCTTGTGTTGACCTTCACATGGCTAGGGATTAATCTCATAAACTTCGAGTTTGATTTGCTTATCGTTTTGCAAATAATTCTTGAGTTGTTGGCGAAATGTGTTTTCGTCATTTGGAGTTGTTTGTGGTTGTGCAAATGTGTTTTGCAAATGAGCGTTGAAGTTATGCGTGTCGATCCTAGAGCATGAGTTGGCATTTGCAAATGTGTTTTGCAAAGTGTCGGGATCATGTGTTGATCCTTACATGGCTAGAGGATTGATCGCGTAAGTTCGGTGTTGATTTGAAATGTGTTTCATAATTTGGTTTGAATTCTTTGAGCATGAGCTAAGGTGGTGCAAATGTGTTTTGCATGTGTGTATGATCATGTGTTGATCATCTATATGGCTCAAAGAATGGGTTTCGATTTTTGGAGAATCGGTTTGAGTTGAATTGTGAAATTCTCTGTTGGCGGCACTACTGCGAGGTGTGGCGTAGTACACTAAGCAGCGGTACTACCGCCCTTAGTTGTGATAGCTCTTTGGCGAGCGTGTGTTTTACGGAGGTCTTTGCGGTCGGCACTCTGCCGTGTGGGAGCGGTAGGTCATAAAAGTCGGTACTCTAGGCCCTTAGAGGGCGATAGTGCATAAAAGTAACCGTTGGGCGGCCAGATTGAGTCTTGGTACTCTACTGGCCCTTAGAGGCTGTGAGTACCGCGCTTTGTTCATTTTGCCGCTTTAGCCCCAAACGGCTAGTTTTCTTCAGTGGGGCTATATATACCCCTTGGGGGCTTAGGCGGTTGTTGTTCTTTGTGTTTGAGTATTTGGGAGAGGTGTTGCATGTGTTGCACACTCTCATTTGATTCTTGAGCTCAAGAGTGAGACTAATTGCATTTGTTGCAATTAGGAAGTGGTTTAGGTACCTCTTGTGCATGTGTTGCACTTGAGGAGGCCTTGTGCATGTGTTGCACTTGGTGATCACCGAGGCGCGATTCGTTGTGCGGTGAAGTTCGAGCGAAGGAGCGGCTTGTTACTCTTGGAGGTTGCCGACTCCTAGGCAGCGTGGCGTCGTCTTGTGCGGGAGCTCTCGAGTGTGAGAAGCCCGGCGAAGTTTGTGAAGGTTCGGGTTGAGCCTCACGCATAGCGTGAAAACCACGTCTAGTGGAAAGAAGCGGGTGCTCGGCGGGGCCGGTCGGTGTGGGCTAGCCTCAACGTGGACTAGGGGAGACCAAGCAAGTCTCCGAACACCACGGAAAAACATCGGTTGTCCCTTGTCTCTTTACTTTCAAGTATTTACTTTGTGCATATTATTGTTTGCTTGAATGTATTAGAATTGCTTAGTATTAATTGATTGTTCAATTTAGCAATTCTAGTGTAGAGACTTAATTTAGATAGTGCACTAGTGAGCCTAGTTGATTTAGGCTTTAAATTGTCAAAACCTATTTATAAACTTCGCATATATCTTTGATCGATTTTGACTTAGGGGTGTATTAGAGCGAATCAATTAGTGAGCGATTAATTTTGTAAAACGCCTATTCACCCCTCTCTAGGCGCATCCTCGACCCTACAAGTGGTATCAGAGCCACAGTCACTCTCATTTTAGGCTTAACCGTCTAGAGAGTAAAAAGGATGGCGCCTAGCGGTTTAGTGCACTCTCACGATCCACTCATGCTAAATGAATCAAATTATGCTCAATGGAAATTATTCATGATTGATTATTTTAAATCCATGAGCCCACAAATTTGGTGGATCGTAGATGTCGGCATTTCTTCTCCAATTAATGATATTGCTCCAACAAAAGGAGAGGAGAAATGTCTACATCTCGACGCTCAAGCTACTAACGTTTTATTTAGCGTTGTGAGCATAGATATTTTTAATCTCATTTGCAACCTCAAGAGCGCTCATGCAATGTGGACTAAGATTCAAGAATTATATGAAGTGTCCACATCAAATGAGGATTGCAATGAGGAGGAAGTGTCGGTTGACGATTCAACATCAACATCAAATGATGAACCGGCATCTCCATCAACCTCAACCTCCGCCTCAAGCGACGACGAATCTTCACTTATATCAAAAATCCGTTGCTTTATGGCGAAAGGTAAAAATGAGGTATGTAATGATGAGAATGAAGAAGAGCCCTCTTATGATGATTTAATGGATATGTTAGAGGAGCTCAATAATTATCTTGGGAAGGAGAAAACAAAATATAAGATTCTAAAATTAGAACATGAATCACTTCAAAATGATTATGATGTTCTAAAAGAAAATCATGAAAAAGTCCTTCTCAAGGAATTCACTAAAACTAGTATGGATGTGTCTATTCAATGCAATTTAGAAGATGAATTGCCTCACTCAATGCAAATCACAAACAATTCATCAATTAAATGCATATCCACTTCTAATGATGATTTGCCTTGTTGCTCTAATGAAATTGTTTCAAGTTCCTCTATGTGTTTAGATGCTAATCTTGTAGAGGAAAACAAAGAGCTCAAGGCCCAAGTCATTAAATTAGAAAATGACTTGAAGAGGTGCGTTAAAGGTAAAGCCCTCCTCGACGAGATCTTGAGCAAGCCAAGGGCGCCTCAAGACAAGTGAGGACTCGGCTACAACTCCAAGAGGGAGAATAGCAAGACGAGGCACAACGCGTGTCACACGAAGACCATCAAGTGCTTCGCATGCAACAAGAAGGGCCACCTCGCCTCCGTGTGCCCTAATCAAGTGGATAACAAGGCCACAACACCAACCATGAGGCAAACCGGCAAGGAGCAAGTCAAATCGGTCAAGAGAGGACCAAATAGCGTGACGTGCTTCAATTGCCGGGAAAAGGGACACTTCGGTAAGGATTGTCCCAAAGGTATAACTCCTAAGCCTATTCTCATTAATGATAATTATTTGCTTAGGAAGGACAAGAATGGCAATGTGTTTGCCAAGCTTGTCAAGTCCCCTATGCCGATTCAAAATGATATTCATTTGTATAGGAAGAGTATTTCTAGAAATGTATTTGCTCAAAATGCTAAATCTCTTAAGAATAAGAAAAATCATGATGATCATATGCTTAGGAAAAATAATAGCAAAACATTTGCTAGAAATGCTAGATCCTCTAAGCTAATGCATAATTTCAATTATCATATGCTTAGAAGAGATCAAACTAGAAATGGTTTTGCAAAATATCAATGCCCTCCTAAGTCCTCTCACTTAAATCCAAATATTTTGCTTAGGAGGAATAATTCTCGCAAAACTTTTTCTAGTCATGTTAGTCAATTTGAAAATGCTAAAATTAGGACCATTTGGGTTCCTAAAACTCTTGTGACTAACATTGTCGGACCCAATAAGGATTGGGTACCAAAAACCGCCTAAAAGAATTTTAGGCAATAAAGAGATGGATTGGACGCTTGCACATCAAGAGGAGAAAGATTACTTTCGTCTACAAGTGGTGTCAAGCATGAAGATAATCAAGTCCATCATGAGCCAATGCCATCTCGGGTAACAAGTATTTAAATTGATTATTATTTAAACATATAGCCTTGTGTAGGTTATATTGCAATATTAATGAATATCAATTTAGATTACTTGTTATGGCCACTTGCTCTCGCCTCTTATCTATTCTCTTATTGCAATCTTGAGCAAGTTAGGAAGTGGCACATTTAGGGGGAGTGTTAATTCATATTCATGTGTACCACATCCCTACGTGTGCCCATATTAATGTAAGTGCATATATATAATTTCAAAATCAAACCATTTAGCCAAAAGTCAAAATTTTGTATACTATTACTAATCTTGTGAAAAACTAGTTTAAAAATGTATACAAATGCTTTTGAAATGTTTTCCAATGGTTTTGGCCTTACAAAAACTAACTTCAAAGGAAAATAAGTTTTTAGCCCAAAATCTAGTTACTAGTATCTTGATTTTGATTTAATCTTATAATTTTCATAGAATTAAATGTAAAAGGATTTTGAAAGTAATTCCAAAACAAAAATCCTAGAGTTGGTCATTCTTAACAATTTTAGTGTTCAAAAGATTTTCAAAAGACCAACTCATCAAAAGTTATTTGATTTTGAAACTCGCCGAAAAACTATAATTGACCCGTAATGGTCATATTCTAGCACTTAGTGAGTTTCTCCATTTGGATCAATTCTTGTGTAGAATTGTAATTCAAAATGGTATTTTAGACTCATACACAAAATTCAAATATCTATATCTTACTCCTTGCTTCATTTGAATCTTTGTGTTGTTGATTTTGACTTGATTTCTATTTGCTTCTTCCAAATGGACTATTTAGATCAAAAGTCAAAATTGTATTTAAAAGGCCCAAAATTTGCGAAAAGCTTTATAAAAGTATTCTATTATGTATTTCAAAGGTTTTACAAGTTTTCAAAATGAAAAATTCTATGTTGAAATCTAATTTGGCTCAAAACGATTTAATTTGATCCAAAATAGCCTATTCTAGCTCTATTCTAAAATATTGGCATTCAAGTTAGATTTCATTATAAATCTTGGCTATACACATTCTTGATACACCTATCTAAGCCATGGAAAAAGAAATTGCATGAAATCCAAACCAAAGTGCATTTTGAGGCTTTTCGTGTAAATCGATTTTCGTTTTTGCCTCAAAGCGTTAGATTTGCCATATCTTTTAAAATATAATTGATTTTGAGAAAATTCTTTTTGCAAAACCTTCTAATTAGTCCAAAGTTTGTTTCCCGAAAATTTCAAATCATTCGGACTTCATTTCAATTTTGCCAAAAATTTACAAAAGCCCGAGTCCTGGTCAGTCAGGACCGGTACTACCGGCCCTGGTCTTGGTAGTAGTACATAAACCTGCATACTACCGCCCGGTGAGCGGTAGTACCGGCCTTGGCTTGTTGGTTCTGATTTCTTCAGAATTTTTCGAGCTTTGCTTTGGGATATCTTTTTATTGGAATATGATTTTTCAAGAATTCTTTTTGTAATAGATTCTTGTGATCCCAAAGTTTATTTTGGCAAAATTTCAAAAGTTTCTCGATTTAGTTGTAGGGATTTCTAAGTGGTATCAGTTTAAGAGCATTTATTTGATTTCAAAGGACGATATTCACTTGATCTTTTGAAAAGACAAAACTTGTGCAATTCAAATGCAAATAACTCCATAATTCACCTGTTGAATATCTCAGGGAGTTTATTCATATCAAGTTTTGGGCGCTTAATTGCTTCCAAGTGAAATCATGCCTTTAATGTGCTCTGATACTAAATCTTTGTGCTTTATTGATCTATCTCGAGCTTTCGATACCTGTAAGTATATGATGCCCTGTTTATTTCGCTCTGATACCCATCGATGTTATCGATCATTTCTTTCAAGTGGTATCAATTCTTCGTGAGTTGATCCAAAGTGGTATCAATTGAGCATTTATTCATCCATATGCTTACAAGTGGTATGATTGAGATTCTTTTTCTCCAAGTGGTATCATTGAATTCATTATTTCCTACAAGTGGTACTTTATTGCCTCTTTGTAGTATCTTTCCCATACCCACATTCTTGATTTAAGATTTTTCCTCACAAGCTGAAATTGTAAGTTCAACCGCTTAAGAATTCTCTGTGTGAGAGTCTTTATGAGTTGAAACACATAAAAGAGGAAAATCTCTCATTGAGCATTGTTATTCAATCAAATTTGAAAATGCTCAATTCCTTTTGGATTTTCAAGCAAACCCTTGAGATAGTATTTACAAGTGGTATCCCTCAAACCCTTCCATGCTTTTATGCTTATTCTCTCAAGTGGTATCCAAATCTCTAAATATGGCTTAAAAACTCAATTAAAAATGATAGCCATACTTTATAAAATAAGCTTCAAAAGGGGGAGAATTAGGAGCTTAAGATCTAAATATTTCTAAATCTCTTTGCATTGGTCATAAGTATTCATTCTCAATTCGTGTATGACCTTCATTAGAAATAATGATAAATGCCAAAAGAGGGAGAGAATGCTAAAATATGTTTGGGAGAATGAGGAGCTTAAAAGAATAATTGAATATTTCAAAGGGAAAATATTTGCCAAAAAGGGAAGAATGATTAAGTTAAAATTTATAAGATGCCAAAAAGGGGGAGAATGTTCTTCAAGTTAACCTTTTAGTTTTTCCATTTTTGGTGTTTAATGCCAAAAGGGGGAGAATTAGGAAGCTTAATATCATTTGGTTTAAAACAAGTGCTTAACTTAAATATATATCATATGTTTAATGCCAAAGGGGGAGAATTAATTCTCGTATGCATTCTAAATTGTCAATGCTTATATTGTTTAAAATATGCATATGTGTTCAAATAGTTTAAATTCTCTCGATATGTTAGTTTTAATCCAAATATGCTCATTAAGCTTGGATTTATCATTAATCACCAAAAAGGGGGAGATTGTAAGTTCAACCTTCATTAGTTAGGGTTTTGGTGTTAATGACAAATCTAATCTTGGTATAAATGACAAATCTAATATTGAGTGAATCCCCTAATGCGATATTGTTATTAATGACAAATCTTATATCGAGACTAACTTGTTTATTTAGAATATATTTGATTAGTCTCATCGCATGGAAAAATGGAAAATCCGAGGTATGTTTGCATATTCATTCAAGTATTTATTGCATACTTTGGAGTCGAGTTAAAGTATGAATGTCCCCATTATACTAACCACAAAATGTGCATCATGTTTACCAATCCATATATTACATGGATGCACATATTTAGGGGGAGTTCACACTTTAACTTAAGAGTCAATTTAAATGAATAATTTAAATTGAGTTCATTTGTCTTGTTAATCAATAGAGAACATTTCATCATGTGTTGATGATGTTCCGTGATTAATAGAGGACAAATGAATAAGCTCTTAAGTATAATAAAGCATGAGTTGCATTATTATACTTAAGACAAATATAAATCATTCAAATTGATTTAGGTTGTGCTCAATTGATCTAGAGGCATCCATTATGTGTTAATGGAGTGCAAGATATAATTGAGACAACCGTGTATCTTGGACTAACGATTTTCATGAGTTGTGTTTGAGTTAGGTTAAGTCCAAGAGATGAATGAAAACGGGACAAGGACGGCATCATGAGTTGATGGGCGTCAAGAGTGGATCCCGAAGAGGAGTCGAGTGATGATCCCGGGGGAGTATCAAAGTGTTGATCATAAAGACCCCAAAGGGGATTGCTTGCACGGCGGCAAAGGTATAACTAGATAGGCTAAGGACTTTTGTAGTCTTTGTGTCTAAGGTTTTACCGCCGTACTATTAAGAGGGGTTGCCTCTTTGCTTGAGTTTCATCATGTGTTGGTGATCTCAATCCGTGTTCACTCAAAGCTCAATTCTTAGTTGGATTTGGTGTTTGCATATAGGTTAACCATTTGGCATGTGTTGCGAATGGGTTAAACTTATGCTTGGTTGTTGTTTGTTTATGCTCCGATTTGCATGTGTTGCAAAGAGGAAGAGCATTTGGATTTGGTTTTCGCATAAAGCTTTGATTTGCATGTGTTGCAAATAGGATAAGCAATATGCGTTGACTTTTGCGTGAAGTTCACTTTTGCATGTGTTGCATTAGTTGAAGCTTCATGCTTTGGTTTCGCAAAACATCTTTATAAAACCTTGGTGTTGCTTGGAGCTAAGTTTTGCATGTGTTGCAAAAGGAGAGAGCTCAAGCATGGTTTAATGTTTGTGTGGTTGTATGGAGCTAGAGGCTTGCATGTGTTGCGAGTAAAGAGCCCATACGGTTGATTTGGTTTAGTTGAAGTTTGGTTTTGGTGTTGCATGGAACTAGAGAATTGCATGTGTTGCAATTAGAGAGTTCATGCTTCTTGATTTGATGTTGCTTGGAGCTAGACTTTTGCATATGTTGCAAAGAGTAGTGCTCAAGCATGAAATGTGTTTATTGCGTTATTTGCAAGTTCGTTGTGCGAATAAACCGAGGTTTATGAGTCCGAATCCCGAGAGCATGTGAGTGGGGCTTGCAGCGGTGTTGGCAAGTTGACCGGTCTTGTGTTGACCTTCACATGGCTAGGGGATTAATCTCATAAACTTCGAGTTTGATTTGCTTATCGCTTTTGCAAATAATTCTTGAGTTGTTGGCGAAATGTGTTTTCGTCATTTGGAGTTGTTTGCGGTTGTGCAAATGTGTTTTGCAAATGAGCGTTGAAGTTATGCGTGTCGATCCTAGAGCATGAGTTGGCATTTGCAAATGTGTTTTGCAAAGTGTCGGGATCATGTGTTGATCCTTACATGGCTAGAGGATTGATCGCGTAAGTTCGGTGTTGATTTGCGAAATGTGTTTTCGCAATTTGGTTTGAATTCTTTGAGCATGAGCTAAGGTGGTGCAAATGTGTTTTGCATGTGTGTATGATCATGTGTTGATCATCTATATGGCTCAAAGAATGGGTTTCGATTTTTGGAGAATCGGATTTCGAGTTGAATTGTGAAATTCTCTGTTGGTGGCACTATCAAGAGGTGTGGCGATGAGTACACAAGAGCGCAGTACTACCGCCCTTGGTTGTGCAGTAGCTCTTTGGCAGGCGTGTGTTTCTGGAGGTGTCTGCGGTGGCACTACTGCCGTGTGGGGCCAGTAGTCAAGAAGTCGGTACTCACTGAAGCCCTTAGAGGCGGTAGTGCATAAAAAGTGGGTCAGGGCGGCCGATTGGAGTCTGGGCGTACTACTGCCCTTAGAGGGCGGTAGTACCAAGACTTTGTCGCTTTTTGTCTGCTTAGCCCCAAACGGCTAGTTTTCTTAAGTGGGGCTATATATACCCCTTGGGGGTTTGGGCGTGTTGTTGTTTTTGTGTTTGAGTATTTGGGAGAGGTGTTGCATGTGTTGCACACTCTCATTTGATTCTTGAGCTCAAGAGTGAGACTAATTGCATTTGTTGCAATTAGGAAGTGGTTTAGGTACCTCTTGTGCATGTGTTGCACTTGAGGAGGCCTTGTGCATGTGTTGCACTTGGTGATCACCGAGAGCGCGTTCGTTGTGCGGTGAAGTTCGAGCGAAGGAGCGGCTTGTTACTCTTGGAGGTTGCCAACTCCTAGGCAGGCGTGGCGTCGTCTTGCGAACTCTCGAGGTGTGAAGCCCGTGAAGTTTGTGAAGGTTCGGGTTGAGCCTACGGCATAGCGTGAAAAACCACGTCTAGTGGAAAGAGGCGGTGCTCGGCGGAGCCGGTCCAAGTGTGGGCTAGCCTCAACGTGGACTAGGGAGACCGCAAGTCTCCGAACACCACGGAAAAACATCGGTTGTCCCTTGTCTCTTTACTTTCAAGTATTTACTTTGTGCATATTATTGTTTGCTTGAATGTATTAGAATTGCTTAGTATTAATTGATTGTTCAATTTAGCAATTCTAGTGTAGAGACTTAATTTAGATAGTGCACTAGTGAGCCTAGTTGATTTAGGCTTTAAATTGTCAAAACCTATTTATCGCTTCCGCATATATTTTTGATCAGGTTTTGACTTAGGGGTGTATTAGAGCGAATCAATTAGTGAGCGATTAATTTTGTAAAACACCTATTCACCCCCTCTCTAGGCGCATCCTCGACCCTACACTAGCCGGAGCGGGAAAGAGCAACCACTAGTGAAATCGAGGCGGGTGCTCAATTCGTGAAGCCGGTCCAAAGTGATTTGGGCTAGCCTCAACGTGGATTAGGGGAGACCAGCAAGTCTCCGAACACCACGATAAAACATCGGTGTGTCTTTTTGTGTTTGCTTCAAATTTCTATTTACATTATTGCAATTTACATTCATAGAATTAAATTGCTTAATTGTTTTTATTCTTACATATTCATGTTAAAGACATAATTAGCTAGTATACTTAGTGAGCCTAGTTGACTTAGGCTTAATTGTCGAAACCTTAGTTTACCGCTTCTCTATCTATTATCATTTAGGTTTTGACATAAGGGTACTTAAGCAAGATTTTAACTAATCATCAAATAAATTTTTATAGCCGCCTATTCACCCCCTCTCTAGTCGGCATCCGCGATCTTATAGGAACTCGCCTACCCGGAGGGGGAAAGAGGTACCACTAGTGGAATCGAGGCGAGTGCTTAATTTGTGGAGCCGGTCCAAAGTATTTTAGGCTTGCCTCAACGTGGATTAGGGAGATCGTCAAATCTTGAACATTACGGTAAAACATCAGCGTGTCTCCTTGTGTACGCTTGCGATTCTCTATTTACATTATTGCATTTTATATTTCTAGAATTGAATTGCTTACTTGCCTTTATGATTGCAATTTTTGTTAGAGATATAATTAATTAGTGCATCTAGTGAGCCTAGTTGATTTAGGCTTTAATTTGTCAAAACCTTAGTTTATCGCTTCCGCATCAATTATCCTCTAGGTTTTGACATAAGGGAACTTAGACGAGATTTTAATCATAGAAGAAATTTTTAAAACTGTCTACTCACCTCCATCTAGTCGACATCCTCGATCTTACAGATGTGGCCTCTCCGCGCACGGCTACATCGCACATGCTAGAGCGCCGTGTGCATGATAGCCTCGCGGGTGAGCTACGTCGCCCGTTTGGCTAATCGGCTAATACGTCTCAAATAATTAGTTACTCCGCTTAAACACTAACGGCTATGCGGTGCAGTGGTAAGGCATCTCGCGCCCGCGCCAGCGACACAACTTCAAGTTCGCTCGCTGGCACGCGCGTCGCGCCACTCGTCTTTTTTCTAGAGCGACGCGTGGTGGAGTGTGGCGTGTGATTTGTTGCAAAAAGACCCTCAGAAATTTTTGATATTACATACAGATCCTTTTTTGGAGAAAGACCCTAAAAACTGAAATTTGCAAAAAAAGCCCCACGAATTCCCCAAATTACATGCGAAATTTAAAAAAAAAGCCCAGAAATTTCCCAAATTACATGTATGTCCCTTTTTTTTGGGAAAAAACCCCTAGATTTTGCGAAAAACCTCGAGGTTTTTTTTTTAAATTACGTTGCGGTCTCTCTTTTTGCGAGAAGACCCTAAAAAATCCCAAAAATTCGTTTTTCCCTCACAGCCCCTTTGAAAAATCCGGAATTATGGCTGAGATGACTTTTCCCGATACGATTTTCACCCGTTAAACGCGTTACGGCTGACGCGACTTGCACCATGCCCACACATCCGGTCTTATCCTGTGTTGAAGAATTGAACTCACCCTCGACAGCCGAATTAGCTTGTTTTGTACACTGTTGAGCTAGCGCGCCGAGAGCCATGGCGCAGCTCTACCGGACCGCTTGCCTGCTGTCGTTGACCCGGCGTCCGGCCTTTTCCCCGCGTTGAGCTGTACGATTTCCTTTTTTTTTCTGAAGTGCATGCGCGAAGACTGCCTGAACAGTCTCTGTTTTAGGGGGGAAAAAGCATAGGCTATAGTCTACAGATTTTAGAACATATGGAAAGAAAGAGATGGATGTATTTTCAACAACCGATGTTCAACCTCATCATATAGGATGTGATAAATCGAAAAAGGATATTACACCGGCAGCGGTAGTTAGCTCTAATTATTGTTGTAAAAAACCAACGCCAGCGAAGGCGTGTAGCTAGGTGCACTGTTAGGACCGGCAAAATGGCTTGCTATGGTTTGAATCATAATTGTTTTAATTACCGTAGTAAATGGGTTTAAAATTGAAATGAGTCCATTTCAAACAAAAAAAGGGGTTAATGAAGCTTGGCTTGATAGTGGCTCGTTAAATTGAATATAAAATTACCACTTAAATGTTAAGTAAAATAATTTTATGTTGAACTATATCAGTTCCAAGAGATGCGTAATAATAACTTGATGCTTAATAATAACTCGTTAAGCTTGATAATCAGCCCTATGTACTGTTACGCACATGACCATGCCGCTGGACAGGTTGTAATAAATCTCTGACAGTGCCTTAGCTGACCAAGCAAACACGTTAGAGACTTCCCTCGAATTTCTCTGCACTTCAGCATTGTAAGGCCAACTCTCCGATATGGACCTCTCTCGAGTCCAGGGATAAATTTTTCGTTTACTAGAAAATTTCGCCAACCTCCGAAATCCGAAATTTCGCCCGAAATTTCGGTTTTTCGGCCGGAGGACATTCAAAATTCAAATTTCAAATCCGGTTTGATTTCCACCGAAATTTCCGAAATTTCGCCGAAAATACCCGAAATTTCGGTCAAAATGAACTGACTGAAAATTGGTTCAAACGATGTCAAAAAATTTTGAAATTTTTTTGTAGGTTTATGACACATTAGAGATGTTCTCATAAAATTTTCAGATGATTATCAGTTCTGTGGATTTTTAAAAAATTCAAACATTGGTACTGTCCCGATGAAACGTTGATCGGGAAGTTTGAACCAGATGAAAAATAGTACAAACGATGTTAGAAAATTTTGAAATTTTTTTTGGAGATTCCTGAAATACTTATTATATTTATCTAAAAATTTCAGGTGATGATCAAATGTGAGGAATTTTTAAAAATTCAAAAACAGAGAGAGATGAAAACTAGTACTTTCAATGTTAGAATTTTTATAAATTCCTGGAGAAATATTTTGAGCTGAAAATTTTACATAGGAATCCTTAGCTCAAATGAATTTGAAAAACAAAATTTCAAAAAGTTATAAAAATATTTGAATTGCCTGATAAATCCTTAGCTCAAATGAATTGATTTTTGAAATATAATACAACAAATTAAGTTTAGTGCTTACTGTATTCATAGATTTTATTGAGCAACCAAATAAGGTTGAAATTTTTTGCAAATTTTTTATAATGGTACTGAGGAAGTTATTAATCTTTCGTAAAATTTTTAGATGATGATCACACTCGAGAAAATTTATAAAAATCTAACAAGTTTACTGTCCCAATTATGTCCATTCTGTTTTTGATTTTTTAAAGATAAAAAATGATGTTAAATTATTTTGAAAATTTTTGTATATGATCCCAAACAACAAGGGATGGTACCATAATTTTTTCAGATGATCATCAGGCTTGTATAATTTTTTAAAAATCTGACAGTGTTTCTGCCCGAATTTTAAAAAATCTCAAAAAATTAGTTTTTCATCAAATTTTCATGGAACAAGACCTTCTTAAGGGTAATTGGACCCATTCCGTTCAAATCCGGCCAAAAAATTTGAAAATCCGGACTCCAAACCCGAAATTTCGCCGAAATTTCCGAAATTACTGTTCAGCACTGTAGCAAAATCAATTTTTTAAAATTTTGAATTCGGCCGGGATATATAAATTCGGAGGGGGCCGAAAACCGAAATTTCGGCGAAATTTCGCCGAATTTCGCCGAAAATTCAATCCCTGCTCGAGTCTCGACGGTGGCTTCATGGAAAAACTGCGCTGGACAGGTTGTAATAAATCTCTGACAGTGCCTTAGCTGACCAAGCAAAACGCGTCCGTAGACTTCCCCCGAATTCCTTTCCATCTGGGCCTTAAACGGTTGCCTGACTGACTTGGACATCTTTGTCTACCAAGAAACTATTGCTCTGTCCTTGTCAATTCTAATCGCCATGCGTTTCAACTGAAAAATACCCAATATTTCCACTAAAAAATCTCTAGTCTTTTTCACCTTTAGATCTTTTTCACAAGTAACAACTGGATTCGAGATATCCAGCACAACATAACAGTTCCTCTACTCCTACAGTATGTCTACCTATGGTGGAAACTGCAATCTATGCACCTACAGCAGAACGTGCCCGACGTCATAACCTGGACTCAAACTCCCAGCGGTACCTACACTGCCTCGTCGGCATACTTAATGCAGTTCGTCGGAAGTACCTTCAACTCTTTCCATTCCAAAATCTGGCTCGTGTGGACTCCGTCACGTTGCAAAATATTCCTATGGCTTGCACATCACGACGGGCTATTGGACAACTCAGTGCCTCCAGTGCAGGGGATGGCCAAACCAGTACTTCTTCCCAATGTGTTGCCGGAATCTCGAAACTGTACATCACCTATTCATAGAATGCCCACGAGTTAAATATTTGTGGAAACGCATCGCCAGGTGGGAACGTTTGACACCTCTTTCCCCGGATCGGTCGGATCCAGGTGCCATTCTAAGCCTGGCTGACTGGAACCTTCATCTTGCAAACTGTCAGCCAAGATTCCGTAAAGGTTTGAATGCTCTGATTATTCTCACTTGTTGGCAGTGGTGGAAAGAGCGAAATAACAGAATTTTTCGAAACAACGTCAGAGCTGTTGATGCCATACTGCAATCCATCAAAGACGACGCTGCAGCCTGGATTGTTGCGGGTGCGATACATCTCAAAAATCTGCTGGACCGACATGTTTGATTCCTCTTTCTATCTCCTTTTCTCTACCCTCCCTGCCTTTTGTTCACTCTCTCTAGTACAGTATCCTGCACCTTGCAATCTTCTAGTACTCTCTTTCTATTTCTAATATAATCTACGGCTTTGCTGCCTTTCAAAAAAAGAAAGACCTAGTATGCCACCATTTTAGGAGTTAGAAGCAGATCAGATCTAGACCCACGCTATCTTTTGAAGATTCAACGAGTCATAGTCGGAAGTCTCCACAGAATAGAAAGATCTCATATGCCGCCATAGAGGAGGCAACTGTAACCGCGGTACATGAAGATGACAACACTGTGTGCCGGCATATGCTGCCGTATTGGAATCAAGACACCGACGGCCCGGCCTTCGCGTATCCTTCGTAGCTCCATCTCCAGAAGCTGGAAATTAGTAAGTTGTGGTCAGGTTGAAAGGGGGCAATGGTAGTGGACGACCAGAGGCGAAAGCATGCACAAGCACAATACGCCTTGGCCAGCGAAGGAGACGAGGGGATTTTCGACTTTACAGAAATATCTGACATCGTTGAGCCGGCCATTGCCTCTTGATTTGATGACAATAGCAAAAGCGAGCGAGAGAGAGTAGGCCGTTCGTGGGTGCCAAAACAAAATTCTTCCTAGATTAAATTTTTACATTAGGATTGAGAAAGAATGTCGTTTTTTTCTATTTTGTATATGCCACAATTCCCAATCTATTTTTTTTATATGTTGTTCTTGCATCTGGGCAGTAGGATTTTACTGGACAAAGATTTTGAAACGGCCACAGATCTCCCAGCAGCAAGGTTCTGGCTTATGGCCTTTAGAACATCAAATTAGATTGTAAAACTCTCCAGAAATCTTTCAAATCTCTTTAGGGATGTTTGCTTCAATGCTGTATTTTATCACACGAAAATTAAACAAGCTCGACGTGACTAATGTTTGCTTCTGTAGCCAAGTCTCGGTAGTTAGCTCTAATTATTGTTGTAAAAAACCAATGCCAGCGAAGGCGTACTGTTAGGACCGGCAAAATGGCTTGCTATGGTTTGAATAATAATTGTTTTAATTACCGTAGTAAATGGGTTTAAAATTGAAATGAGTCCATTTCAAACAAAAAAAGGGGTTAATGAAGCTTGGCTTGATAGTGGCTCGTTAAATTGAATTTAAAATTACCACTTAAATGTTAAGTAAAATAATTTTACGTTGAACTATGTCAGTTCCAAGAGATGCGTAATAATAACTTGATGCTTAATAATAACTCGTTAAGCTTGATAATCAACCCTATGTACTGTTACGCACACGACCATGCCGCTGGACAGGTTGTAATAAATCTCTGACAGTGCCTTAGCTGACCAAGCAAACACGTTAGAGACTTCCCCCGAATTTCTCTGCATTTCAGCATTGTAAGGCCAACTCTCTGATATGGACCTCTCTCGAGTCTCGACGGTGGCTTCATGGAAAAACTGCGCTGGGCAGGTTGTAATAAATCTCTGACAATGCCTTAGCTGACCAAGCAAAACGCGTCCGTAGTCTCGTGACTTCCCCCAAATTTCTTTCCATCTGGGCCTTAAACGGTTGCCTGACTGACTTGGACATCTTTGTCTACCAAGAAACTATTGCTCTGTCCTTGTCAATTCTAATCGCCATGCGTTTCAACTGAAAAATACCCAATATTTCCACTAAAAAATCTCTAGTCTTTTTCACCTTTAGATCTTTGTACTATACAAGAATCTAGTGTTCAAAAATAATCTAGTCTCTAATCTCTCACTCACCCTACTTTTTTTAAAACATCGTTCACCCTAATTTCTTTTTCCTTACACTTAAATCGAAATTCGAAGTAAAACGTTATGACCGTTTTAGTGGCTGAAACAGTGGTAACACCGCCCCTATATAGGTGGTAGCACCGCCGGCCTTAGATGGGCTGTAGCACCACCCAGGGTGGAAAGTTCAGAATGCGTGTTTTTAGCCCGAGAAAAAGAAAAAAAACTCGGTACTACCGCCCGAAACCCGGTAGCACCAGATTTTCTGAGTAACGGTTAGTTTTTCTAGCCGTTGGCCTAGAGGTCGATACACGCACCAGGGTTTATTGCACTTTTGCTGTCTTCCCCCCAACGACTAGTTTTCTTTGGAAAAGCTATAAAAGGAGCCTTGGAGCTGGCATTTGAGTGTTGTTGACCTTGGAAAAGGTTTGTGAGAGTTGTGTGCATGTGTTGCTCTCTTCTATTTGGCTTTTGAGCTAAGAGTGAGCTCTAATTGCATGTGTTGCGATTAGAAAGTGGATTGATGGTCTCTTGTGCATGTGTTGCATTTGAGGGGAACCTTGTGCGTGTATTGCACTCGGTGATCACTTTGTACATGTGTTGTACTTGGTGGAGCTCAAGTTAGAGAGCTTGACTTATTATTCTTGGTGTTTGCCGACACCTAGAAGGCGTGTGGAGGTGGCGTGCACGGTGACCTTCTCAAGAAGATGTGAGATGGCCTAATAAAGTTGTGTAACATTCTGTTTTTGGATTCTATTTGATTCAAATTTCAAAACCCAAACCCGTGGGAAATCTCCTCGAGTTAAATCCAGCTTAAACGGAGTTTTTAAAGTCAACAAGAGTTAATTGGATTAAACCAAACTTCAAATTAATTATTTAATATTTTTATTGGGTTCCTTGTGCTTCATTTGATTTTTCTGTATTTTTGGGGATTTTTCTGAATTTATTTGCTATTTATTTGACTTAATTGAAGCTTATTCGGATATTATGGATTTACTTAATTCGGAACCCCCTTTTTCTTCTCCTTGGGCCGGCTTCACTATTCTTTTCACCCGGCCTAGCACTGTACCTCCACGGCCCGGCCCGTTTCCTCGCAGCGCCCACACCGCCAAAACTCTAATCGGTCAACCGTTGGATCTTTGATCCAACGGCTGAAATCGCGCCACTACTATTCAGCCGAACCCAAACCCTAAACCTAATCAAACCCTAACTCCTTACCGCGCCACAGCCGTCGAATTCCTCATCCGACGGTCCACACACCGCCCGTGTCATCCGTTGACGAAGACCATCGATCGTCGATCCGACGGTCCATAATCTCGCCGCCACTCAGACAAAACTTAACCTAATCCGCCTTCTCATTTCCACCGTCAGATTGATCATCCAACGGCCATCCTTCGTTCATGCCGGTGAGTGATGAAGTCCGTTGGATCGATTACGTATTGGACAGCTCGTGACGCGCCACGTCCCCCAAATAGCCGCCGCCGCTCGCACAGTTCAACCGCCCGACCAACCTAGGTTTCCGCACCTACTTCACGCCTCCCAAGGCTATAAAAGCCTACTCCGTTCCACGCGCCGTACTCTCCGTCTCGCGCCGCACCCGCCGGCCCTAGCTACACCTCCCGAGACGCAATGACCCGGTAAGAAGACCTCGCGAGATATCTCCTCTTCGAAGTCATCCGCTGGGTTTTTCTCTCGTTCCGGTGAGTCTCCGGTAACGTTGGTAGTACCATCGAGTTCCATGTGTTGTGCTCCTTCTGATCCACTCAAAAATCGTGCCGATCCAGCACTTCTTCGCCGAACCCGGTGTTGTCTTCCTCAAGTCCGGCGATTTGCAGCGCTGCCTCACCGTCGAGTCTACCCCGCGAGTTCTCCACCGCCCGATCGTCCTTCAACGGATCAGATCTGCGCCATAGCTTCTTCGGTAAACCATCTCACACACTGTTTGTATTCACCGTTAGATTGCCTGTGCGCCTGCTTAGATGATCGCCGTGTGGCATTAGCCGAGCCGGCTGCCTTGTCACCGCCGTGTAACCACCTGTGTGTTGCCGTGTAACCACATGGTGCTTCGTCATCACCATGTATACGCCACCTATTTGCCCCGTAGATGCCACGTTCATGCTACGTCAGCCATGTGCACCGTGTCAGCCACGTGTAGCCAAGTCAGCACCACCTGGTGCCACATGTTGCCATGCGTGCGCCACATCACTGTTGTAGATCTGTGTGGCGCCATGTGTCAGTCATGTCAATGCCACGTCGCCGTACGCCGTGAACAGTGTCCATGTGAGCCGCGTCACTGACCCATGGGGCCCGCATGTCAGCGACGCGAATTATTTCGTTTAATCGCTGATAAATCTGAAAATCCAAAATTTCAGCGAACCATAGCGCGACACGTGTCAACCCTTTCCGATTTTCCTGTTATTTTCTTCCCTTTAAACTTCGGAAGGCCCGTTCTCCTCCGTTCGAACTCCGATTCGAACGATTCAAATTTCTAAATTCATCTAAAATCAAGATCTATATGTTGGTGTCATTTTTATGAATTTTTGGATTTTATTTATTTCTGTTGTATTTATTTCTTATCTCGATTTGCGTGTTTCGCGTGTAGATGACGCATCGGTTGAGCGAGCGGAGCATCCAGCGGAGGTAGCAGCAGCGGGAGAGGGTGAAGGCAAGTCTACCTTGACCATATTGAACCCAAGTTTATGAAATGCTACTTTGTTTTAATTATTGCATGCTTATATTTTGCGTACCGTACTTTAATGTCATTTTAAATGCTTAGTTAAATTCCAACCTTGCTATGCCCACATTGATATTAATCTTGCCAACCATTGACACCCTAGGAAAACTAATTACTGTAATTAATGGTCAACATTTCTATTATGGGAACGGTAGAAAATGCTTAGCCATGCTTAATCACGTCGGTACCTTACCATTATGGAAATGATTTCATTCTTGATTCAAAACGAATTGTGAAACGTATGGCAATTGGTGTTGCCAGTATTAATTTGAAATTAAAAGTGAAAAATGATTTAGACCGGGGCAGATTGGTTGTATGGCGGGTGCGGGATGCACAAAATTTTGGAATGTGATTGTCCGCCCTAGTCAATTAAGGACCGGTCGTGTGTTACCTTGGGCCATGCTATACAATACAACCACATGTCTATATGGGTACGACCTGGCTAAGTAATTTGCATGTATCGTTATTTGACTTCGCCAGTGGGTTGTGCGGGTTTGTCGGGATGACACTTGCAAGGCGCAAAAGGGGGTTTCTGTAATGGGCGGATTTAACCCTAACAGTGGTGAAACCTTAGCGGGCGGAGTCAGTAGCGGTATTATGTATTGTAAAGGCCTTGTCATGATCTCCCTGCCAACACACCAAAGGAAGTGTGTTAATTGCATGGTGACAAGGGTTGATCATGTCGTGTGGGTAAAGTGTACCAGCTCTGCAGAGTTAAAACTACTTAAGTAGCCGTGCCCACGGACAAGGGCAAGCGTGGAACGCTTTCACATAGTAGATTTTCTGGTTTTTGGTTTTAAAATGGAAAATGATGGATTTGGTTTAAACATGGAAATGTGGTTTGGGAATCCGCGAGCGGTTGGAGCTCCGGATATAGTTTGGCGGTTGGAGCCAGCCGGGTAGATGGAACCTGGAAATCATTATAATTCAAATTTAATTAATTATGCTATTTACATTATGTTAAATGCTGCTTTACAAATTATTACTTGTATTTAAATTACCATTTCGCTTTATGCAAATGAACCCTATATGCTTCCTTTGTTCAAGCCATGCATTTAGTTACTTGTATTAAGTTTCCGAGACTTGCGAGTATGTTGCATACTCACCCTCGCTTTTCATTGCAAGGCTGCGTATTCCATAAAGCAGATGATGGCTATCCGAGAGCTTGCGATCCACCGTTCGACATATGTGGTGATGACTTTGAGGAGGAGGACGACTCGATCTACTAGGGAGCGCACCCCAGTCGGTTGCCTGTGGGCACATTGACTAGCTCTTTTTGTTCTACATTTCCGCTGCTACATTTTCACTTAAGCCGTAAGGTTCCATACTTGTAATAATGTGATGATGTTGTTACACTCTTTTGCTTTATTACTGTTATGTACTTTATGATATGTCTGTGTTATCATCACTGTAATGATGTGTGTGCTAGCTGTTCCTGGACTAGCACGGTTGAAACACAGGGGGTTCAGATTTGGTAATCCGGGTCTTTACAAGTTGTGAAGGTCGGAACTGAAAGTTCAAACTCCATTAATTTGGTTTTGGTGTTAATGACAAATCTAATATTGAGACTAAATTCTTTTGATAATCATAATATTGATTAGCCTCAATTGTTAATTAATGACAAATCTAAATATGAGACTAACTCTTTTATTGAGTATATCTTTGATTAAGTCTCATCTCATTGAAAAATGAAAAACCCAAGGTATGCACTCGTATTCATTTTATGATATCTTAATGCATATTTTGGATTCAAGTTAAAGGATGAACTCTACCATTATTTAGGTCTCAAGATGTGTATAATGTTTTCAATTCCATATATACATGAGTGCACACATTTAGGAGGAGTTCATACTTTACCTCGATGTTTCAATAGTATTGATCTAATCCATCTTTCTATATCAGGATCATTACTTAGAAACAACCTTTTGAGTATATATAACTTGTGTAGTTGTAGTATACTCGAGTTAATATAGGATAAACTCAAATGCTATCCAAGACTAATTATGTGCATATTAATTTCAAGTTCAATTATTTATATGCACATACCTAATGGAGTTTATTCTATAGTTGATGGTTTAAAATGTATTGATCCCTTTCCACCACATCACATAATATTTGGATCATTACATTTCATCAAATTGAGTATATGAAACTTGTGTAGTTAATATATATTCATATCAATTTAAATGTAATTTAAATTGTGTTGATTGCCATTAAATCAATAAAGAACTAATCATGAGTTGATGGTTCACTTTGTTGATCCTAGGGTAATCGAAAGTTCTTGAGTATAATGAAGCATTAGTTGCATCAAAGTACTCAAGATATCATTTAATCATTCGAATTGATTTGGGTTGTGCTCAATTAATCTTAGAAGCATCCATTATGTGTTAATGGAGTGCAAGTGATGATTGAAACAACCATGTTTGTTGGACTAACCTTTTCCATGAGTTGTGAAGTAGGTTGAGTCCAAGATAATGAAGAATCAGGAATGAGAAGTCATCATGTGTTGATGAGCTTCAAGAAGTGATCCCGAAGTGAAGAGAAGGGCTAAAGACGAAGGTTCATCATGTGTTGATGAACAACAACAAGAAGAAGATTTGATCATAGAGGGAAGATGATTGGAAGTCATAAAAGCTCCAAATGGATCACTAGAAGCAAAGGTATAACTAGTTAGGGCTAAGAATGTTTTCCTAGTCTTTTACCGGTCTCGGTGTTTGGATGGGAGATCGGATTGCTAGTTAGGTGCCGTACTATTAAGAGGGGTTGATTCTTTTAGCTTGAGCTTCATCATGTGTTGATGAACTCAATCCAGTTCACTCTAGCTCACTCTCTTGTTTGGATTTTGCATGAGCTAAGTATTTGCATGTGTTGCAAATAAGGGAGCTCATGCTTGCTTCTTATTGAATCTTAATCGATTTGGTTTTTGCATGGAGCTAAGTTTTGCATGTGTTGCAAAATGTGAGAGCTCATGCATCGGGGTTTTAGCTTGTGACTTGATCATGTGCTGATCATCATAAAAGCTAAGTAAAGTTTATGATTTGTATTTGCAAAATGTGTTTTTGCAAAATGTGTTTTTGTTATTTATAAATGTGGTTTGCAAATAAGCTAGAGGTTATGGGTTTCAATCCTAAAGCATGTGTTGGCATTTGCAAATGTGTTTTGCAAAGTGTCGGGATCATGTGTTGATCCTTACATGGCTAGAGGATTGATCTTATAGCTTTTCGGATTATTTGCAAACGTGTTTTGCAAAATATTGGTGTTCATTTGATCTAGAGCATGTGATTAGAATTTGCAAATGTGTTTTGCAAAAATTGTTTTGATCATGAGTTTATCATCACATGGCTCAACATTTGATCTTATTGACTCTCTCTAGCTTGCAGTATGGCCTTCATCAAGTCTATACGAGGGATTTCGAAAAATGAGATTTTAGACTTGAATAACTACATTAGAGTTTTGTTTTGGTGATATTTAAAAATATCTATGGTTGCTTAAATCTTGAAAATAGGTGAAGATTGTATCCCTCGTGATAAGCTTCGTATAGAGTCCAAGATCACCCAAATCGGAGTTCGGAGTAAAAAGTTATGAGCGTTTTAGCGGCTGGTCCAGTGGTATGACCGGACCACCTGCGGTCATACCGATTTCCGATATGACCAGGGCTCTTCCGGTGTGAAAATTACAGAGAAGCGTTTTAGCGGCTGGTCCAGTGGTATTTGTTATGTCTCGTTCCCAGCCGCCCGCCATTACCGCCGCCGCAGAAGCTTGGTGGTGCACCCCTTCCGACCGTCTCCGGTAGCAATCGAGACCTCCCCTGGGTGCGCAATCGCGTGCTAAAGCTAGAAGTGGAACCCATTCGTGCTCTCCGGAGCTACTTCGCCGTCGGCGAGTCTTGGGAGCCAGAGCTCTGCTCTCCATCGCTGCCCAGTGGGACCTCTTCGTCAGCACCTCGCGTTGCCGAGCCTCGACCAGCGGGCCCGATCGTGGCCTTCGCCTCGATTCTGCCATGCGGGCGCTGCCGATCTCGGAGCTTCGCACCGCGTCAACGTCGCATGAGCCCATTTGCTAGCGCCTAGCTCCGGAACAGCCCAAAAGTGGAAAGCGCAATTCTAATGAGAAAACGTACTTTCCCTTTTTGGCAGTTTTTCTATTTTTCAGTATTTAATTAAACCTAGCATATTCAAGTGAGTATATCTTTTGCATCTTTAATCTAAATGAGATGAAATAAATTCCTAAATTCATGTAAAATCAACTACTTCCAGAATATATAAAAATATTTTGAAAAACAGTAATGGATGAATTTGAAATGTAAATTTAAAGAAAAGGGCCAAATATGCACTATACATAAAAAGTTTGCAAATAAACTCAAAATGAAATAAAACTAATTTTGCTGAAATCTTTACACCTCCAGAAACTCAAATATATAAAAATATTTACATTTCAACTTTGTTTGTATCTTTTTCTAATAAAGATTAATTGCAATGCAATAAACATTCAAAAATACATGATTCATTCAAAAGAAATTCAAAATAGGTAAAATGGATCTCCAAATTTTAGGATGGCAGTAGGTCATCTTGATGTGCTAAAATAATTAAAGAATGGATATAATTTAAACTTGTTTTATGACTAAGTAAATACTATAAAAGAAACACTAAACCAATAGAAACACTAAACCAATAGAAGCAAACAACGTTGCGAAAACAAGAATACAAGAACAACCTCAAACAAAAAACCGAAAGAAAAACAACCATGGGCTGAGGGTTAACTCCCTGCAACGCGTACGCAGCAGGACCATGTGTATATCAAATTTAGATTTGAAATTAGGTGGTATGATCGAACAGTTTTGTTTCACTGCTACCAATTTATTTTTTTTAGAATTTTATGACTATTTGCACTCTATCTTAAGGAGGAAAGTTGGCTTGTAAGGCTTGAGTAGGCTTGAACTCGGTTTAAGTAAACTCGGTAACGGTAAACTATTCAATAAAAAATGTTCAAACTCGAGCTCGATTCAAATAAACTCGATAAGAGTTAATATATAGCAAGTAATTTGCAAATCTACAAGACTCGCGAACAATTCAAGCTCGATTCGATAAAGCTCACGAGCTCAAGATCAAGCTCGAGTTCAACTCGTTTAAGCTTGAATCAAGCCTAGAACGAGCCAAGTTTGAGTAGCTCGTGAGCCTCGAGATTTTTTACAGCCCTAGAGAAGTATGGAAGCACAATAAAGACGAGAAGCACCGAATATTCCCTCGGAGAGAGCAATGCTTCGATGCTTTTCTTTCCAGTACAAGTTATATAAATCTTAAAGCAAGAAAAGGAGTAAGAAATCACTGTCCACCTCTCATTCATACTTTAATATTTCCGCAACTTCAGAAAAAAATGCACACACATAAGACTATCTCCAGCGGTATCCCTTCAACCTTCAAATCCTTTCGCAGACAGATCCTAAGCACTTTAACGAATTCCCTTCACGGTTCCCTTCGGAAGGGATTATCTCTGAGAATCTCTTCAGAAATGGATTATCTCTCCAATTCTTATACAAAACCCTTCGAGTGGATGCTGTTGGAGATGATAAGAATGAAGAGAATGAATATGGGAAAGGGAATGAGGGAAGAGAAGGGAATAAAGAGAAATTGTTGAAGATAGTCTAAACACCTCTCTTTAAGCAGCCCTACACTTGCTTATTGTACGTTGCGCCAAAAGTGGTATCACCGTTATCTGTAGCGGGGAATTTTAAAATATGACACTCAATTCGTATGCCTTTCGGGCTCTGTGTACAACATGTAGGTCTATCTGAGTCTATGACAATGAACCAGAGTATCAAATATCGAAAAAATGAATTGTAAAAGATGTCAAATTCTGAAATCTCTCCATCTGCATCATCCCGTCCCGCGTACACCTCCTTTTTCTTTTCTTTTCATTCTTGCGAGGAAGCATCCCGCGTGTGGACCGGGTTGGGGGCTTGGGGCCTCCACTAACCAATCACGCCCATAAATACACGCACTTGGATTGGAACACAAGATCCACAAGTCCAGCATCAGAACCAGGCAACCAAGAACCAAGCTTAGTTTTGGCAATGGCGCCATCGCTCCCCTTTGTTCTTTACCTCGCTTCCTTCCTCGTCACCTTACAACTGTACCAACCTCATTTGCTCCTTGCCGTCGCCCAATCAACGAACCAGCTGACCACTGGATCCAGTCTAGTACCCCCCAACTACATCACCAGCCCCTCAGGCGACTTCGCCTTCGGCTTCCGCGCCCTCGACTCCCAGCCCGCCCAGTTCATCCTCGCCGTGTGGTTCAACTTCAAGGAAGCCGACCCCGCGCAGCGGAACGTGGTGTGGTTCGCAACTAACACAAGCTCAGGTTCGGCGGTGATCGCCACGGAGCAATCCGTGCTCAGCATCACTGGTGGTCGTCTCTCCCTCGCCGACAATGCTGTCCAATGGTGGGAAAACCCAAACCCCAACGAGAGGGTCGTTTCCGTTGTCATGCTGCAAGACAACGGCACCCTCCAGCTCCTCCAAGATGCTGATCATGGTGGCGGCCTCGTGTGGGAAAGCTTCGATCTTCCAACAGACACGCTCCTCCCGGGCCAAACCCTGGTCAATGGGAGCCTCTTGTCCAAGAAAACGGACACGAACTTCTCCGCCGGGCGGTTCAGCCTATACGTCCAGAAAGACGGCAATATCGTCCTGTACATGGCTATGGACCTCCAGGGTCGCGCTTCAACCACAATAGCTCCGTATTGGGCTAACGAGACCAATGGCATGGGTACAACTCTTTTCTTCGCCGATCCCGGCAACCTCTACTACACCCTCAGGAGTGAGAATGACTCCGTCCAGCATAATATCCTGACGACGCCGTCCACGACGAAGCATTACCAACACGTCAGGCTGGATCCAGACGGCACCCTCCGCGTCTACATCCGCCCCAAGACCACCATGGATGGTGGCAAGGCGGACACCTTGTGGGATGTCGCGGGTCAGTTCCCAACTGATGGCTGCAACAGGACGTTGTGCGGCCCAAACTCATACTGCACAGTGCACTCCAAAGCGCAGTACCTCGACTGCGAGTGCCCACGTGGCTATGTTTTCGTGGATGCGCAGTACACATACCAAGGTTGCAGGGCGGATTTCGCCCCGCACAGCTGCGACGGGAAGAATCACTCGGCTGAATTCAACCTGGTGGACTTGCCAAACACGGCCAACTGGAGAACAGACTTGGCCTTCTACAGGAAGTATACATCAACAACAGAGGCGCAATGCCGTGAAAGCTGCCTGAACGACTGCTTCTGTACGGCGGCACTGCTCACCGGAAGTAATTGCATAGAGATGGGTCTGCTAATAGGGGCAACGACTGTGGTGCAATCAGCCCTCCCGTGCAATCACCGTGCAATCCAACTAAGAAAAGTTTCGAAAAATTCTGAAAAATCATGGATGTACATCTCATCTTACCCCATCTACATATAAAATTTTATGATCAAATTCGTCCTATACTAGAAGTTACAAAAATACAAATTTCTGACAAACTTAAAAGTTCAAATGCACCTCAAATTTGTCTTTTTGTAACTTCTAGCATAGGACGAATTTGATCATGAAATTTTATATGTAGATGGGGTAAGATGAGATGTACATCCATGATTTTTTTCAGAATTTTCGAAACTTTTCTAGTTGGATTGCACGCCATGATTGACGGATAACTGATTGCACCACAGTCGTTGCCGCTAATAGGAGGCCAGCTGCCAGGCGACATCCCTGTTACGAAGGCACTGATCAAAGTGCGTACGGCCAATCCTACCGACCCGGCTACGTCGTCTTGGTTCAGTAAGCTGCCTCACATCATATTCATCTCGTTGTTGGCATTTGCCACGGTCACTATCGGTCTCCTCGTGTGTTTTCACTTCTGTAAGAAGAAAGCCAACGAGAGCCTGTTGAGTGCTAGAGTTTTCACTTACAAGGAGCTCAAGCAAGCAACCAATGGCTTCAGAGATAAGTTGGGTAGCGGCGGCTTTGGTGTAGTCTACAAAGGGATTGTGAAGCCGCCGCACTCTGACGTTGCAGTAAAGAAGCTCAACCAATCAGAAGATTACAAGGAGGAGTTCACAAACGAGGTGCAATCCATCGGGCGGATCCACCACCGGAACCTAGTAAGCATGATTGGGTACTGCAAAGAGGGGAAGCACCAAATCCTGGTGTTCGAGTTCATGCCAGGAGGCTCACTTGGCGATTTCATGAACCGATCGGAGAGACCAACCTGGTGCTGGCTCGCCGATGCTGCACTAGGCATCGCCAGAGGATTGGAGTACCTACATGACGGCTGCGCCATTCCAATCATCCACTGCGACATCAAGCCGGACAACATATTGCTGGATCGAGTTCGTGCTCTGAGGATAACAGACTTTGGGATCTCAAAGCTCCTCAAGGACCACAAACTGCAGCACACCATCACCAAAGTCATGGGTACCAAGGGCTATATCGCACCTGAATGGCTCGATGGGGACAAGGTGGACAGCAAAGTGGACGTTTACAGTTTCGGTGTCGTGCTGCTGGAGATGATATGTTGGAAGAAAACCTTTGAGGGGCATCCTCCCGACGACCAGAATGCCGGCACTGGCTCGATGGGGACAAGGTGGACAGCAAAGTGGACAGTGGCCATGCTAAAGGACTGGGCAGAGAAGTTGATCAGGAACGGAAGGACCGAGCTCTTGGTGCAGGGAGAAAGCCAGGCGTTGGAGGACATGGAGAGCGTGGACAGGTACGCGCGCGTGGCGATTTGGTGCATGCAGAGGGACCCGTCAGCCAGGCCAGCAATGCACGAGGTGGTGCAGATGCTGCAAGGAACCGTGAAAGTTAACCCTCTGCCTGACCCTCCAATGCCTCCTGACTACTCTACAATTCTCCAAACTATTCAGATTGAGGTATCCTAATTGAGACGCTCTGCTCAGCCACTGCGTAGAGTCTTTTGTTGACTACCGCACTTATTAATTAGTTACCTCGTTTTTAGATGTCAATTCACCTGTGTTGTTGTATTCGTGGGGATAGTCATGGAGTGTAATTGCGTCTAGGTGTTGTAATGCAGTTGTGTGACTATTCTGTAATCGTGATGAGTGCGACTATGTGCGTAGTGTTCTGAAGATATTTTTATGGTAAATCTCATTGAGCCTGAAGTATCTGGACGGATTTTTACTCGTCCTTGTGGAAACAATACCAGTTAAAACAAGACAGAATAGATGATCGTGAGAAAACCAGCATCCAAAAGTACTACTACTGATCAGGCCAGAATCATACCGCTTAACATTTCATCCAGAAATCTGTAACTTTGGCAGGAGCGTGAACGGAAGTGAAAGCTGCTACAAAGTTCATCACTACGATGTAACCTCAAATCTATTCTGCTAAACTTCATGGAAGTGAACGGAAGTGAAGCTGCTACAAAGTTCATCACTACGATGTCACCGCCATAAAAACAAGGAAAAACTGATTAATCGGTTTGTAGAACAAGACTGAAACATCAGCCGCTGATGTTCCGGCTAGGATGTCTGTCGTAACTCCGCGGCACGCCCAGAAGAACCCTCTTCATGGCCTTAACCAGGAACACCCCGGTGCAGATGCCGAACCATGGCAGTACGAAATAATACGAGAACCATGCCAGCATCGCAAGTGATGTACCAGCAAATCCTTACCCAGCATATGCCACAATGTCCAGCAACGGTGCTTCACCACTTCCCAGTGAGTACAGTAGAACCCTGATGAGAATGATTTGCAGAAACCAGCCAAGTAGCCCTTTTGTGAACTGTAGAGTCAGTCCCTCGGGGGTAAACCTGCATTCAGGAAAGTGCGTTTCAGACATGCATCATTGAAGCAAGAATATCCTCTACTACGAGCAAATGAATATTTTCATTGGAGACTGGGAGCAATGTGTTTCAAAGATGCATGATTCAAGCAAAAATAGCACACAACAAAAGCTAATTTCTAGGAACGGAAGGACCGAGCTCTTGGTGCAGGGAGAAAGCCAGGCGTTGGAGGACATGGAGAGCGTGGACAGGTTCGCGCGCGTGGCGATTTGGTGCGTGCAGATGGATCCGTCAACCAGGCCAGCAATGCGCGAGGTGGTGCAGATGCTGCAAGGAACCGTGAAAGTTGACCCTCTGCCTGACCCTCCAAGCTCTCCTGACTACTTTACAGTTCTCCCCGTCGGCGGACTCCAAGGCCACGGTTCAAACTCTTCAGATTGAGGTATCCTTGAGACGCTCTGCTCAGCCACTGCCTAGAGTCTTTTGTTGACTACCGCAATTATTAATTAGTTACCTCGTTTTTAGATGTCAATTCACCTGTGTTGTTGTATTCGTGGGGATAGTCATGGAGTGTAATTGCGTCTAGGTGTTGTAATGCAGTCGTGTGACTATTCTGTAATAGTGATGAGTGCTGTTATCAATTAAGTTTTAGCTTCGGTTAGCTAGCAGAGTCCGTTGTCGTATCAGCATCCAAGTCTTAGTTTGTTTTTCAGTTTTGTCGGATAAGAAAACAGTAATCGCTAGAGTCCAGATTAGTTGAGATTCTTCCAGTTGGAGTTGTAATCTCATCGGCTGTATTCCTGGCACTATAAAAAGGTGAATAAACCCCAGAAAACGCTGTGCAGTTGTGGCAGCACCAAAATTCTTGCGTCGCTGTTCCAGCAACGGTGCTTCACCACTTCCCAGTGAGTATAGTAGAACTCTGATGAGGATGATTTGCAGAAACCAGCCAAGTAGCCCTTTTGTGAACTGTAGAGCCAGTGCCTCGGGGGTAAACCTGCATACAGGAAAGTGCGTTTCAGACATGCATCATTGAAGCAAGAATATCCTCTACTACGAGCAAATGAATATTATCATTGGAGACTGGGAGCAATGTGTTTCAAAGATGTATGATTCAACCAAAATAGCACACAACAAAAGCTAATTTCTAGATACTGCAACTCTTTAACATTTCTTCAGTTTGCGCTTTCTTTTCTCAAATTCCCAACAGAACTAGCCTTCTTCGAAGTTCTCACACTGGGAAAAGGTACATAGCATCCCCTCTGTTCACTTCCACCCACAACATTCATAGTGTACCTTCCCTGTTCTTAGGACAAAGCAACAAAGTTGTTCTGAATGTGCTGTTAAGCATACAAAGTTGTTCTGAACGTGCAGTTACCATCCAAGAACACCCAAGGCATATCCAGCAATTACAACATATGTGCCAAAAGCCATCAGAGGAATGTACAGATCTGGAGCATTGATATCTTGAATTGGAGGTTTGTATGACAGCCTTCCTCCCACTGGTTCAGTTATCCTTGTCCAGTGCCCCTGAAGGAAGAGAATTCACAGGTTGCATGAGAATTCACAATTTGCATACAATAACCAAAAGAAGAGGTAACCAGTCATTCCTTACCAAATGCAGGAAAGGAAACAAGACCACCTCAACTTGTTCCTTACATACTGGCTGTTGACTTGAAAGTAATACTGAGGATTGGACAAATATTGGGTGATCTGTTCACGTGATGAAGCGAAGTTTAGACTCAATGGGTCACACACACCTCCTCCCTCAAAATATATAAACGACTTACATTGCTTTGCATAAACTCAGAGCTTGAACCTGAAAACTTCTCGCCATATGCTCCTAACCCACTTCGGATGAGCCCAGGTCCATCTCCATATAAAGCACTTTCAAAAGGATTTGACTGTGAAGCAGTAGCTCTGCCTGCCAGTCCTCCCAGATCACTGTTCATTGCTGCCATGTCAACTGAATAAACAAAAATGGATGAAAATCAGAAAACAATGCATCAATGATCAGGTCATCTGAAATCTACTGCCTTAGCTGTTATCCCCTACAATGCAGTTCGCAATAGCTCTCAGAAACAAATAGAAAGCCTCACGTTCAGAAATAATTTCTATAATGTCCATCCCCATTGTCTTCATAGAAAGGTAATAAAAATATACCAAAACGCAACAAAGATATGATCATCAGCCATATTCCAGCTTTGTATCATAAAGCTATGCTCACATCGGAGAAAAATAGCATAATACCATATCATTGCTTCTTATAATCTCACATCATATGTTAACCCAATTCCATCATCGACTAAAACAATGGCAGGTAGCTAATGCTTTTGGAGAACCAATGTGGAATTTGCAATCCCATAGTCTACTAAAACAATGTCAAGTAGCTAACACTTTTGGAGTAGCACCAGTCTTTCACATTGTTTTACACCATGGACTGCAATATTGCCCTTCAACCAACACAAATTCTTAAACCAAACGATGATATCTAGAGGTACAGATCAACAACCAGTGAAATGGCACCTTCACTGTAACCCTGAGCACAGTCTTACTGATACCACTAACAACTGTTGATAAGAAAGCCTAGACACATAATGAGCAACAGGTCAGAAGCCTAGAATAAAACTCAAAGCAGAATCTCTCTAAAGTTTGCAATGGACTTCTGGAGTGGAGTTATTAGTGCACCAAAGTTCCTCACATTAGGAATCAGAGTTCACAACACACGAAGCACAAAACGAAAGAGACAGAAATCATAACACACGAATCTCCAAGAAATCAATATCAATTTGCAAATCAGTGTCTTATCCAAAAACCCTAGATGCAAAATATTCCTAGATTGAAATGGCCATTCGTCCCCTCTTCAAATAATTTTTCAATTCGAACCGAAACATGTCAGTCCAGCACAAAATTGCCGATAGCGACCCAACCCTTCTCAGATCTTCCCTACCAACACAAACCAAATGCTGCAATTCCCGACCTCCAATCTCTCAACCATCAATATATCCAACAAACCGAATCCTGCAAAGAGGGGAAGCACCGAATCCTGGTGTTCGAGTTCATGCCAGAAGGCTCACTTGGCGACTTCATGAACCGATCGGAGAGACCACCCTGGCGCTGGCTCGCCGATGCTGCACTAGGCATCGCCAGAGGATTGGAGTACCTACATGACGGCTGCACCATTCCAATCATCCACTGCGACATCAAACCGGACAACATATTGCTGGATCGAGATCGTGCTCCGAGGATAACAGACTTTGGGATCTCAAAGCTCCTCAAGGACCACAAACTGCAGCACACCATCACCAAAGTCATGGGTACCAAGGGCTATATCGCACCTGAATGGTTCGATGGTAGGGACAAGGTGGACAGCAAAGTGGACGTTTACAGTTTCGGTGTCGTGCTGCTGGAGATGATATGTTGGAAGAAAACCTTTGAGGAGCATCCTCCCGACGACCAGAATGCCGGCACAGTGGCCATGCTGAAGGACTGGGCAGAGAAGTTGATCAGGAACGGAAGGACCGAGCTCTTGGTGCAGGGAGAAAGCCAGGCGTTGGAGGACATGGAGAGCGTGGACAGGTTCGCGCGCGTGGCGATTTGGTGCGTGCAGATGGACCCGTCAACCAGGGAGATGCTGCAAGGAACCGTGAAAGTTGACCCTCTGCCTGACCCTCCAAGGCCTCCTGACTACTCTACAATTCTCCCCGTCGGCGGACTCCAAATTGAAAGTTCAAACTCTTCAGATTGAGGTATCCTTGAGACGCTCTGCTCAGCCACTGCGTAGAGTCTTTTGTTGACTACCGCAATTATTAATTAGTTACCTCGTTTTTAGATGTCAATTCACCTCTGTGTTGTTGTATTCGTGGGGACAGTCATGGAGTGTAATTGCGTCTAGGTGTTGTAATGCAGTCGTGTGACTATTCTGTAATTGTGATGAGTGCGACTATGTGCGTTTTGTTCTGAAGATATTTTTATGGTAAATCTCATTGAGCCTGATGTATCTGGACGGATTTTTACTCGTCCTTGTGGAAACAATACCAGTTAAAACAAGGCAGAATAGATGATCGTGAGAAAACCAGCATCCAAAAGTACTACTACTGATCAGGTCAGAATCATACCGGATAACAAGGTGGGTCCAAACCGCTTAACATTTCATCCAGAAATCTGTCACTTTGGCAGGAGCGTGAACGGAAGTGAAAGCTGCTACAAAGTTCATCACTACGATGTAACCTCAAATCTATTCTGCTAAACTTAGGTCTCCGCCATAAAAAACAAGGAAAAACTGATTAATCGGTTTGTAGAACAAGACTGAAACATCAGCCGCTGATGTTGCCTAGCCAGAACAGTATGGGGAACCGCAAGGAAAAGAAGAAAGTAGTGATTCCCAGTGAGTACAGTAGAACTCTGATGAGGATGATCTGCAGAAACCAGCCAAGTAGCCCTCTTGTGAACTGTAGAGTCAGTGCCTCGGGGGTAAACCTGCATTCAGGAAAGTGCGTTTCAGACATGCATCATTGAAGCAAGAATATCCTCTACTACGAGCAAATGAATATTATCATTGGAGACTGGGAGCAATGTGTTTCAAAGATGCATGATTCAAGCAAAAATAGCACACAACAAAAGCTAATTTCTAGATACTGCAACTCTTTAACATTTCTCCAGTCTGCGCTTTCTTTTCTCAAATTCCCAACAGAACTAGCCTTCTTACTTCGAAGTTCTCACACTGGGAAACGGTGCATAGCATCCCCTCTGTTCAGTTCCACCCACACCATTCATAGTGTACCTTCCCTGTTCTTAGGACAAAGCATAAAAAGTTGTTCTGAATGTGCTGTTAAGCATACAAAGTTGTTCTGAATGTGCAGTTACCTTCCAAGAACACCCAAGGCATATCCATCAATTACAACATAAGTGCCAAAAGCCATCAGAGGGATGTACAGATCCGGAGCATTGATATCTTGAATTGGAGGTTTGTATGACAGCCTTCCTCCCACTGGTTCAGTTATCCTTGTCCAGTGCCCTGAAGGAAGAGAAACAGTACACAGGTTGCATGAGAATTCACAATTTGCTTACAATAATCAAAAGAAGAGGTAACCAGTCATTCCTTACCGGTGCAGGAAAGGAAACAAGACCACCTTCAACTTGTTCCTTACATACTGGCTGTTGACTTGAAAGTAATACTTAGGATTGGACAAATATTGGGTGATCTGTTCATGTGATGAAGCAAAGTTTAGACTCAACGGTTCTTCAAAAGCACATAATATATATATATATATATATATATATATATATATATATATATATATATGGGGACATATCTAGTGCAATCACGATTTTGGTGCAATCACCGTGCAATTCAACTAAGAAAAGTTTCAAAAATTCTGAAAAAAATCATGGATAACTGAACAAAATTGCCGATAGCTGAACCAGTCCAGCACAAAATTGCCGATAGCGACCCAACCCTTCTCAGATCTTCCTACTGCTAGCTTACCGCTACTAGTCCGGTGTCCGAACCCACCAACACAAACCAAACGCTGCAATTCCCAACCTCCAATCTCTCAACCATCAATATATCCAACAAGGACACTGAGCACGATATCACCTAAAGATAAGCAAAACCACTATTAACTTACAAATACATTATTACATTAAATATAGATGCGAATAAGATTGCCGCTTCTTGGAGCAGGAATAGAAGGCAACAAAAAGCAAAATCCGATTAGGGCATTAGGGATTCACACGAGTGCGGTCAGAGATCTGAGACCAAGAACTGGAGCCAAATAAATGGACCATGGAAGAAAATTTATCACCTGCGGTGACTCTGCTGCCGGTTTGCTCGCGTCTGTTCGTGGCAATGTGACATGATTTCTCGGCGAGAGAAGACGAAGAGGGGAAGAAGCCCTCATGCTGTGGTGTCCTTCGCGCTGTGCGAAAACAAACTGCTTTTTTTTCTTCTTTGATTCTCGTGTTTTTTATTCTCGGAATTACGTTTGGCGTTTGGGTATTTCGAACGGCAGGATGCAGTCGGCTTGATGTTAATCCTTCGGTTTTTTACTGCAGTAGAAAGAAATGCAGTAAAGCTCTTCTAAGTTTTTTACTTCAAGATATATCCCTCGCAGCCTCGCAGTCGCAGGATGTGATTTTCTGAGTTTTCGTTCGATTGGTTCGTTCCCCTGCAAAATCATGCTGCGACCGAGGTGGGCTGGGTGACGCTGTGGCAGATAGATCACGCTCGGTCTGTATATATAACTAGATGCGCAATGGGCCACGTGTTGCTATAGACGGAAAGAATCGCCGACACAGATAAACATTGTACCAGAGAAAGGAAATCTTTTTCGAGAACATCTACAAAAAAAAAAGAAATCAAATTATCATAATTTTAAAAATAAAAAAGCTTGATTATGATCCAATTTTTTATGGTAGCTTAAGCATGCTCTCAGGACCTTTCTCACAAATTTTAAAGAATTTACAAATTTAGTAGCTCAATTAAATCAGCGAAGTTGTTTTAAATCGTCGATAGCATTGTCAAAATTTTTAAAAATCACAAAAGTTTGATCATGATTTGAAATTTCTCTGATAGTGTAGGCATGCTTTCAGGACCCCTCTCAAAAATTTTCAAGAATTTGTTGATTTAGTAGATCAAATAAATCAGTGAAGTTGCTTTAAATGCATTAGTAGCATTGCTAGGATTTTTTTAAAATCACACAAGTTTGATCATAATCTGAATTTTTTTAGGTAGGTTAAGCATGCTTTGAGGACCCTTTTAAAAAGGAGTACGACTAGACCACGCTATACCGTCATGAGGGCAGCAAACGGTATAGCAAACGAGCCGTTCCACTTAGCCGTTGGTGTTGGCTGGGAGGGAAGGATCGTGGAGGCAAACGGATGCAATGCCGACCAAACGACCAGACCCACTCAGCCGCTACAATGGAACTGTATGGAACGAGAACAAGATCGGACATGAAGAGCCATCCGATTGGATCCTTACAGGTTTAGATAAGTAATAGATCGGACATGAAGAGCCAACGGTACAGCAGGTTTCATAGCTAAGTTTCATAGCTAAGTTTCGCAACTAGGTTTCATATTGTTTCACAGTTAAGTTTCACCAGGTTTCGTAGTGTACTTATAAGTTTAATATTTTATACATGTTTCGTCAAATTTTAAAAAAAGTTTTCAACAAATATTCATTCGTGTTTCGGTAAGTTTATGCAAATTACATGCGTATTTCAGAAGTTTCAGCAAGTTTCATTCATGTTTCGACAAGTTTGTAAATTCCATCGTGTTATGGCAAGTTTCAAGAGAGCGTTTGAAAGTTTCATGTTTGATAAGTTTCACGTGTTTCTAGAATATTTCAAGTTTCACCAAGTGTCAACCCATGAGTTTCAACAAGTTTGAGCATGTTTCACATGTTTGAGGCGGAGTTTCACATGTTTGAGCATGTTTCACATGTTTCAACAAGTTTGAGCAAGTTTGAGCATGTTTCACATGTTTGAGCATGTTTCACAAATTTGAGCATGTTTCACATGTTTGAGCGGAGTTTCACATGTTTCAACAAGTTTGAGCATGTTTGAGCATGTTTCACATGTTTGAGTATGTTTCACAAGTTTAGATATGTTTTATGTGAAGCGTGAAACATAATTATAACTTGAGTTCCATGAGTGATGATTATCGACCAAAATGCCAATGCCATTGGTGATCATCGCATGTCGGGGACTCGGCAATGCGCGTCTAAATATGCAGGACTAGTTTGTTAAATGGTGTGATGATGTGCATGCATGGAGTCATGGGCGTAACTGGCGAGTCAGCGAGGTTCGTGACCTCTCAATCGATCGATATGCACGAGTATGTCCCTATTCGCAAGAATCCTTTTTCACTGACGAAGCGCGCGCTGAAGAAGTCGGCATACTGCGTAGGCGTCCGAACATGAGGTCACGCTATACCGTGAAAGCTACCGTTCCCTAGTATTTTTGAAAAATGCAGCTAATCGACACATTAAATTTCTGCAAAATTAAAATTGAGTTCGGTGAATGATTTGAAGGCCAGGTACGCTCCAACTCTTCACTGACTAGATTGTACATGCGCCGACGCCAGGTGCACCAAACGCATTGCATCTGCACACCCAACAGCAGCAGCAGCATGGCGCTGCTTCGGCAATGGCGCTGCCTCGCCGTGCTCGCCGCTCTCCTCGCACTCCAGCTCGGCGCCACCGTGGCGCGATCTCCAGCCAGCTCCCCACGCCAGCGCCGTACAAGCAGCGCCAGCCAAGTCTCGCCGCGCCCACAACTCGGCTCCCACCACAACACCCGTTACCGGCGAAGCCACCGCCGTCGCACCGCGATCGCGCCAAAAGCCGCCGCCAGCGCCATCACAGTGGCGCGCCCCCGGTGACTCCCGCCGGTGGCGCCTCGCCAAGAACGCCCGTCGGCGACGCCTCGCTCACAACCCGCCGCCCGGCGCTCCGGCCGCGACGCCTCGGCCGTCGTGCATCGGTAGCAGACACTAGCACTTTCGCTCCTCTGCTGGCGTTCTCGCACCACTCATTGTGATGCCGTTGTTTTACTCATTGTGATGCCGTTGTTTTAGAGAGTAACGGTACACCGTTGTATAGTATTTCTGTTTAAAAAGAGTTTAAAATTTTACAACATGATTTAATAGCTCAATCAAATTAGCGAAGTTGATGCAAAAAATTTGAGAAAATTGATTTCCATGGGATTTGAACCCGAGACCTCATTTATGCAACCGAGCCATTTGACAACTGAGCTAAGGACCACTTGTGAAATATAGTACGCAATAAATATATAAAGCTAAGCAGCACTCCACTGTAGAAACTACATAGAAAAACGTTGTGTAGCGGGCAGGCATGTGGGGTGCCGTACCTCTCCATAATTAGTAGTATATATAGATTAGTAGTTTTGCATGGATAAATTTCACTTAGAGCTTAAACTGATACTTAGTTGCCAATATGCTAACTCTCGTTTGAAGCATATAGATCCTACTCATGTCTCTCCATGAGCTTTTTACAGAGGTCCCACATCTCATCGACCACGATAAAAAGTCAGCTCACAAAGATGTGTTCTTAAAAGAATATTTTGTAAGACACGGTATCTCGCTGTTAAGCCTCTCAACATATTAAAATAAAATCATCATACGTTATAGTAACAGAGTACTGTATCTCCAAGGGAGATGAGTATAAAGTATAGTCAGTCCGCGATGCTAACTTGCCCATCCGTTCCATCTGTGGAACACAGGAGGGCCTGTCAGCATTGATGTCTTCGTCGTTGTTTCCATATAGCATCAAACATTACGATTTCCATGCTTTTACCCAATAAAGACATGCATGGTTTATTCGAACAATAGTATGAACCCGAAGATATCTGTTGACGCGAGGGGATGTGAGTGTGTGACGGCACGGGGACAGGCATGACTAGTGAGACCCGCAATCACTAGTCCAGGCGAGAGCCCGATTGGCGCAAGCGAGCCAGACTTGCTCCGCCCGCCACGTTCGAGCGTGGCTGGACGCGGCGCACACGAGGAGTGAGCACTGTATATATATATATATATATATATATATATATATATATATATATATATATATATATATATATATATATATCTAGTTCAATGCTTCGTGCGTTCTTCGAAAAATAAAATTAGTAACAAAACATACGAGTCAAGCAATAAAAAGAAAATTGTCTTACAAGATCAAACATCTATTTCTCCGATTACAAAAGTTTTTATGGTTTCTCCTCCAGCTTGAATTAAAACCTAATATATTATACGTAGTACATCAGCATTCATCATATTAGAACATATTTAGAGATGATAGATTCTTAGTATACGTCCCGAAAGATCTTAAAATAAACAGTTACATTGCAACATATCGTCATCCATGTACACAAAACAATCACGCGCAGAGCAACAAATGGTCATCTACAAATACACCATGCACCAGCTTGTGCAGCGATAACAAGACGATCCAACAAGATACAGTCCAAATGCACCTCTAGTTTATAGTGTAATTATGCATAATTCAAGAAAATTCGGTGTGTTAAAATAAGCCAGTTATGCTAGGTTGATCAGCTAATTCAGCAAGTCAAAGATCCGTCTGAATATGTGTTGACCAAAGAGTCTAGCGCACACTAATCTTCATCTCACCACCCTCAAGAGCTGACCATGTTGAACTGGAACCTAGACAGCTGCTGCGGGATGGTGGAAATGACAGGCCCGTATCGTTGCATCCACATAGAGAAGTTAAGGCACTGAAGTGTGTAACACAGCACCTCTATAATTTGTGTAGGAAAGTAGAGGAAAAGACAAATAAACAGGTCTAAGATATAACTGTTGTGGAGGTAAATGAGATGAGCATGAACTGGGAAAAAACAACAATAGAAACTGTTAATAAGGTGAGTAAAGTAGAAGCATATGCAGATAGTAATAACAGGTAGAGCTATGAAGCAAACACCAGCTGATAGAAAAAGCAAGCAGTAAACAGTGTAGGCGTAAAGATCAATACACTGGAGGGAGGAGCTCACCACTGATCAACCAAACCAGACTGTCTGTGAGACAGAAAAGAGCCTACACTGTTTATTTACACAACGAAAACTGAAAGGCATTATGCCGCTGCACGCTGTTCTATGACTTGAGGACTGCTCCTTCGGTTATCTTCCACCCTCCTGATTTGGAGAAGGCCATCTCATACCGAGTAGTGTATTTTGTGTCATATGAATCGTTGTTCTCGGGGTCAGTCACATCGGTAAGTTGGCCCGCCTCCTCAATTGTTGCCTCCACAGTTGCCCGTCGACCATCTAGGGAGACAGTGATGCTGTCAATCGTCACGTCAGATAGTGCGTACTCCCAGAACCAGCCATGGCGCTTGATCTCTGCTGCTCGGTCAGTCCATACCTTTAGCATGTTGCCATCAAGAACCTGGTATAATGGAGGAAAATCAGTACCAGCATTTGACTTTGCCAGCATCACGGAGATAAGTAGGCAGGGGAAATAGTTGTCAAAAAATTATGCAGTGGCACTGAGTAATAATGCGTGTCAAACAAGCAGGCTTACTGATACGTAAGTATTAAGTTATAGACAATGTACAAAATGACCTATAGGGCTATATGCAAAGTGTCTCTAACTCCATAATAAGGTAGCTCATGAGTGGAAGTACTGGTCAGCAACAAAGGTCAATTAGTGGCCTAACCTCTTGTAATGATGCAACAGAATGATCTGGTCCCATGGACTTGGATTTGATACTCTGCCACTTGCAAACAATATCTTCGGCCAACTTGGCATCCATTCTAGGAATCTGTACTGGCTCTTCATCTGCTGCTGAATCTTCAGCAAATAATCATGCAAAGATTAATTAGCTATGATGTATATTACATAATTAATACAAGTACTATGGTTTCAGAAACATTTTATGTATGGACCAAACATTTGGTACATAGCTTTGTTTGAAACATCAATACAAAACTGCTAACTCAAGATAAGATAGAAAGTAAAATTTTTGATGTTGTTTAACCTACTTAGGAAGTAAAAGAGCATTTAATTACCATCAACTGAGTCCACAACATTAGCAACTGCCGCGGACCCGTGCTCGCTCCTAATAGCAGGAAGCAGCCTCCTACGAGGCACATACTTCAGGCCCACTACTGTCAACAGCGCAAACAATGCACCAATGGAGATAATCTTCAAAGCCGCATTTCTGGAATCATGGATAGCATATCCAGCAACATTTTCCTGGTCAAAATTTTCAAGAGTTTCCTCAAGGCCATTGTTAGGATTTTCCATGGCGTGACCTGTCTAGCTGTTCTATGAATGGAAAAACCTTGTTGAATGCTTGGAGAGCACTTGATTTTACAGTACCAAGTGCAGCTGTAGCTTGAGCACCAAGTTTTGCTATAGCAGCAGCAGCAGCCAAATGAGAAGCACCACCACCTTCCATCTTTTCTAGGTAGCTTAAAACTTTTGGGTCATCATAGTAGTCTCCAAGCCTAAACTGCATGCCTCGAGTATCTCTGCTCCTAGGGAAAACCTCGAAGATGAGCCAAGTCTCAAGAAGCTTGCACAGCCCTGGAAGAAGATCATTCTCTTGGTCGATGCTAGAGTTGTTCACAATAAACTCTACAATTTTGGGGTCTCTATATGGTGAGGATTCATTATCAATTCCAAGCCAAATTCTGCAGTTACTAATATCTCCGACAAGCAATGAACAAAGAGCCCTTTCCAATGCAAGGTCCATCTCGTTATCATAAGCATACTGAGAACCTATATTGAACTTCTGGAGTTGTTCGAAAAGATCATCTGCCATCATGATGAATTGTGGCCTTTTACTTACAATTGCTTGAGCGACATGTGCAAGTGCCACGCTATAGATTTCAAACCATTCGGGTGGTATGCTATTTGGTGTTTTCGAAAAGAAATCCATATGAGATTTGTAACAGAAAATGAATTAACACATTCTGACAAATGTGCAAAGGCAACATGAAAAATGATATATACAAACCTGCTCGGCTGATGTCATCCGCAAAAAAGCCTCATTCATGTAGGCTTCACGAGAAAATCCTCCTCCAACGGTAGCAATACTCCCTCTACCAACACTCCACAAAATGTTCCTCACACCTTGAAGACCTTCTTGGCGTTTATTTTGATTTTTGTCATCAAGAGGAAGGGCAAGAAGCTCCAATACACAACGATGTGTGATCTCCTCCAAAGTTTCATCGATCTGCAACAGCAGATCAGGTGCAAGATTGCTTGTCCCGTCCTCCTACAGTACAAAACTTCTGTTAGTACTGCCTCCTGAACATGTTTCTTACCAAAATACAGCACAGCCTATGTATTTCAAACCGATCTTCACATATTTATCTAATTTTATCCAATTCAAATATCATTCCATTGAAAAGATATACAGAAAATATCATCCTTTCATTGAGTTTCTTTTTTTTTCTTGTAGTCTTCTTACAGTTTATTATATTATTAATATATACTTATTCAGTGGGGTCCTCCCCTACTCTTCTCCTGAAAAGAGATGGACGGTTAAAAGGTAAGCATGACTATATGTTTGTTTGCTCACTTAATTACAGCCTTTTGGGTGTTACCCACTTACAATGATGGGCTAATAAATTTGAGTATGATAGCGGAAAATTAAAAAAATGTGTATCATTCATTATCTGTAACATGTGTTGGTTATCAGCTAGGAATAAAATATAAGGACTAATGGTAAAGGCTACACTGTAGTGAAGTTATCAGTTAGGGGTTTAAGGCACATTTGACACTTTCCATACATGAACTTAGTTTGCCAAACAAAAGAAGAATTAGTAATCAGCATCAAACCAGTTAGATCAATCTAGAGTCTATACTACCTTGATGGCTTGATCTTCAACTACATAGTATATACAATAATAGAAGAACAAAATTTATGTGCTCACCTGAGTCAAAATATGACTCTAAGATTAATAAACAGATGTTGTGCAAAGCCAGCCTAGACATGTTAAATCTGCAATGCAATATATGATTGTGAAAATAGCTCACCTGCAAGAGCTTGAGGGCCCTCTCAAGAACCTCACAGCAGCGGATGACATCTCGAGGGCTTGCCGCCATTGCGTCCCTTGATAGGTCCACGTAGGCCAGAGCCATTGCTAGCACCACATCCTGCTTGAATCGCTTGGGCGGCCGGTCCTGTAGTAACTGCTCCCCAGTTGCAAGAACTACCTGCACCTCCCCAGCCTCCTGAAGCGCACACAGCACACCTCTATTACTAAGGAGATGCAATGAAATATATTATTAGGACCTCAGTATTACCACAGCAAACTGAAAGTGCCGAAGGACCATTTATATTTCCCAGCATATAAGCACTCACAAATGGATTCACAAGACGTTAAATCAACATTTGTAGAACTGCTCACTATTAAGACCAAATACATATAAAACTCAAATTCCACTTATCAACATTTAATCGTAGATGGACTTCGCAGATAAAATTCTGCCTCTACGCACTTCAAACACACAACTCCGGACATTAACGAGTAAAAATTTTAGTTCATGATGTCAAACTTACACTATTAGCGCATCTAGAGTACGTAGCATCACAACATTATAATAGCCACATACCAAATAAATGCAATAATCTACGGCAATGCTAATCTAAAACTAAAATGCCAAATCAGAATTTACCTACACCCTTCCTCAGCGTCAGAGGTAGGTGGAAGTGGAGAGGAAAGGCAGTGCAGCAACGGAGGAAACCAACTCCACTGTACCAGTACCATCAACTGCAACCCCTCCGCTCTTCTTGCAGCGCTTCACCCTAGCGAGCTTCACATGTGCGTCGATGAAGTTCGCCATGCGCTTCACCTCCAGCTGCTTCAGAAAGTCGATTCGCTGCCGCTCTATTTCCAGTGCCTGCTTTTGTTTCGCACTCTCGACACGCTCGTACATCTCCGCAAAAGCCTCAATCGCCCTTGCCAGCTCCCTGAAACCTCCGTCGCCAGTGCTGTCAGCTTCACGGCGGCTGCGCTTGTTGTCATTGCCAGAGCGTGATGACACAGAGCGCAACGGCGATTGCTGCAAGTTGTTATTGTTGTTATCGCCCGCATCATCAGAATCCTCCGAATCAGACACCGCGGCGGCCGCGGCCGCGGCTTCCTTCTGGATAAAAGCGGCGGCGGGGAGCGGAGACCCGCGACGGTAGTTGGGCAGCGGCAGAGCCATGGGAGGAGGTGGGGACGGCGAAGACGAAGGCGATGGGGGCTTCCTCGCGGCGGAAGGATGGATGGGCAGAGCGAAGTGAGGGGCCAGCGGCGGCGAGGGCCTCTTGGAGGCGGAGGCGGATAGTGTGGGGCCGACGAGGCGGTTGAGCTCGTGGAACCCGACGGGGCTTCAGGCTTGGACCTCATGAACCCGAGGGGGCTCCAGGCGGCGGTGCCGCCGCGGGCGGTGGTGAGGGCGGCGGGGTCCCCGCGGGCAACGCAGTGGTCGAGCAGGGCACCGCGGAGGAGGTAGCCCGCGGTGGAGGCGGAGGTGGCGACCGCGACGAGGAGCAGGAGAAGGAAGCTGGTCCGGTAGTGGGCCTGGCCGCGGCTGCCGGCGGCCGACGTCGCCGCCGCCGACGACGGGGACTTCACCATGGCCGGCCGTGAGGTTAGCGCGTGGGTTTAGGGTTTGAGGGGGCGGCGCGGAGCGTGGATCGCGGGCGGGGGCGGCGCGGAGAAGTGGGGGGCGGCGCGGAGCGTGGGATTAGGGTTTGGGTCGCGGGATTAGGGTTTGGGTTGCGGGGTGGGGGAGGGAAGCGTTGTGTTCGCGCGGGGGCGTGGATGGCGGCGCGGAGCGTGGGTGGGCGGAGATTGCGGCGGGGGGAGGTGCGTCTGCGCGTGGGGGAGTGCGAGGCAAGATCGGCGTCTCGTCTGCGCGTGGGAGTACTGGCGTTGTGTTCGCGCGGGGCTGAGGTGCGCCTACAGAAGCCGTACCGCTGCCACCAACTGCTGCTTTATATATTCTAGTTCAATCTTGCGTCATTCTTCTGAAAAATAAATTTGGTAGCGAAACATAAAAGCTCGAACAACAAAGAAAATTGTGCTTCAAGATCAAATATCTATTTCTCCCGATTACACAAGTTTTATGGTTTCTCCTCGACATGAATTTAGGCATTCATGATATTAAAACAAATTTAGAAATGATATTCTTGGTATACATCGAAAGATCTGAAAATAAATTGTTCAAGGCGGGCATCGTCAAGTTCACGGCGACGAAGCTCCCCGAGCCGTCCCCAAGAACCGCGAGGGTATGGCGCTCGATGGCGCATGGTGGTGCTCAACACACCGCTCGAAATCAATGGAAGAGTACGACGGCACCCAAAAAACCGCTAGCTCATTTCACCTAACACAAATGGTGCGGCCGGCATTAATTATCAGTCCGCAGGTCGTGCGATTAGCCGAGCACCGAGACTCCGGAGTCTAGGGACGGATTATACAACAGCGGAAGCAAACATAACATTGACCAGAGATAGTGCGGACACAAATGTAAATAAAACTTCAATAAAAACATCTATATCAGTCTACAATCACGTTGCGATAAACAGCTGCATAAAGTTACTAAGAAACATTTGCGGATCTCAAAGGAGTTCTCTTAACATCGACAAGACAAACATGTCCAAGTTCACATGGCGCTTCTACAATTCACGGGTCCTGGATACATGGGCCTCGACTCATGGTTATCTTGCATTACTTTCTCTGGGAATAATTCTCGCTACTGAAACTCAAGATTCCAAATCAGTGGACTATTTTCTTCCCGCATACGCATTTTAATTCGACAAAATATCTCAAGGCAATGGCGAGGCAAGCTACCTGCCCTGTCGTCAGTAAGAATCGCAATAATGCATTACAAGTTTGTGGATACACTGAAACATGCTCACGCTTATCAATAACGTGACGGCGGGAATTAGACCATTTGGTTCAGTAGCCTAAAAAGAGATCTTTACAATTTGCTCCAGACTCACAAAATGCTAAACAAGGTGCGCTAAGAAAATTTGATCGTTAAAATTCTGTAGCCTTAAGAAAACTTCACAATTTGCTCCCATGCTCACAAAATGATAGACAAGGGGACTTTGTGTGTGTTAGCTTCCACCCAAAACAAGACAAATTTACAATTTTTTCCAGAAGTTCCTGATCCCATAAGCAAAAGATTTCAAGCTCGCTAAAAGACTTGTCTCCGTTGATTCCTCGTGCACAACCTCAGGATTCTCTTCTCTGCGCAACATAAACAGACAAAACTGTGACCATGACAACCAGCATTAACATTTAAAAAAAAAAGAATAGCTCAAATACCCAATATGTTGTATCAAACAAATTGACCAAGGGTGACCTTCAGTAAAGCATTCCAGCTATGCAATGCATGAAAGGAAACAATTTCCATTATCTTTATGCAAACATAGTGGAAATACAGGGTACAACATGTCCCATCTGCGCTATTGAATCAAAAGACTTGGTCCGACTATGGACTAACAATGCTCAGCATGTACTCTAAAGGAAATAGGATTGTGTTAACTTGCCTAGCGGCTATAGCAGCTCAACATAAAAGGACTGAAGTAATATTAGCCTTGCATTCTACCAGAGTTATTGAACCTCGACTCGGGCCTCTTGACAGCAAGTTTACGCGGCAGGCGCATCGGTCATTTCTTGTTCAACAGGAGCTGCCTAAACCGGGTAGTAGTGGTAGTGCAGCTCCCCAACATCATCTCCAGAAAGCTTCTTCCAACCATTAGGGCCAACATGATAAACTGCAATTCAAACAAACTGGTAATGTCAGCCAAAATCCATATATAACTAACAAAATGGGGCAGATGATCAAGAGGAAATTCATTTTGTAACTGTGCTTTGCAAAAGTTCTATGAAGCACATAAGTTGCCTTATCCTACAGGCCTAATAAGATTTCCAAGGTTATAAATGCATCCAATTCTTATTAAGTAGAACAAATATACTCCTGTTTGTACACAATTGAAAACCCTACTATGGAATGGCCCCCTAATATTTTGTTCCTGGCTCTTTCACTGCCAATAAGTATGCATATCAGGAGAAAAGGGGCAACAACTTGGATAAACCAAGGCCTAGAACATTTGTTTTAATTCGCCATGCCTTACACAATTGTTTTTTGTAATAATCAAGCCATACAGCAGGATTTAAACAAACAGCTCTGCTCAACCTCTTATACATGTGCAACAACCAAAGAATAAGAACTACTTGCAATTGCAAACATCTAAGCTTGTAGAAGGCAGGGGCCATACCGTGGGAGGAACTCTGTTACGATACAGAGGCATTGTGGAGATGTAACCGCACCCATGAAGAGAAGTATATTAGGATGACGTAGTTTCTTCATAAGGGATACCTTCACATATGAATGATGACAACATATTTAAAAATCCAAAATTTAAAATGGAAGCCTTGAGATCTGAAGTTAACACACACTTTATTTTTACATCCAGAGTTAATGTCAAAAAACATATGTGAAGATTTGTCAGCATGTTATTTAATATTTATTCACATCAATATGTTTGGCAAGCATGACAATGATTGGTTTTGTGGGCAACCCGGAAACCCAATTTGTCTTCAGACTTCAAGTTCCTTTGGAGAGTCCAAAACTACCATGAAAACATCACAATTTTAATGCTAATCAGGCTCAAAAACTGAAAGTCACTCTGCTGATAAGAGAGACAATTTCTTGCTTATATATTTCAGGAATTAACTAACAAAAGTTGTGGCTGGAGACGGAAATCTACCTCTTGTCGAAAGGTCTGTATCACTTCATCCGAATAGTCCTGCTTGGAGAAAACTTTAACAGCCACATCCTGCAGGAACATGTCACATAAAATGATGAAAGTAATAACCAAATGTAAACAAAGATAAATCACTCACACAACAATGAAACAACAGAACATACCGAGCCATACCACAAAGCATGATATACTGTTACACAAGAGCCTGCACAGATCAAAATTGAAAGGAGACAATTAAAAGACATTCAATACAATAGAAGGCATTACAGGATCAGTGTGCTTATAATACGATTTCTGTCACTCTATTAAAATTTTGTATTTAAAAGAACTAATAAATGATTATTCCTTGATCTTCGTAGCAACGTGGCATCACCATATGAAGGATCATGACAAGGCTTCTTTGACAAAGCTTCAGCACACAGATTTTCCAGGCTAGACATGGGGACTTTTTGGAACCCAACCAAACATAGTAGCTAAAAACACATGGCTAATGACAAAATGCTAGATGGAATTTTAGTTTTACTGTGTTGCACATCTGATGTAGTTTTGGACTGACCCTGACTAAACCGCACAAGTTCAACCCCTGGACTTGAGCGATCTATTAGTGCAGAAAGCTCATCTACAGAGGGCATAGGAGGTTCCCTCTGTTTAACCATTGCAACATCCTCCAAGGATTCTGCAACTCCTTTCTCTGCCTTATTAGCACGAGAAAGAGCCAAAGATTCAATCCTTTCATTTATAAACCTGCAAATTTTACATGTCAAGATGATGACAGTTGAAAAATATTTATATGACGTGAGCCAGGTGCAGTATGTTACAACCTTGGATTTGCTACGTTCATGACAGATCTCATAACTGCACATGCAAGAAGTTCTCGTGCAGTACATCGGAAGAAAGAGCACTGTAGATCCTGAGGCTTTACTGTAATTGAGATCAACCCATCAGCAAGTCTTTGTAAGACCTAGCAGAAAAAGAAACATATACTGTACATCAGAAGAACTTTGATGCTTGCACAGTCTGAGTCATGAGATCAACGATATAACTAAATGTTAAACTCACCAACAATCTTATTTAAGTGTTAATTAAGACAAGAATTATGAGCTAGTGTGTGTTATCAAAGTCATACATGCAATGGGAACAAAACAAAAAGTAGTATGCCATATCTTACAAACAGTTTATGTAAGAATTACCAAAAATGTTTATCATTCAGTTATGTTCATTAAATATGTGTTGACCTAGCAGCACTCCACTTATCCCATGCATAAGATAACACATGTACATTTAAAGGGTTACACATGTTATGTTCTGTTAAATATGTGTTGACCTAGCAGCACTCCACTTATCCCATGCATAAGATAACACATATACATTTGAAGGGTTACACATGAATCTTATGGTGCACTAAAAAGAAAATCAGGGAGCATTCAGGTACTTATGAAACATAAGCTAAATTCCAAACATAGTGGTTCATCAAATTGCCCACCTCAGATGTTTGGCAAATGGCAACAAAATATCTTACTATAAGTAATAACTGAAAACGTCACCATCCACTCATTCTTACCTTGTATTCGGTACTGGTTGAAAATGCACATAGCAATCAGAAAAAATAAATGCCCGTGCAATCAAAACCAAAATTGACAATGATTATTCAATAAAATAGGAACACATCAAAACAAAACAAAATTTGACAATTGTTGTTCAATAAAATAGGAACGAATCAAATCAAAACCATCTGCAGCAAAATCTACACCAACTGGCAAGTGGCCATGAAGCAGGGTAAAGAACAGATTATTGAAATATCAATGTTATAATTAAGAATGCAAATTTAGCACTAACGAATCCTGTATCGCAATCAAAAACCAGAAAATTGAATCATGCCATGCGCTGGTGAAGAAGGCAAAGAACAGAGTTAGAACAAATGAATAGACTTTATACATTGCAAAATGGCACAAGGCTTATTAATTCCGCCGATCGATTTTCATCGTTCTCTCCATTTGATCGCCATAACCTTATACATGATTCCAAGAGATACACAAGGTTCCTTAACAGCATAATCAAATTTTTAGCAGCACATCACAACTTTACATCCAAACTAATCCTCAGATGATGATACCTGAAACGAAATCACATAACCTAATTTAACACTCAAACTCCCAGCCTCCCACACCACCACATATCCCGTAATCCAATCAATGCAGCACACTAACTTTCTGTTTCTGGAAACCATCTGAGACATCAGTTAAATAGTAAGTTATCAATTGCATTCCAAATGCAAATTGTCTCAAAGTAGTCAAATACTACTTTGGGCATTTCAACTCAATTTTTTCCACACTACTGTTAATAATCAAGCTCATGGATAGATAGTTCAATAAGCATCATTCACATTTCACAGTAGAGCAACCAATTTGATCATGCACACCTTGAATCACTGGAAACAAGAACACAACAAACAAATGAACTAACACTCAGTGTCTGTAATATTCACACCTGATTAATGGCAAGTTTAACAATAATCGGCTTTAGCTAGAATATAATCAGTAGCATTCCCTAGTAGTGAGAGAAAGGGAGATCGGTACTTAGCTTAAGAGGCAAGGGTGTCCTTGGCGAACTTTGGACAGTGGCAGTGATGGCCGACTACTTGTGGGGCTGGGCTCCCTGTCATTGTAGAGGTGGTCGCCGTGGTGGGTAGCCATCTGCACCCCATGGATATCGCTCCCCCTCAAGCCGAGACCGATAGGGCTGCAGCGACCAAGTGAAAAAATGGAGGAAAGAGTGAGAAGGGAGAGCGGAAAGGAGAAAGAGAAGGAGAAACACCTGGGCTGCTAGATCCATCTGTAGGAGACCGCCAAGGGCGGCGGATCTAGGGCGTCGGCGTCGAGCCGAGGTGAAGACCGACGGCAACGAAGGGCGAAGGGGGCAGCGCTCAAGGGTGTCGGCACTGAGGAGGACCGGAGACCGGCAGATCTAGGTGGCGGCGCCCGGTGCAGTAGAAGGTGGCGGTACCAATTTTGTTTTTCCGCCGCCGGGTGTCGTCCGAGATGAGGGAGCCGGAGCGAGGAGAGCCGCCGCTTGTCATGAGGAAGGGTGCCGAGTCTCGCGGAGGATGAGGGAGTCGAGGCGGAGGAGGGCGACGCAGCTTGTCGCTGGGGAGAAGATCTCGATTAGGGGAGACTCGTGGGGGGGTTGGGGAAGATCTCGCCGGGATCTCGGCAATCCGCTTGTGGTGTGGGGGATCAAGATCGGGAGGCGGCGGGGATTGCGGCGGGATTCGGGCCGGGTGGGGCGGATGGGATGGGAAATCCCGATCGGGCTGCCTGTGAGGATGCGTCTGGAGCTAGGGCGGGCTGCTTTGGTGTGGGGCCCATGAGCCGCATCACGCCACCAATCGCCTTTATATATTAGTATAGAATATAGTATAGATATATATATATATATATATATGGGGGTACGTGTGTGTGTATGTAGCTTGTCTTTTGTTCTCTTTTCTATAATAAATGTCAGTGTATCTGACCATTTTTTTAAAAAAATAAAAAAAGACCTGCAATCACTCACAAGTAGAATGAACACATTGACTAAAATTGGCTATTCTCAACCAGTTATCAAATTTTATTTTTAAAACCACATCTAGGGTAGCCGAAATACAAAATTTCGGTTGAAATCCAGTTGACATTCAAAACCAAATTTCAAATCCGGTATTTCTTTTAGGTCGACAAAATTGAAAATTTGACCAAAATGTTCGAAATTTTGGTGAAATTGATCGAAATTTCAGCCCTTTCCAACTCCTATAAAATGGTCTCAAGAAGCTAGCGAAAATATGAAAAATCATGCAATCATTTAGCTACATTTTCTATCTATTTAAATGCAAAATGCTAAATATTTGCATATAAAATACCCTAAATTTAAAAATTTTGACAGTTGAATCCGATAAGCCCAACCCTCTTCCCATGAGTGGTGCACCTATTTGGGCATTCTCTCCCCTTGGGGTTCACCATCACCCCCTCACTAGGACCAACAACATCAGTATGGGGTGCAATTAGTGTCTTTACTTCAACATGAGCAACGGCTATCTTTATGTTACCGGCAACAATAGGTTCCTTCCTGGCACCACCGTCATTGACAATGCTATCAATAGAAGAGGCGGCTAGCTTAGCCTGCTCCTGGTTCATTGTCATCTCCTCGTGGCACTTGGAGCACATATTCATGGCAGCCACACTACAGAAGAAGCCACATTTATTGATGCAAAGGATGGGGCCTTTCAGGGGTTGGCAATCGATCTTCTTATGCTCCATGACTTGGTTAACTAAAAATTAGACACACCAGACAGTCAATACTACAAGTCTACAAGAGTAAACATGGCTAACACAAATGTATTTCGAACAATCTACGCGCGATTAATAAGTTACAACAAAGCATTCCATTTTGAGGTAAATATGATCATACGATCTTCAAGCTACAATTTTGATCGTGTAAAACATGTTGCGGCTTATGGTCTAAAACATGTTGTGGCCTAATGAATCCAAACCCAATTGGTTAAATTTTCTACAAGATGCATCTTACAAAAAGGCTAATGGCAGTTTGGTCAAATACCAAACTGAAGGTATTAGCAATGCAACCTACCCTACCATTGAGCCAAGTTTTACATAATTTGTATATGCATTTCTTTTGCTATATTTTCACATGTATTCCTCAGAAAAGGCATTACAATTCGCCACAAAAAATTTGCTAAATATGATCTACAAACATGAAAACCGGTCGAATTTGTAATCTTTTTGGTCAAAAAAACTTGAATCTCACCGAAATTCACCAAAATCCGGTCGAAAAATCTCGAAATCCAAGTTAGGGTTTAAGGCTAGGGTTACATAATTTGTATATGTATTTTTTTGCAAAAATTTCACATATATTCCTCATAAAAGGCATTACAATTCGTTACAAAAAAATTGATGTTAAATCTAGTCCTAGAAGCATAAAAACCGATTAAATTTGTGATCATCTCAACCCAAAAAATCGAAATCTCAGCGAAATTAACTGAAATCTTACTGAAAGATTTTGAACCATGATTCAACCTCAGAACGTGCTGTCATGTCTTAACTGTGAACACAGTAGATCCCCTGTCTGTGCCGTGATTGCTACGTTAAAATCACACAGCCAACAAGGCAATGACAAAATAGGTTAGAAGTTAAAACAGTGACCATACCAGCCATGTGGCTGACCGGCCGGCCACTTGTCGATCGATCATTGAAGCTTCCTTGGACGACGGAGTCCACACGCCACAGACAGAACAACACAGGAGGACTCGTACCGTTGACGCACGCGACGACGACGAGGATTCAGGAGAAAAAGAATGGCGCTATGTACGTACATGCAAGTTATTAGAGCACTGGCTCGAACTGAGTTAAGCTGATTACGTTGCCCTCATGGCATTGCCTTGCTTTGCTCTCTGCCTCGTTCCCTTCCTTGTCTTGCTAGTGCACCAACCTCGTTTGCTAGTGGCCATGGCACAGACCAACCTGACGTACGGAACCGACCTGACGCCGCCCCGCCACATCACCAGCCCGTCCGGCGACTACGCCTTCGGCTTCCGCGCCCTCGACTCCGACCCGGCCAAGTTCCTGCTCGCCACATGGTTCCAGTTCAACGACGACGCCGGGAGCAACTCTTCCCAGCCGCAGTCCGTGGTGTGGTTCGCGAAGAAGTCGGTCTCCGGCGACACGGTCGTCGCCCCGGCGCAGTCCGTCCTCAGCGTCACGTCCACCGGACAGCTCGCGCTCGCTGACACCACCAACGGCGGCAACCGAGAGTTGTGGACGGCCCCGATCGCCTACCTGAAGCATGGGTCCATCCTCGTGCTCCTTGACTCCGGCAACCTCCAGTTCCTCGGCGACGGCGGCGGCCGGGATAACGTGCTGTGGGAGAGCTTCCGGTATCCGACAGACACGCTCCTGCCGGGCCAGTCCTTGGCCAAGGACCGTTGGTCCGAGGGGAAGCTCTTCTCGAAGCGCGCGGACGCGGAATTCACCACCGGCCGGTTCAGCATGGGCGTCCAGACGGACGGCAACGTCGTCCTCTACGTGGACCTCCTCAGCGGCAACAGCCCAGACAACGCCTACTGGCAGGCGTACACCAACAGCCCCGACGGCAACACGACGGTGACCTTCGACGAGCAGGGCCGCCTCAACTACACTCTCAGCAACGGAACCGTCCAGAGCTTGATATCGTCCACGGCGAGCTCCACCGTCGGCAAGAACTACCAGTTCGCCAGGATGGACCCTGACGGCATTGTCCGTGCCTATGTCCGCCCCAAGAACGCGCCGAGCGGCAGCGGCAACACGTCTTGGACTGTCTCGGGAGCGTTCCCCAGTGACGGCTGCAGCAAGAGGACGTCCGGGTTGCAGGGCATGTGCGGCCCGGGTTCTTACTGCGTGGAGACGAAGGACCGGCTCAACTGCGTGTGCCCAAGTGGGTACACATACACCGACGCGCAGCACAGGGACAGCGGCTGCACGCCGGAGTTCGTGCCGCAGAGCTGCGACGGGGAGAGCAACTCCGACGAGTTCGCGCTCGAGGAGTTGCCGAACACCACCTGGGAGACCTCGATATACTACAAGGAGTTCCCAAAAACCACGGAGCAGCAGTGCCGGGACTATTGCCTCAACGACTGCTTCTGCGCCGCCGCGTTAGTGATCGGCGGAACAGACTGCGCGGAGATGGCGGCGCTGACGAATGGACGGCAGGCGGACGATGTCACCACGAAGGCACTGATCAAAGTTAGGACAAGCCGTCCTCCGGTGAGAGCGTCGGCGAGAACAAGAACTATACTACCCTACATAATCGTGACAGTTTGCTTGGCCTTTCTGTTGGTGGCCACCATTGGTGGCTTCCTCGCACATCACTACCTCACCAAGAACAGAGAGAGCCAACGGTTGTTGAGCGTCAGATCTTTCAGCAGCAAGGAGCTCTACCAAGCCACCAACGGCTTTGAGAAGTTGCTGGGCAAAGGAAGCTTCGGCGAGGTCTACGAAGGAAAAATGAAATATCCGCAGCCGCATATCATCGCCGTAAAGAAGCTCATCAATTCGAACGAGTACAGCGAGAGGGAGTTCACCAACGAGGTGCAGTCCATCGGGCAGATCCACCACCGGAACCTGGTCCGCATGATCGGGTACTGCAAAGAAGGGAAGCACCGGATGCTGGTGCTCGAGTTCATGCCGGGAGGCTCGCTTCGCAACTTCCTCTTCAAGCCTGAGCGGCCGCCGTGGAGCTGGCGGGCCGAGGCCGCGCTCGGCATCGCCCGAGGGATAGAGTACCTCCACAACGGGTGCAGCTCTCCGATCATCCACTGCGACATCAAACCGGACAACATTCTGTTGGACGACAGGTGTACTCCGAAGATAACCGACTTTGGGATCTCCAAGCTCCTCGGCAACCAGCAGGTGCACACCACGGTGACCCACATCAGGGGCACCAGAGGGTACATCGCCCCCGAGTGGTTCCGCGGCGATGCGCGCGTCGATACGAAGGCGGACGTGTACAGCTTCGGTGTCGTGCTGCTGGAGATGATATGCTGCAGAAAGTGCCAGGAGCCGTTTCCCGACCAGGGCGCGGACGACGAGACGGTCACGCTGTTCGGCTGGGCGGGCCAGTTGGTGAGCACCGGGAGGACCGAGCTTATGCTGCATGGGGACGACGACGCCGTGGCGGATTTGGAGAGGGTGGAGAGGTTCGCGCGCGTGGCGTTCTGGTGCATCGAGCCGAACCCGACGCTCCGGCCGACGATGCACCAGGTGGTGCAGATGCTGGAGAGTGTCCCTGAAGCCGAGGTGCTGCCTGAGTACCCTCCCGGTTGTTACGTGGACTCGTCGCCTTTAATCCCTTCTGCTAATTAACAAGATTGACTGATGTATATGGTTAGTCCACTGTGCACCAATGCACACGTGTGTTGTTGAGTGAGCTCAGCTAAATATATAAGCTTGGCTTTGTGAATAAGACGATGTTTTTAGGGCTGCTAAATGTAATCACCACATGCCTGTTTTACTTTGCTTTTGTGCGTGGAAATACGGCTGTCCCGAAAGAAATTGCTCATGGAAGATGAATATGACCGTCCAATACTTTACGAAAGATTACGTGGAGGCTGTCTATTCATATTTGGATTTTGATAAATATCACCTGAATATTTTGTTTGCTAAAATCATCCAAATTTGGAAACTTTGGATGCTTTGTTGAGATTCGGTTACCTACATCTACATGCATTCGCACACCCAGTCCACGCTTGATCATTCGCAGGCTCCCGATTGAAATGCCACGCGAGGTGAAATCGAACATTTCTTCTTAATTTAATCTCACTTTTTCCACCAATAAACACGAGTTAATTGCGCGCTATATATACTGGGCTGGGTGATACAAACAGATATTAATCAATTTTCTATTTTTGGGCTGCTACCATTATCGACCCTGTTTGGCAAAATAGAGCACAAAACGTGGAGCAGTGGGTTTGATCAGATGGTGCTGCTGTTAGATCCAAGGGTTAGAAAATTCATCATGGCCATCTCGACCAAGATCATATTTTTCTTTTCCACTATACCATTTTGCTGAGGCACGCATGGAGAGGAAAACTGATGCTCTAAGCCTAACTTCTCATAGAAGCTCTCAAAGTAGGAGTGTTGAATTTTATGCCATTGTCATTGTGTATAGCTCGTAAAGCACTAGGGAGTTGAACAGACAATCAACGGACCAAACCGCTGAAATGGATAAAAGACTCATACTTCGAGGCTACGAAAAATACCCAATCATTTGTGCTGTGGCCTCCTCCGGTAAAGTGTGCTGGATGTAGCCCGTGGCGGTGTGGCCTCCCCCTTCCCATGCCCAAAGCATGAGTCATGGAGCTGAACAGCAACATCATTTTCGTTCTGCAGGTTTGTCTTCGCTACGAGGCACCTCAAAATATTTCTTTACCTCCGGTAGTTTGCTTTCTGCAGGTTTGGCATTTGCTTTACCTCCGGTAGTTTCTTTAAAACATGTAAGCTCACACTGTTCGGAACTAGAGCAGAAAACAGAGTAACAGCACATGGTTTCGTGAGGAAAGGCAAACTATGTTGCATGATGACCATAAAAAGGGACCTGCATATATATGAAGAAAAAACAATCAATCTTTCATTTCCATGTTGTCCTCAGTTCTACCTCAGATTTGAAGTTCGTGAAACAATTACCAAATTTCATGGAAACTTGGATTTACACAAGCTATATTTACAAGCGTCTTCAATATCACAACATTTCATTGCGATGGTCATGGAGAAACCTTGAAGTTCACTGTTCCCATCACAACATTCTACACCTCAAATAAATAGCTTACAAAAGTACAAATAGTACAAGAATATACATGCCCTAAGGTGAATGCAGTTTTAAGATTTTGGCGATTCAGATTTTGTGTGCCCTGGCTTACCTGTGATGGCTTTCCTTACTTTTGCTCATCCATGCATGTTGAGCCTGCAGAAATCTCCTTATCATGGGCCAAATTTATGTCAGTGCCACTAACTGGTTCAGTAATTTCAGATTCCTGCTCATCAGATATTGCTTCAGAACCTGTTCCTTTCTGCGAATTATCATGCAATTTTTCTATCTGTTCTTCAGTAGCTCCACCTGTGGTTGCATGCTGGTTCTCTTCTTTCTTATCTACTTCACTTTCCAGTTGGGTCTCAATACTACTTTTGGCCTCAACATTTGAAGATTCAGTGGACTCTTCTTGTTTTGTGCATAGAGGGCTTTGAATACCATCAGTATCATTAGGCAATTTTTCTGCATCGCTGAGATCTGGATCTGTCAATGAGAATGTTATATCAGCCACTGCATCAGAACTTCTATCTTCAGCTAAAGATTCGTGCAATCCTTCCTCTAATGTATCCTCATGAGAAGCCTTTGAGTTTGGTGAGTCATCTAGGTTGCTCTTCAAGCTTCCTTCTTCAATTTCTGTTGTTGCTTCCACATCTTCCTGACAAACAGTATCAACTGCCTTTTCATTCAGCTCGAAGTCTCTAGCTTCCGTTTCTGCAATCAGGCCGGCTGCCTCACCTGGTACCAATTCACTAGAAGTTTCATCCTGGGCATTGTCTTGGTATACTGGTTCTTCGAAATCAGGAGTGTTCCTGTTGATCTCTTCGTCAGTTTCCAGTGATCTTTCAGTGTCCAGCTTGAAATCTTGACTTTGTTCTTTGACCATTTCATGCGTTTCTTCATGTTAGATCCTAAACGTGAATATGATCCTCTAGCCTTAAGAATAATCACATAGATAATGCGGAAGAATCATTAGATCACTGACCCGGAGACGAAGATGCCATTAGAGTGTTCGGTGGTGTTCTTGAGTGTCGGTGAGGGAGAACCGTCGAGGTAGATGCGCAGCACCAAACCGAATGAAGAAGAAGAAAGACCGGTGTAGATGCACAGCGAAGTTGTGAAGATCCTCTCAGCGATGGAACGGATCTTCGTTAGCTTAGACGCAGACTTTTGATCGGACCAAATGTGAGAGGGGGCAAAACTCGTGATTAGCCTTAACCTTAAACCGGCCTCTTCCTTTTATTCTTGCGCCAGCTAACGGGACCGAACCAATTTGGTAGGAGCGCTCCCTATCAAGGCGCGATTTCTTCTCTGACCTTCCGTTAATTCCCTGACTTTCCTTAATTCTCTAACTTTCCGTTTTAATTGAAGATCACATCCAACATTCTCCCACTTGATCGAAGGCTAATATTATAAGTCCATTCTCAATAGAATAGTACACCAAGATAAAGTATTACAGTGATTAATCTAAGCACCACTGCAACCCCAGAATCTATATGTGGAGTATATGGACCCCGGGTATCTACATGGCGGGCCGTGCCAACCACCCAAGGGGGGATGGGCCAAGCCGACTGCATGAAGATGGGTATTGCCCAGGAGGCAGGCTGCCATGCGCAGCAAGGAAACCCCGAAGATAGAAACCAACCCTGTTTAGGGAGGATACAATTGTAGTCCTAGCCGCTATCATGTATAACGGATAAGGAAGGAGATACAATTTCCACCTCGTATCCGAGTGGGACTCTTTTTTGTAACCGCCCTCCTCTGCTATATAAAGGGAGGGGCGGGGAGAAAACAGGAGAGAGAAAACAACATCATCAGCAAATAAGCTAGCCAATCATAATCCCAGAGCACAGGACTAGGGTATTATCTCCACCGCGAGAGCCCGAACCTGTATAATTCTTGCGTCTTGTGCTACCATCGAGTTTCCGATCCAGCGCTTAGCCCCCTTTTCATTATTGTCGGTAACAAACCTCGATAGTTGGCGCGCCAGGTAGGGGCTGCGCTAGGATCGATCTCGGCAAACTCGATGGCGATTTTTAGCAAAATCACGGGGGCTGCGGCGAAGCTGACATCCTCACGGCCTTCGACGATGCCATCGCCGACGGCATCGACGCGATCTCCTTCTCCATTGGGTCGAGTCTTCCGTCGGCGTACTTCCGGGACACAGCCGCCATAGGGTCTTTCCACCGCGCGGAAATTCCGGCTCGTGGGCGCCACGTCGCAACGTCGCTACGCGGTCGCTTCCGTCGTGGCAAGCAGCATCGATCGCCGGCTCGTCGACAAGATCGTCCTCGGAAACGACAAGACCATAGTGGGAGCCTCCATTGTAGTGATCCCCATTTTCACATAAATGCAAAAATGGAAATCTCATGTGCACACAGTACTAGTCCCTGGATCAGTAGCTAGTACGCACATTTACAACAATTGGAATCATAACCATTCATTATATTTATCAAGCGGAAGCTAATATACAAAGAATTTTACAACTCAGAGAATATAGCAGTAAAGGAAACAAAGCCTGGTAGTGTGCCCATCCATTCCCGCAGGCAACTGACGAGGCATAAATCCCTAGAAAAGATCACTTCAATGAAGATCCCGCATCCTGCGATGAAACAAACCTTCGAAGCTTCGCTAGCTTATTACCTAAAAATATTAATTAAGCAAGGGTGAGTACATTCGTACTCCGCAAGACTTTTGCAAATCCTATTATATATGCAGGCCATTCAAAAGAAAGGCTTTCATGGTTAATTTGCATAAAGCTAGTTTGTAAAAGGATTTACTGAAGTGTAGAACATAAACGTAAAAGCAATTTAATATATAAGTATGAAACAATAAATGTCACGAACCTCAGTTCTTTCGATCATCTCCATGAATCAATCATTGATATCACATATCAATCCGAAATAATTCATTTCCAACAAGGATATCCAATCCAAATTATAGTGCTAGACAGCACATATCAAAGTCCACATTTTGTAAAATAAAATGCTAACTATGTGATGACTTTACCAAGTGCCTATGACCGCGGGCGCGGCTAATCGATTAGTTTTTACTCTGCAGAGTTGTACATCTTTACCCACAAGATACAATCAACTCACCACGTCAGCCGTGGATCGCCATACAAGTGTATGCGAATGAGCGATCATAACATTAACCGTTCAATTACTTAACCCTAACTTTGCACCAGCATGGTGGCGATATGCTATGGTAGTGCAAATAGTCGTACGTTACGGTACGAGAAATCGTGCGGTACCTTGTGAAATCGTGAACCCATAGCCTAGCGTACACCTACGAACAACCAATCCCTAAGAAGCTCGTAATACTCCAGCCTACCAATGTGCAAAGATAGTATTAAGTAACTTAATAGGTTAAGACTGTCACCATACCAGCACTTGTGGTTGTACGGTTACCTTGGCCTGAAAACAACCCATAGCTCGGTCCTTAATCCGATACGGGCAATACTTCACCCTACACTACGCGCAATCCCTTCTGCACACCAGGCTATTGCCAATAATTGCCCGCATCAATATTATGATTTTATTTTCATTTTTAATTAAAATAACCAAAATCACCATCATGTCTCAATATGTCTAAGAATCATCATCATGCCTCAGCATATTCAAGTATCATTTGATCAATGTCTCAATCATATCAAAGTATCATATAATCAGCGTCTCAATTTGATGTGTACCAAGTCTAAAGCATGGCTAAGCAAAATTATTAAATATCGTGTATACCCAAGTTGACATTATATATTGTCTAACCATGATTCTAAGGTATCAAGGTTCACAATATCATACTTGTCAAGGGAGTTTCAGAAATCAACAGGTATAACTACTATTTCCCACAATATAGCAAAGTTTAAAGAATATACATGTGCAGTAAAAATATTTAAATGAAAATATTTATAAAACTGGGATCAACATGGTCAAAAGGGTGCTTGCCTTGCTTATGACGAAGACGAGGTTGTAGTCGACGATGGAAGTCGATACGTTGAATTCTACGCGTTGATCGTCGGAAATATAGCAAATAATAAATTTTAATAAGGGCAAAAAGAAAATTGATAGCAAGAGCAAATAAAGATTCTTCACAAGAAATAGGGATTGCTCTTTATGAATTTATTAATTTTATTTTACGAATTCAAGATGCTAAAATTGGTTAAGATTAAATAGATGTAATCATTTCAGGCTTAAGGTGAATTCTTACCTTTAATTAGGATTCAGATTCAAAGCAAGATAAAATTAATATTCTAGTTATAAAAAGCTAACTTGTTGATTTAGGCTACTGGCCTTATTTACATGATATTTAAGAAGGTCCTAGTGATACAAATATTTTAACTACAATTTCCTTTATTATTATTGAGTTCTTTGATTCAGTTTATTAAGTTCAGAATCATAATATTTTAGGTTATTTTGTTATTAAGATTTATATGCAGAGTATAATGAAATAAGGTTATTTCTTTGTATTATGGTGGTACATACTTTGGAGGCTGTTTCTAGGTTAGTTTCATAAATTTTAGGATTTGGATGAAACATTATATTCATTGTCGAAAAAGCTTATGTGACATTATAATTCTTACGTTATACGGAATCGGCAAGAAATGAAGTGAATGATTATCACTTAAGGTTTTTGAGCTAATAAGATTATTATGCAATCCTTAATGAAATAAGATTCTTTTTATAGAATACAGTAGTATGAACTTTATAGTGTGTTTCTAAACTAGTTAGATAAGTTTTAGGATTTGGACAAGATATTATATACTTTGATGAAAAGGCTTAAGTGGGAACTAAAACTTACGATTCACGGAATCGGCCAAAAAGGTAAACACGGCGATTATTGATTAAGGGTTTTTGGACTGGCTTGATTTAAATGGAAAGCACACTGTAATTAAGATGTTTTTGTAGAATATGGTAGTATAAACTTTGTAGAGCATAACTAAATAGGTTTCATTGATTTTAGTATTTGGACGAGTTATTTTATCTACTGCCGAAGTAGCTTAAATGATCACAATAAATAACACTAAATCAGCCAACTTTACATTAAGATTGTAACTACAATATACATGATTTTTAATTCAGTTTTCAGACATTAGCAGGGTATAACTCTAGAAATATTTTAAAGTTGATTTTGCATTATTTTAACTTAAACGCAATAGATTTCCTATTTGATTATTGTTATAATTAACGTTTCTTTTCATTAAAAGAATGCAATTTGAATCTTATCTTAAATATTTTTGTATACATGGACTCTTATTATTTTTAAGAACTTAACACCATTTATTTAATCATTTCATTACTTATTATTCATAAGTTCCCATTAAAAACTATATTAGCATCATAATCAAAGTTTAATATAAATAATTATTCTGTAGATCAAAAATTAAATATTTTTACATATTTAGATTCTTTATGATTTTAGATGAATATAAAAATTTGTTTCACTGAATTTAGATTAGAAATGCAGAAGATAATCAAGTTTGAATATTTAATTCGGTTGGAAAAGAATGGAAATTAGGGAATACGTTTTCAGTACTGAGGAAGCGCATTTGGCTGGGAGTCTTCTTCTACCTCTGACTCTGACCGATCGGTCCCACCGCGCAGAGAGACAGGGACAGAGGAGAGGCTTCCAAGGCATGGCGACGGCGCTCCAGTGAGTCTCCGGCGACGGCGAGGACATGGAGAGGAAGAGCACGGCGAGGAGCACCCAGGAGTGGTACCGATTCAACAGGAGGAGGTCGGAGGTGAGCTGTAGCCGAGTTTGGGCGGCGGTGCTCATGGCGAACGGTGGGGAGTGAGAATTAGGGCGCGAGAGCTTGAATGGATGGCATGGTGAGCATCAGGGGACACTAGGGAGTCCATTTTTGCGGTTGGTTTGGAGGAAGAAACTCCGAGGAGCTCCGCCCTCGTCGGCCGGTCATGGAGAAAAGGGGCGCACGGCAGCGGCATGATTTCACGTGGGAGAAGGTGAATATTCTTGAGGGCTTTTGATTAGCAAAGCTTGGTGTTGCTATACGCTAAAGGAATTTGAAAATGGATGATTGTAACATAAGAATTGCGAGTTGGTTTTGAGCTTTTGGAGCTTCGGCCATGGTGGAAGAGAGGGGATTTCGGGTGCTTTGGCTAGGGGAGAAGAAGAAGGGGATGAGGGGAAAGGTTGTGCGCGACTCAGTGATCAGCTAGGCGCCATTTATAGAGGCGGGAAAGGTGAATTAGTTCTGGCTTGGCGCGAAGGGGAGGTCACGGTATGGCGTTGCGGCGGGTTACGAACGAGGTGGTTGCACGGGGTTTTGATGCTTCTTTGAGTTGCAATGGTCGAGACGGGGTTTTGCGGTGCGTACGGGCTCTTGGAGATTGAGTTGCGGCGTGGCTGGATCGAGGAGAAAAAGGGTGGCGCTGGTTCTTCTCTGCGTGCGCTGGAGACCACAGAGAGGGGAGGTGAGGAAGAAGAAGGGGCTGACGGGTGGGCCATGGGGCCACTCGGCAGGGAGAGGGAGAGGAAGAAGGGTTAAACCGGGGGCTGTACTGGATGAATGACACCTGGAAATCCAATGGACACGGTGTAAACAGCGAAAAAGGGAAAACTGAGGTCGGCTTGAACCACTGATTAGAGTTGCCAAACCGGCTTAACATTTTATGAGAATTTTTACAGAGATTGATCAGGTAAAGATAAGAGTTAAGAAAAATTTTCAAATAATTATTATTTGTAGGTATTTTATTAAAATTCTGACAATATGCACTGCGCAGAATCTCCAATTCTGTTTTCGATTTATGAAAGTATCTAAATGAATTTATTTATTTTTCAAAATTTGTTTTTCAAAATAATTTTAGATAATAATGCTTCTGTAAAATTTTGAGAATTTTATCTTCATTATATAAATTATAAAAATTCTGACATTGCTATTTACAGTTTTTACTAGTTTCTGTTTTTGAATTTATAAATGATTTAGATGTAAGTTTTTATTCTTGATATTTTTACCAGAGGTAGATATGGTTCTTAGGTTGGCATGGTAAAAATATGAGCTTGAGGATAGATCTAGAGATTGCTATTCAAATCTGACAAAGTTCAAATCAGCTTTTCTTATTTCATAATTATCATATGTTTTCTTTTTATTTTCATTGTTCAGATTATCTTAATAATCATGATTTGATTCTGGAGAGATTTAGGATGCTCTGAAATTTTAATACTATTTTTGTTAATGTTTTACTTTTACTTTCTTTCTTTTATCATTTTGCCATTTCAATGCATTTAGCTTTTCTTTTAAAAAGCAAAAGCTCAATTAAATGCAAAAGAAATCAGAAATATAAATTTAAATTAAGATCACAATTTAAACTTATTTTGATATTTCATTTGTTTTGAAAATAACAATCTTAATTTAGAAATCTTTCTTTATTTCTTTATTTTTATTAAGATTGTAATGGAAGAAAATGAGGAAAGAATATTGTTTAGAATCAAAATCTTGATTTCAATTAGACTTTTAATTCATTTTCATTTTTAAATATAAAACTTTCATTTTTCTTTATTTTTGAATTTAGAGGGCTATTACATCCATTAACACCTTCCCAACTCTACAGAATGTGGCACTTGTGCTTCCCAATCACGATTCTTGTAATCCAGATGCTCTGTCCGGAGGCTCGTACAAGGGAAAGATCCTCCTCTGCCCCAGCCTTCCAAGCGATGGCACAGGCCTGTTCCTGGTCGGCGCGGCTGGCGCCGTCATGGTCGACTATTCCCCCGACGTCGCCTTCGCCTGTACTCGTGGTAACTCAGGACCAGTTCGATGAAATCCTGGCCTACATCAACAGCACTAGTAATCCTGCGGGTACAATAGACAGCTCCGAGACGACGGTCAATTCTCAGGCAGCCTCGTTTTCCTCTCCAGGTCCAAACCTGATCTCTCCTGGCGTCTTGAAGGCGTGAGATTTTTTCCTTGCAGATTGAAGGCTTGGCGACCTGATTGCTGGACGTCCTGGCCGACGGCTGTGCATCGCACCTACTACCTTCGCACGGCCACGAGCCAACGCCTGCGCCCCGAGCGCCACCTTCGGCACGGCCATGAGCCAACGCCTGCGCCCCGAGCGCCACCTTCGGCATGGCCACGAGCCACGCCTGCGCCCCGAGCGCCACCTTCGGCACGGCCACGAGCCTACGCTGCGCCCCGAGCGCCATCTTCGGCACGGCCACGAGCTACGCCTGCGCCCCGAGCGCCATCCTTCGGCACGGCCACGAGCCTACGCCTACGCCCCGAGCGCCATCTTTCGGCACGGCCACGAGCTACGCCTGCGCCCCGAGCGCCACCTTCGGCACGACCACGAGCCTACGCCTGCGGCCCGAGCTCCACCTTCGACACGGCCACGAGCCAACACCTGCGTCCTGAACGCCTTCTACGGCTCGACTGCAAGCCTATGCTTGCGCCACGAGCAAGAACGGCACGAACGTCAGCAACACATGGAGCATAAAGCAGCTAAGTCGCTTTTTACTTAATTATGTCATTATGAATAAAATTGATTGGCTTTCTTGACTTGCTACTTAGTTAATCCACAACTAAGCAGTAAGTCGGGGGCTACACCTAATAGTGTGCGCATGCGCACATCTTTTTCTTAACGATTGCAAATGAATCCGAGTGCGTTAATTCCGAGTTGTGAAGCCCTGACCCCATGAATGGCGAACTCTAGTCACCCAAAACGCGTGCCTGGGAAAAAGAGCCATGAGCCGACTCCCGACGCTCGGGGGCTAGACCAGTCGGGCAGAGTGCTTAAACAAAAAGAGTCAAACCACTCGGATGAATTCAAAATCAATAAGGAAAAGGAGTAAAAAACTCTAAAATATATAAACCAGTCGGACACCACATCCGAGTGAGTTGTTTTTACATTGCCTAAGTTCTGCATATACATAATTTCAGGGCTACTAAATTTGGATGCGACGCGTGTGGGCCAACGCTTCAACGACGACATCAGCAACTTCGGTGGCGAATAAGTCTAAAGGGAGCGATGCTGAATTTCGCCTTGAGCGGGGCAAGCGTTTTGACTTCTGTATATCGTTTGGGATACGGTATGACCCATGATGAGCCACCAGCTGTACGCCGCGACAGTCGGATATGATTCAACGCGTGGAGCTCTATTGAGTCCTTCACGATCTCTTTGCCTACAATGGGCACTCGGCTGGAAAGGAAAACAAGTCGGGAAACTACATCAAGAACTGGAAGCACTCGGTGCTAAGCATGACTCAGCTGAGCCGTGACCAGGAAGGCGGCAACTCGATCGCAAAGCACTCGGGGGCTACTGTGGAGTATATGGACCCCGGGTATCTACATGGCGGGCCGTGCCAACCACCCAAGGGGGGATGGGCCAATCCGACTGCATGAAGATGGGTATTGCCCAGGAGGCAGGCTGCCATGCGCAGCAAGGAAACCCCAAAGATAGAAACCAACCCTGTTTAGGGAGAATACAATTGTAGTCCTAGCTGCTATCATGTATAACGGATAAGGAAGGAGATACAATTTCCACCTCGTATCCGAGTGGGACTCTTTTTTGTAACCGCCCTCCTCTGCTATATAAAGGGAGGGGCGGGGAGAAAACAGGAGAGAGAAAACAACACCATCAGCAAATAAGCTAGCCAATCATAATCCCAGAGCACAGGACTAGGGTATTATCTCCACCGCGAGAGCCCGAACCTGTATAATTCTTGCGTCTTGTGCTACCATCGAGTTTCCGATCCAGCGCTTAGCCCCCTTTTCATTATTGTCGGTAACAAACCTCGACACTATAGTGCATCATTCTATCTCAATAGGATAATTAATTATTTCTTAACGGGAGTTGGTTTTATTCTTATGGTCCTTTTGTGCAGTTTGTTTTCATTTGTCATCATGTGCACTGTAAAAGTGAAAACAAACTTTGTAATTTTCAGAATCGAAGTTTTGAGATCTCAATTTGTCCCAACAGTATAGGCTGTCAATAAGTCTTATGCCGGCATTAATTTTAAGACAAGCCTTTAACAGGGGATCGTTAAACTAAACATGATGCATAAACTTATATATCAAACATGATACTCAATTCTTATAGGTTGAACATCAATAATTCGATTCTTAATTACATCTTTCACAACGTCATGTGTTTGGCAGCACAACTTGACATGTTGTTACTTGTAGTAAAAATTGCACTCTTACATAATAAATTTCAGGATATAATCTTAAGCCAAAATAAATTTTCTTATTCTTAAACCACAACAGCCTATTGTGGATTTCTTATTATCTAATAGTCTTATGACATGCCACAAGTCTACTTGCATCATTAATGATGCCTTAAGATATTGACTAGAGCCATTCCACAATATGGCTCTTTTTGCAAGGTTGAAAATTTGACTTTGATGTGGATTTCTTAATATCAATACACCTTGCATAATCTGTATCTGAATAACCCACAACTTTATGATTATCAGACTTCTTATATGTGAGCATGTAATCATTAACACTTTGCCTATGATGCAAAGTTGTCTTTAGTAGTTTTTCAGTGGTCCAGTTCTGGATTAATATCTACCAAGTATCCTGGTTACAAAACGTTAAATAAGGGCGTATACAAACTTAAGTATACATAATGTTCATGACAGCGAAACGTAAGAAAAACTTATGTCGCCCTTAATAATCGGAGTAAACTCACTTAATATTGGACCTATCTTGGTGAATCTTACTCGTCAAAACATGAGAGACATCACCAAGACAAACATTAATGTCCCTATTGTTGATAGCCAACAAGGCATCGTCTATATAAACAATTAAGTCCATATATAAACAGCCAAGATGTTAAATTTACTCCCACTGGTCTTAAGGTTAAAACTTAAGGTATCTTTATGTGAGGATCACATTATCATAAACTCCAGAATCAACTGGAGGTGGAACTTTTAGAGATAAGGATTGCTATTCTTTCAGACTATCGACATTAGAACATAAGCACGATTGTGTCAAGTATAGTTTTACCTTGCCTCAGAGCTCCCACTAGAATCAACATCCATTAAACTTATTGACAAGGAGAGTATCTTTAATAGAGTAAGAAATTTGTTCATAGGGTTTATGTCTCATATAATGGAACTTTTCTTTTCTTAACGAGATGTTCCATTCTCCTACTCGAAATGTGGTACAAGCGTCAATGCCACAATTTCGATGAACTCTCATAAATATTTTACTTTTGGTGAAGCCAATAGAGTTAGCAACATACTTAATGCTCCCCAAATAATTTATAAAAGTGTAAGCAAATTACCTTTTTTATTACATTATTAGGATGAAGGGTGAAAATATAACTTAGTACTGATGGAAAACTTCCAACAACTTCAACATTAGTCTCCTATTCATTCTCTAAGGCTTCGCTTTAAAACTTTTCATAGTCTTGAGATAATGTTAGCAGCATAAATACAATCTTCTATTTTAGTATTTAGCTAAATTTCTTTATGAATGCACACATTCATGGCACAATCATAATTCACTTCTCATTCTTCATTCTTCATTATTGAATTGTTGTTACATTCTTTATGAATGACGTAATGAAGTAAATTAGAAGGGCTATAATAATTTTACATGTCCTAACTCATTGACTTTAAGCACTCTTATGATCAGTATACTGGTAAGAACTTTTGAGGAGCTTCATAATGCTTTTCCATTATTGCCATATAGCCATAATTTAACTGGAGGATTGCTCCCCCAGATCCTAAATTTTATGATCAAAAGGGACATTTGCTTAAATTGCTCCCACTAGTTATCAAAATATTGAATTCTTGTCAATGTTTAAGTTATTAGATGCTTCTTTTAATAGGAGCCAATCATCAACTTATGTTTGTGTGCGTAATCAATAAACTCAAGAATAATATGCTAATAAATTACTCTATTTCTTATTAGGGTACTAGAATCAACTGAAGAACTTATGGCTGAATTGATAATAGGGATATAACACTGATCATTACTTAATATCCACAAAAATGTGAATGATTGTCTGTCATGAAATTAACTCGACACTGATCAAGTTAATAACATGCTAATGACAAAACTTAATAATTCTAATTCGCTTCACCATAGGGCAATAACGAAGAAGAATTTAACATGAGGAAAGAATCAGCAGTCCATCTTCGCATTGCATTTTGATAGAAACGAAGAATAACTGGATTCACTAATGGAGATGGCAAATATTCACAAGCAATGCTAGTCAGTTTGTAATCATGAGTCATAAACGTAATCTTTAAATCAACATGAAATCTCTAACCAAAATTTCTCGTTGGTTCCATTTTGATTAGAAAAGCTATGGGAATGACACATGACTATAATCAACTTTGGTCAGAATATAATCGTGTGTCACAACATAAGCCCAAAACATAACTATAGTTCCAAACTGTATCACCTTTGGGTATATAACGGAAAAGAACTTAATCCATGGGAATGGTACACAATTGCAAACAATTTTGGTCAGAATGCAATTATGGCCACAACATAATCCCAAAACTTCATCAAATATTTAACTAAGACTTCTGGTTGGTTCCATCTTAATTAGAGATATCTTAATAATAATGTAGTCTTTATCATATAAACGCTTGAAAAGACTCAATAACTTAATTAATATGAGAATTAATTAAATGTCACATGACCCATAAAAGACATTGTTTAGTATATAGTTATGAAGCATTTAATTAATTATAATCACATTGTCTCAAGGTAGAATACATTAATAAAAGATAAAATTAATCACATGATCAAAATTACTGAGCATTAGACATCAAGTACTAAATTGCGGAAGCGTAAACAATTAACAATTAATGAGCAGTAAATTAAATGCTAAATTAAAAATAAGAGGAAAACTTAAGCTCAAAATTCAGGGCATAATAAATTGTAACATGTGTGGTAATATAAATAATTCAGGTAGAAACATAATACTTAACTAATTCTATCTTAGTTTATTCCTAAAATGCACTGAAGCGTTATTTGTGGCCTATCTGAGAAAACATCCAAAAACAACATAAAACTTATGCCCAAAGATGAGCTCATTAATAATGCATGGCTTAGGATCTAAAATATTTCATTAGTGGGTAACAAATTTTGACAATTCATGATTATAAACAATTTTGGTCGAAATATAACCATGAAAAGTCAACACTTAAGTATACTAATGTCCAAAATTTGGTTATAGTCCCAAATCAAAATGGAAAATTTCCCGTTAGTTCCATTTTGATTTGAGACAAACTTAATCATAATAGGCCAGAAAATATTAACTAACTTTGTGCATTCCTTAATTATCATAATTGCATCACTTAGGGCAATTAAACATTAACCAAAAGGATGTATAAAATGATGCATCATTACTGAGCAATTGACATTAATTATTGTAGTGCATAAAGAAGAACAACATTAATCATAAGAAAATGCACTAAAATTAATTAGTCCAAAATTTAACTTTTGCCTTGCTCAGCTCAGTCCAAAATTGAACTCTACGTTGGTTTGATTAATAATCATGCTAATGACAGGAAAAATTTAAAGTTCTATTTCGCATCACTGTTGGGCAGAAACGAAAAGAACTAAATTATCTTATGAGTGACATATGCTCATAAACAACGTTGGTCAGTATATGATCATGGTCATGACATAATCCTAGTTTTAAACTTTAAACAATAATCTCTAATTAAAATTTCCCGTTGGTTCCATTTTAATTAGAGATAATACTAAAAATAATCATGATGTGAAAAATTAATTGCCACATTGAAAGGACAGGTGATGTCGCCTAGAGGGGGGGTGAATAGGCGAATTAAACTTTTACAATTTAACAAGCAGCGGAAATAAAACACCCAAAGTTTTCAGTCCGGAGTGTCCGGGGATTTTATCCGGATACTCCGGTATAAATGTCCGGACTATCCGGGTTTTAGGTTCGGACACTCGGATTGGAGACTTTGAATGGCGAGGGCTTAGCAGGACTCTCCGGACTTTTACTCCGGATACTCAGTATAAATGTCCAGGAGTCTCCGGGTTAAATGTCCGGATACTCCGGATTGGGTACCTCGGGATGAAATTTGAAATTTCTCCAACTTTTAAACGATCTACTTGAACACAAAGATGATAAATACTAGCAGGAACCTAGATCAAGTAGATGCCTAGCGAGAAACTCAATAATCAAATAGATCGGGCAATTTCAAGATTCAAAATCAAATACTAAAGCAAGAACAAAAGTAAGCAAGAATGAAAGGCAAACTTGGAGACGATGATTTTTCACCGAAGTTCGGATCCTTGAGGGATCCTCGTCTCCGTTGAGGGCTCCGTCACACTTGAGTTGGGTCTCTTTCAACCCTCTTACTCCGGTGTTGCACAAATGCACTCGCCGGTTTCAACTCCTTTGACGCTTGAGCCGGGTCTCTTTCAACCCTCTTCCTCCGGTGTTGCACAAATGCACTCGCGGTCTTCACTTCTTGATTCCTTCCTTGCGAGGCGGAATCCCACCTTCACAAACTTCCTCGGCCAACCACACGAAGAACCGGTGGCTCGTGGTGACCTCCTAGCCGTCTAGGAGTCCTCAACCTCCAAGAGTAACAAATGCTCACGAAGAACAAGCTTGGAGATGCAATCAAGTGCTCAACAACTCAAATCACACTCAACCCGAGCACTACCTCTCTCACACCCAACCCTTCACTCAAAGGGATCACTAAGATCTAGGGTTAGAGGGCTTTTGGGAGCTTAAGATCACCAAGAATACACCCCAAAGGACCAAGGAACCACCCCAAAACTCTGTTAAGCGGCTACCCAAGAGGGGCTTTAAATAGAAGTCCCCAAAAACTAGCCGTTTGAAGCTGCGCACGATCCGGACTATCCGGACATTTAGTTCGAGTGTCCGGACATTTAGTCCGGAGTGTCCGGACTTGACTCAACAACCCGATTTAAAACGAGCATAACTTTTGATTCCGGACTCCGATTTAAGTGTTTTTGGACTCTATTGAAAGCTAAGAACAAGGGCTACACAACCAACAAGGTCTCACTACCCAACTCTCAAAGGATAAATCCAGATTTCACCAAGAGTCCAAGGAGACCTACAATTCTCACATTCCGCACCACCAACACCACTCTTTCTCTAAATTTCACAAGGATGAATCATTTGAGCACTTGACACATCTAAAAGTCATTCAATGGAGCATCCCTCTTAATAGTACGGCAATCCTTAGACTCAAATTAAATCAAAGATAATACAAGTCCGGAAATAGTTACTTGTCGTCTTCTTCGTAATGCAATGCATGAAGACCTTCACCAAATGATTGATCACATTTTCACCTTGTCCAACTTGACTCGATTCACCTCATGAGACTCTTGTCCTATCAACCTTGACTTGATCATCCTCTCCGACGATCTCCACGCCAAGTCGATCTTGACTTAGTCCTCAACTCTTGGTGACACCGCCGTCTTGTTGACCTCGGCTTAACGATCATCCTTCAAGATACCTTAGTCATCATACACACATGGGACCTAATTCTTTCCAAACCACTCATGAAAAGCATTAGTCCCAAAAGCTCAATAGATATGAAGAAATTGATATTTGTGAGCAATTGATTACCACAAGTGTTTCATATAAAGAAGCATAATATAAATGGAAACACTTGACATAATAAATGTTCTCTACTAAGTGCATCATGATGAATATGTAATTGATCTATATGCACTAGAGAGATAATTCCCGATCTGATGAATCAATTAAATCATGGCAAGGATCACAATCTTTACTTAAATGAAGCACATGATGGAATATACATGAATTGTACATGTGCAAATAATATTTGAAATAAGAGTAAATATGTGATCCAACTCTAGATTAAACTTCACTAAGAGAGGTGCATGAGAAGATACACAACTAAGACATACATGCACCAAGTCAATCTATAGCAATGTGAAGTTTAACTCTAGTTAATACATGCATACTAAAAGCAAAGCACATAATGAACTCAAATGAACATATATACACAAATAAATATGACATGAAACAATGTGCATATATATAATCAACATACTACTTGGAGTTCACTATGCATTTGCACAAAAGGAATGCAATAACAAATATAGAATAGATACCAAAATTGCATACCTTAACTTTGCTTAACCATTCCACTTGATTTTCCTCTAAATAGATGAGACTAATACTCAACTTAGCAATAAACATGTTAGTCTCATAGCAATATAATCATATTAGAGGTTTGTCATTTGTTAAGCACTAAGTTAAGCATTTACTCAATTACATAGATTGTCATTATATGCGTTTGTCATTAATCACCAAAATAACATAAGTGCCTAGATGCACTTTCAATCTCCCCCTTTTTGGTGATTTATGACAAACTTATTATCAATTGCACCAAATGACAATAAAACAAGCATGAAGAAACAATAAGAGATCATACTTACAAAATATCCCTTTTGTCGATCGATTAGGGACAATTGATAAATCCATAAATTCTCCCCTTTTGTCATTAATCCCAAAAAGGTGCTTAAGAGATCCTTATTGTTCATTCAATAAATTTCTCCCCTTGATTGCACACTCAATAAAAGGATTAGGAGAGAACAAAATAAAAATAAGGAGCTAGGAATAGGACAATAATATTAAGCTCCCCCTAAATCTAGGCAACATATGATACCAATTATATCCAAGATTTAGGTAATAGATTTTTCGAAATGATATCAATTTAAATGTAGTCATGATTCACAATAAGTAAGTGATGCTTAAATCATGACATATGAATATGATTTCATACGGAGAATATTCATTCTTTAAACATTAAGATCATATAGCAAATTTATATATCTTAAGCACATGCTTATGATCCAATTAAATTCTAACAATCAAGACCATGAATCAACATTGTATAATTAAGATGCACTTTCATGATCAAGAATTTCATAAATTTATCAAGGGTATACCTCTTTGCAATGTGTCACCCATATGTATATTTTAATTCATGATAATGCCAAATGCAAGTTAGATGACAATTTTAAAAGCAATTAGGACTTAGAGAATACCTTTTGAAGAATACTAATTAATTGATACCAATTGAAACTAATTACATATACCGATTGATGATACCAATTAAAAAGAACAACACCATTTAGAATAAGACAATTGAGCATAATGGTGTGCAAGGACATTATTAAATATGGTCAAAACAAAATCGTCCCTTTGTCGGTTTTTGTCCACCGCATGCTCGAATCGGTCATGATCACGCGCCTTGACCTTAGATCCCTCGGACTATGGAGCTCTTCTCCATTTCCTTCATCCCACCGTCGAAGGTGACCCCTTTTCCAATTCCTTGAACATCAATAGACAAGCACACGATTTCCGGGAACAAATATCTTCTAATTTGACCCAAGTTAGTTTGATAATGTCTAGGTACAACATGCATGATATAAAATGATAAGCATGATAATACTATTTGCATGATAGATACCAATTGAAGATATCATTATACCAATTTACAATGAAAATATTTGAAACTCATTCAAATTTAATCTTGACATCCACTTGTAAGAGAGGTAATGGGTAAAACACATTCAAACTCACTCTTGAACTTACAAGGAAACTTCCTCTTTCCATAATAAACTCCGAGTTATGCAAGAGAGGAAACATTTTGATGCTAAAATACAATTAAATCCAATTTCCAAAAGAACTTAGCCAAATGGTGCACTTTCATTGGAATGAAAACTTAAATAGATATGCTCCACTTTGAAGCTTGGAGCAATAAATAAGTTCACTTAGTTTTCATCTTGAAAGGCTTGCCAAGATTCCAATTTAAAACTCTCAAAATCTCAAAAGATTCAAATAGCAGCACAAAATCGATTATACCTTTTAAACCATTGCTCAAATGCAAAAATCATCAACGCGAAAAAGATCGGTCTCGAAATTCTCTTCGAGGACTGTGAAGGCCAAAAATTCATTTGAGCAAAGGAAAATCTCGAAAACTTGAAAATAGTGAATACTGAATCGAAGATTTCGGGAAAATAAATCTCGCTTTGAAATGGTCCTGATGATGAAAACAACAGCAAATGAGCTCCCAAATAATTTTAGATGAATCATGGAGCAATAAATTGAGTTACCTTAGTTTTCATCACAAGAAAATACTCAAATCATCTTAAAGGTAAGCAAGATTTCAAAAATGCAATGTGCTGAAAAAATTCAGTTTTGACATTCCATTGAAGCTTTTTGACAGGGCTGAAATAAGGTTCAAACAAAGTTCATAAATTCTTAAAAAAATTACACAATAAAGTACAACTATAGAGTATCAATTCTTACAAAGGTGGTCCCCTCAAATTATGCTCTGATTTGGAGATAAAAAAAATCACAAATCAGCTCAAAACTAAGCAAAAGTCTGAATTTTCAGCCTTTTGATCAAAGTGGAAAAAAGCCATGAGTTTTGAATTCAAATGAAGTTAAAACATTTGAAATTGAGTTAGAAATATACTTTGGACTGCATAAGAAACTTTTCAAATCATAATTTTTCAACTTAAAGAGAGTCTCCAATCAAAAGAGATTTTGGTGAACTTCAAAAGGCATTTTGCAATAAACCTTGGTAGGATTCATGAAACCAATATGAAATGCTCTAAATGATCAAGATAAACATCAAACACACCATTTAGAGCAATTTCAAAGTAAAGAAGACATTCAAATTCTTAAAGAGATGGATTTGGCAATAAAATCTTTAAGTTTCAAGAAATTCTCTAGTTTTGCCAAAGTGAGCTTAAGTGGGTATTTAATATTTCCATAAGCTTATATGAGTTGCAAATACCCTTGTGAGTCAAATCATAGCATGAAACTTGATTCATTTGGCAAAACTCACTTAAGTGCAATAATATGACCATTATGGGTCAAATATAGTTTTTAAATGAGTTTCAAAATCAAATAACTTTTGCTAGGTTGGTCTTTTGAAAATCTTTTCAACACAAGAATTGCTAAGAATGACCAACTCTAGGTTTTTCGTTTTGGAATTACTTTCAAAATCATTTTACATTTAATTCTATGAAAATTATAAATTTAAATCCAAAACAAGATACTAATAACTAGATTTTGATCATGAAACTCATTTTATTTTCAAAATAGATTTTGTGAGGCCAAAACCTTTGAAAAATATTTCAAAAGCATTTGTATACATTTTGCAACTAGTTTTTCATAAGAATACTAATAGTATACAAAATTTTGACTTTTGGCTAAATGGTTTGATTTTGAAAATATATATTAGCACTTATATAAATATGGGCACATGTAGGGATGTAATATACATGGATATGAATTAACACTCCCCTTAATGTGCCACTTTCCCAAACTTGCTCAAGATTGCAATCAAAACAACTAATAAGCATGAGCAAGCATATAACAAGCAATCTAAATTGATTTTCATGAATAATGCAATATAACCTACACAAGGCTATAAGCTATAAGAATCAATTTAAATACTTGTTACCGAGATGGCATTGGCTCATGATGGACTTGATTATCTTTATGCTTGGTTCCAACTTGTAATTGATGAAGTCCTTATATTCTTAAAGAAGCCAAGCGTCCAATCCATCCCATGTTACCTAAAAATCTTTTAGGCGGTTTTTGGTACCCAATCCTTGTTGGGTCCAACAATGTTAGTCACAATAGATTTAGGAACCCAAATGGTCCTAATGTTAATATTTTTAACAAGACTAACATGACTAGGAATAGGTTTACGATAATTATTCCTCCTAGGCAATTGTTTGGCATTTTTATAATAATGCTTAGGAGGACAATAATACTTTGCAAAAATATTTCTAATTTGATCTCTTCTAAGCACATGATTATTAAAATTATGCATTGGCTTAGAGGATCTAGCATTTCTAGCAAATGTTTTGCTATTATTATTTTTCCTAAGCACATGATCAACATGATATTTCATAGTCTTAGGAAATCTAGCATTATGAGCAAATACATTTTTAGATTTATTTCTCCTAAGTAAATGATTGTCACTATTATGCATAGACTTAGAAGAATTGTCAAATTTGGCAAACACATTACCATCTTTGTCCTTCCTAAGCAAATAATCATTGAAATGATGAGTAGGCTTAGGAATTATACCTTTGGGACAATCCTTACCGATATGCCCTTTTCCCGACAATTGTAGCAAGTATGCTTTGGCGTCTATTCTTTTCTTGACTTGCTCTTTGTTGGTTTGCCTCATTGTTGATTGTTGTGGCCTTGATCTCCACTTTGTTGGGGCACACGGAGGCTAAGTGGCCCTTCTTGTTGCAGTGAAGCACACAATTGTCTTCATTCTTGCATTGTGCTTCTTCTTGCTCTTCTCCTCTTGGAGTTGTAGCGAGTCCTCGCTTATCTTGAGGCGCCTTGGCTTGCTCAAGATCTCATCGAGAATGGCTTTTCCTTTACACACTTCTTCAAGTCATTTTCTAATCTAATGACTTGGGACTTGAGCTCTTTATTTTCCTCTACAAGATTAGCATCTAGAAACATAGAGGAACTAGAAGAAATTTGAATTAGAGCAACAAGGTAAATCATCGTTAGATCAGTGGAGGTGGACATATTATTTGATGAATTGTTAGAGTTGACATTTAAGCATTGCATTTCATCAACTAAATTACATGAAATTCCTATATCCACCTTTGGCTTATGAATTTCCTTGAGAAGGAGGGATTCATGATTTTCTTGAAGCATATTATAATTATTTTGAAGTGATTCATGTTCAAGCTTCAAAATTTTATATTTCTTTTCTCCTTCCCAAGACAGTCATTGAGCTCCTTTAACATATTGAAAAATTCATTACAAGAAAGAACTCATCATCATCATCATCATCACTTACCTCAATTTTACCTTTTGCTATGAAGCAACGGATTAGTGATGTGAGTGAATCTTCATCATCGCTTGAGGTGGAGGTTGAGGTCGAAGAAGATGTCGGTTCTTCATCACTTGATGTGGAGCTTGAGGTTTCATCTCCCGACACCTCTTCCTTAATGCAATCTTCAATGAAGAAGTGGATGATTCAAATAGATCTTGAAGCTTCATCCACATTTCATGAGCGCTTGAGTTGCATATTCTATCTAAAATTTCATCGCTCACAACATAGAATAAAACATTAGAAGCTTGGCGTCGAGATGTATGCATTTCATCTCCTTCGGTTGGATTATCTTCATTCAATGGAGATGAAAAGCCTATATCTACAATCCACCATATTTGGGGGCTCATGGATTTAAAATGAAAAGTCATACCTAATTTCCAATGAGCATAATTTAAGCCATCTAATACAAGTAGATAATGTGATTCCTCTAATCCTCTAGTCGACATCCTTTACTCTCTAGGCGGTTAAGTCTAATAAAATGAGAGACCTTGCTCGATACCAATTGAAAGGACGGTGATGTCGCCTAGAGGGGGTGAATAGGCGAATTACAATTTTACAATTTAACAAGCGTGAAATAAAACACCCAAAGTTTTCATCCGAGTGTCCGGATTTTATCCGGATACTCGGTATAAATGTCCGGACTATCCGGGTTTTAGGTTCGGACACTCGGATTGGAGACTTTGAATGGCCGAGGGCTTAGCGGACTCTCCGGACTTTTACTCCGGATACTCGGTATAAATGTCAGGACTATCAGGGTTAAATGTCCGGATACTCGGATTGGAGGCCTCGGGATGAAATTTGAAATTCCTCCAACTTTTAAACAATCTACTTGAACACAAAGATGATAAACACTAGCAGGAACCTAGATCAAGTAGATGCCTAGCGAGAAACTCAATAATCAAATAGATCGGGCAATTTCAAGATTCAAAATCAAATACTAAAGCAAGAACAAAAGTAAAAGTGAAAGGCAAACTTGGAGACAATGATTTTTCACGAAGTTCGGATCCTTGAGGGATCCTCGTCTCCGATTGAGGCGGCTCCGTCACACTTGAGTTGGGTCTCTTTCAACCCTCTTACTCCGGTGTTGCACAAATGCACTCGCCGGTTTCAACTCCTTTGGCGCTTGAGCCGGGTCTCTTTCAATCCTCTTCCTCCGGTGTTGCACAAATGCACTCGCCGGTCTTCACTTCTTGATTCCTTCCCTTGCGGAGGCGGAATCCCACCTTCACAAACTTCCTCGGCCAACCACACGAAGAACCGGTGGCTCGTAGGTAACCTCCTAGCCGTCTAGGAGTCCTCAACCTCCAAGAGTAACAAATGCTCACGAAGAACAAGCTTGGAGATGAAATCAAGTGCTCAACAACTCAAATCACACTCAACCCGAGCACTACCCTCTCTCACACCCAACCCTTCACTCAAAAGGGGATCACTAAGATCTAGAGTTAGAGGGGCTTTTTGGGAGCTTAAGATCACCAAGAATACACCCCAAGGGACCAAGGAACCACCCCAAAAACTCTGTTACAACGGCTACCCAAGAGGGGGCTTTAAATAGAAGTCCCCAAAAACTAGCCGTTTGAGCTGCGCCTGATCCGGACTATCCGGATATTTTTAGTGTCAGGACATTTAGTTGTCCGGACATTTAGTCCGGAGTGTCCGGACTTGACTCAGCAACCCGACGAAAACGAGCATAACTTTTGATTCCGGACTCCGATTTAAGTGTTTTTGGACTCTATTGAAAGCTAAGAACAAGGGCTACACAACCAACAAGGTCTCACTACCCAACTCTCAAAGGATAAATCCAGATTTCACCAAGAGTCCAAGGGAGACCTACAATTCTCACATTCCGGCACCACCAACACCACTCTTTCTCTAAATTTCACAAGGATGAATCATTTGAGCACTTGACACATCTAAAAGTCATTCAATGGAGCATCCCTCTTAATAGTACGGCAATCCTTAGACTCAAATTCAATCAAAGAAATCTAAGTCTTACATTCAATTACTTGTCGTCTTCTTCGTGGATGCAATGCGTATGATGTCCTTTACCAAATGATTGATGACATCTTCACCTTGTCCAACTTGACTCGATTCACCTCATGAGACTCTCGTCCTATCGACCTTGACTTGATCATCCTCTCCGACGATCTCCACGCCAAGTCGGTCTTGACTTAGTCCTCAACTCTTGGTGACACCGCCGTCTTGTTGACCTCGGCTTAACGATCATCCTCCATGATACCTTGGTCATCATACACACATGGGACCTAATTCTTTCCAAACCACTCATGAAAAACATTAGTCCCAAAAGCTCAATAGATATGGATAAATTGATATTTGTGAGCAGTTGATTACTACAAGTGTTTCATATAAAGAAGCACAATATAAATGGAAACACTTGACATAAGAAATGTTCTCTACTAAGTGCATCATGATGAATATGTAATTGATCTATATGCACTAGAGAGATAATTGCCGATATGATGAATCAATTAAATCATGGCAAGGATCACAATCTTTACTTAAATGAAGCACATGATAGAATATACACGAATTGTACATGTGCAACTAATATTTGGAATAAGAGTAAATATGTGATCCAATTCTAGATTAAACTTCACTAAGAGAAGTGCATGAGAAGATACACAACTAAGATATGCATGCACCAAGTCAATCTATAGCAATGTGAAGTTTAACTCTAGTTAATACATGCATACTAAAAGCAAAGCACATAATGAACTCAAATGAATATATATACACAAATAAATATGACATGAAACAATGTGCATATATATAATCAACATGTTACTTGGAGTTCACTATGCATTTGCACAAAAGGAATGCAATAACAAATATGGAATAGATACCAAGATTGCATATCTTAACTTTGCTTAACCATTCCACTTGATTTTCCTCTAAATAGATGAGACTAATACTCAACTTAGCAATAAACATGTTAGTCTCATAGCAATATAATCATATTAGAGGTTTGTCATTTGTTAAGCACTAAGTTAAGCATTTACTCAATTACATAGATTGTCATTATATGCGTTTGTCATTAATCACCAAAATAACATAAGTGCCTAGATGCACTTTCACACATTAGTTAATTAATTCAGAAAATTGAACATAACCTGAAATGCCCAGAAATTAATTAAACATAATATTAATGCCCAGGAAAAAAACATTAAACAGTATTAATTGCAGCAATTAAATGACTGAACTAAACTAAAATTAAAATTTACTATTCATCAAGAATACAAAATCAACCCATAAGAAAATAAAACCGGCCCAAAACAAATCGGCCTGCAACAAATCAACCCGCGCGCGCAGCCGGCCCATACGCAAGCTCACGGCCCAGGAAGCGACACCAGGATGAAACACTGCGCGCGCAACCCATCAACGCGCGACGACAGAGGATCTCAGCCGCCGATCAGGAACGGACGGCTCAGATCGAACGAGCTCGGAACAAAACGGCAACGCGGAAAAACCCCAACCCCATTCAGCTTCGCCTCCCCGATAAAACTGCGAGAGATGCGGCGACACGAGCGGCGAACTCGATGCGGAGCGACACGACGGCGCACGTGCGGCGAACTGAGACACGGAGCATGCCGGCGAAGCGACAACGGCACAAGCGTGTACGGCGAGGCTAATGCCGCACACGGCTCCGACGAGGAGATCCACAAGCCTCGGTGCACGCGTGGGCGAAGCTAATGCCGCACGGCCTTGGCGAGGCGGGAACTCAGGGAGGCGGCCAAGACGATGCGCACATGCAGGGGTGACCGCCGGGGACCACGACATCGGTAACGACGACGGTCGAATGAGGTTTAGCCCCGAAGCCCTCTCTTAGATCATTAGGTTTTCTTTGATTGGTTTGGGGTTTCGGTTCGGGATTTGGGGATAAAAGGAACTAGGGTTTCGGATCAATTCTTTTCCCCTCCTTCTAAATGCTAATCCGAGTGAAAACATTCCTAAACCGACCATAAACCGATGAACACAAGGCCAAATTGAAACTAATCCGGGCTTAATCAAGGATTATACAAAGGTTAGGGTTGCTCTGATACCAAATGTTAGTTCCTAAACGTGAATATGATCCTCTAGCCTTAAGAATAATCACATAGATAATGCGGAAGAATCATTAGATCACTGACCCGGAGACGAAGATGCCATTAGAGTGTTCGGTGGTGTTCTTGAGTGTCGGTGAGGGAGAACCGTCGAGGTAGATGGGCAGCACCAAACCGAATGAAGAAGAAGAAGAAAGACCGGTGTAGATGCACAGCGAAGTCGTCAAGATCCTCTCAGCGATGGAACGGATCTTCGTTAGCTTAGGCGCAAACTTTTGATCGGACCAAATGTGAGAGAGGGGGCAAAACTCGTGATTAGCCTTAACCTTAAACCGAGCGCCGGCCTCTTCCTTTTATTCTTGCGCCAGCTAACGGGACCGAACCAATTTGGTAGGAGCGCTCCCGATCAAGGCGCGATTTCTTCTCTGACCTTCCGTTAATTCCCTGACTTTCCTTAATTCTCTAACTTTCCGTTTTAACTGAAGATCACATCCAACACTACAGAGCCTTGTACCTTCTGTTTTCCTTGTTCGAAGATGAGTTTGTCATCTACCTTATTTTCTTAAATAATTGAAAAGCAGATTTATTTTCAATGGGAATACTCAAACAACAATTGAAAGTTTTTACAAGGGAAAATAAATCCGAATGTATTTAAGTGGTTTTCTTTGTGCCCACAAATATACAAGTATAAGATATTTACACTTGTAAAAAATTTCAACCCTTCCAAGCAGGCCCCTAGCCTCACCTCTCGACTCGTAAAACAATTGGAGACCAAGTAGGTAGGATAAGAGGAACTTTCCAAACTTGTTTGTTTGATTGTCTTCCTAAATTGCCACAATTATCACTAATTTAAAGGGGGTTACACGTGTAGAAAGTAAATAGCTTCTGTAGAATGATAAACATTTTTTTCTTTACGTACAAAACATCCTACGCAATGGATCGTGAAAACAAAAACATCCAGTTCGTTCAAACTTGCTACGCAGTGAGCCGTGCCTTCCCATGATCCTTAGCGTGCTCAAATGCACATACGTACTCTGATCAAATGATTTGGAGAATCTTCTCACGTTTCATTAATTATCTAGATATAGATGCGCTTCTCATCGCTTGTGTCCACAGCTGCTCGGATCGGGCAATGATGGGCCTTCGCTCGAATCATCTGCGATGACGGTGAAAATGAAAACATTACAGAGAACAACAGGATACAGAGGCACGTACGTTCAGTATACATGTAAAAAGGTCCGAATACTAGACAGAAAACTACCTACCTACATTGCGACTGGGTTTCGAAAGGAGTACGAAGTTAGCAACTTATATTAGAAATACTAGGATAGTTTTCGCGGCGTAATACGTCGCATGTGTTTTTTTTTTTTTGTGGAAACAATTTCGTTTTTTTTTCGTCGGTGTTTTTTTAAATCATCGAGGAAACGCGCGAAACGGTTGAAAGAATACAAACGCATCCGCGTTTGAGCTAAAGCGAAATGTCTTTTTCGTGAAAAATAACCGGAATGATCCAGAAGTCACTACGTTTTTTTGTATTTATTTAGGGTCCTTTCACGAAAAATTTATGATTTTTCTTAATTATAAGGTTCTCTTTGTAAAAAACCGTGGGAAGAATCTACACATAACTACGTATTTTTTGAGAGACCTACATGCGAAAAGGAAAAACCGAGCCGGGACGGCCGTGCGGTTTTTTTCGCGGAAACAATTTCATTTTTTTCGCCGTTTTTTTAAATTATCGAGGAAACGCGAGGAACGGTTGAAAGGACACAAGCGCATCCACGATTGTGCCAGCCGAGCCGGCCGTGTGTAACATCCCAAAATTTTAATAAAGTAAAAATATATATTTTGAATTTGAATATTATTAATTCTGAGTTTCTTGGCATTATTGAATTTTATTTGGATTTCTTTGGAATTGTTCTCGGTATGAAAAATTCAACAAATGGAAATAAAGAATGAAAAAGAGGAAAAGGTAAAAATGTAAAAAGTAAAAATTTAGAAAATTGCCATGAGAATTCTGATCATTCAATTAAATCATTTTAGCCAGCAATCGAAATTTTACACGTAGAATAATGAAGAGATAAAATGAAAAGATAACTTTTAAATCGAAGTAATGTAATCGTCGAATTTACATAAAATATTGGAATCACAAATGGAGTGAAAAATTTACGAAGCATTCTTAGCTCAAATCCTTTTGAAAAACAAAATTTCAAAAATAATATACTTTAATTGATCTCAATCAAAATCAAAATCCAAACAAAATTCAATATCGCCGCCGACGTAGGGCCAACCGTTGTCATTCTGCTCGTACATGCAATGTTGAAGTTCTCACCATCGACAATGGTCCCCGCTGCCAGCTCTTCCTTCAACCTCCGCTTTGCTCCATCAAGAACTTTCCGGCCGTTTGTTCCATCAAGAAGTCGCTCAAGCTCAGAGCGCACGAAGCTAGCGATCACTGCCACGAATCCCACTCGTTCCTTGCGGTTCTTGGCTATAAACCACTCCTCCCTGACCGCAATGAGCCCTTCCTCATTCCCTTCTACCTCCTCTTCATTTCCTCAGCCGAGACAGCCCAAAATCCCCTCCCATTTCCTCCATTGCCGCAAGCCCCAGAGCTTCGATCCGAAACCAAATTGGGTGAACGAGCAACTCATTTCCAAATTGCCTCCGGCTGTAGCTTCTATACCTCCTAGTGATCAAATCCCCCAACAATATCTAGCCTTGTCCTCACGAAACTCGCCGCCACCGAAGGTCATCTTCTCACCAAAGCCGTCAGGGCGGGACTCTCACCACTCTCCGGTCCAAGAAATACCGAAATGGACTCTGGTGGCCCGTGGATGCTCAAGCCGCCACCCATTCAAGCCGAGCTGCCTTCGTCTGTCCCCGCGAGCCGCCATTTCCGCCGCCGGGTCCGGCCAAGAATCTCTGCTGCTCTCCGATCGAATTGACTCGCCTCCAACAAGACTCGTCAAGCTCTCCCTCCTGGTGTCGTCGCATTCGGCGGAGAACCGCCGGAGTGCCCTCGCCGCCATGCCCTAACCGGTCCTCTGTTCTTCTGTCTCTGCGCTATGGCCGGGATGTCGGGCTAGAGGTGGAAGAAGAGTTGATCCAAGAGGCGCTTCCTCATTGAAAAGCGTATTTTTAATTTCTTGGCTATTTTCAACTAGCTGATAATTATTCTTTGAATATCTTGTGAAATATTGATTTAATTCCAGTAAAATGAATTTGTATAATCACCTAAAATCAAGAAGAATATAAATATGTAAAAACATTTAATTCTTGACTGCAGAATAATTAATTATATTGAACTTTGGTTATAATGCTAATATTGTTTTAATAAGAATTTGTGTATAATAAGTAATGAAGTGATGAAATCAATACTCATGAGATTTTAGGATCAAAATGTATTCAAATATACAAAAATATTCAATTCTTGATTCATAGAACAATTGTTAAAGTCAAGAATAGAACAAACACTGTTATGAGCATTATGGCACATGTGAAAGATATAACTTTCAAAACCACAAAATGAATTCTTGTTGTCTCTGGAATCATAATAAACTCAACTATGTAAAATCATCTAATGTTGAACTCAATTTAACATACTTGCTTCATAATCATTAATTAACCCTGTTATGGCCATTAACAAATAATAGCATAATGGCTTACAAAATGGTAATGTAATTTGTATTAAGTTCTTAAAAACAGCAAGAACCCATGTATGCATAAATATTTAAAATCAAACTCAATTTGCATTATCTTAATGAAAGGAAATGTTAATTATAACAATAAGTAAATAGATAATCTATTGCAATTAAGGTTAAAATAATGTCAAACTAACTTTAAAACATTTCTAGGTCTACACTCTGCTAATACCTGAAAAGGGGATCAAGAATCATGTAATGTGTAGTTGGAAATTAAGTTTGAAAGTTGGCCGATTTTAGGTTGCAAATATGATCATTTAGACTATTTCATCAGTTACTAAAATGACTCGTCTAAATGTTAAAATCAGTAAAACTAGTTTAAAAACACTGTACAAAGTTCATACTACCATATTCTAAAAAAATATCTTATTTATAACTTGCTTTCCATCTAAATCTAGCTAGTCCAAAACCCTTAATCGTTAATCGTTGTCTTTACCTTTTGGCCGATTCCATGAATTGTAAGCAAAAGTTACCACTTAAGCTTTTTCGTCGATGAAAATAATAACTTGTCTAAATCCTAAAACTTGTGTAACTAGTTTAGTAATGTTCTTTAAAGTGTAGTCTATCCTGTTATGAAAAGATAATCGCAATTTGCTAGCGTTTTCATATTAATCTTGTAGGTTAAATAACCCTAAATAATCATATTCACTTAATTCGGTAGAAAGAACAATTGGACTTTAATTGCGAAATTGTTTGTAACAGAACCTTCTCAAATGACATGGAAATGTTATCAGTAGCCTAAATCACTAGATGTAACTTGAGTAAAACTAATTCTAAGCGAAATCAATCAAAGATAAAGAACTGTTTAGTCATAATCTAATATGATCGTTTAAGCCTTTTGATTAACTCGCAGAACAACTCATCTAAACCTGAATTTAGTGAAGAATAGCCTAAAGTTGATCCCTAAGATATGCTCTGCAATAATCTAAGAAAATATCCTTAATTTATCTTGCTTTGGCTCTAAATCCTACTAAAGCAAAATCCATAAGTAATAAGGTTTCAGAATGCATGCTGAGAATAGTAAAATCAATATACTTTGCAACAAATGAATAATTATATTAATCTAAACTATTTTTGCATCTTGAATTCGTAAATTAAGACTAATAAATTCATAAAAGAGCAATGCCTGTTTCTTGTGAAGAGTTTTATTTGTTCTTTCTATCCATTTTCTTTTGCTCTTATTGAAGTTTGGTATTTTGCTGTATTTCCGTTGATCGACGTGTAGAACCCAACGTTGTTGATTCCGTCGTCGTCGTCGTCAGCCGCCATCTTTGTCTTCACCGTATGCAATGATTAAGCAAGGCAAGCATCCTTTGACCATATTGAACCCAGTATTTTATATTCCTTTTGTGCATCAAATTGTTTTATGCATGCGTTTACTTTATGTAAATTGCTATATTGTGGATTTGGTAGTTATACCTGTTGTCTTGTGAATCTCCTTTGATGATTATGAACATGTGAACCTTGATAACCATAGATTGAGGATAGGCATTACTTAATGTCATCATGGGTATATGCGTTCATATTATTCATGCTTAGCCATGCTTTAGAATCAAAATAGCTGATGATCAAATCAAAGTTTGTTTCTTGAAAACATTGAAAATGTCTCTGTGGGTTGCCGGTACTTTGATTAAAAACCCAAAATAAAACTATGTGTTGATGCGGGCAATTATTGGCAATAGCCGGTTGTGCGAAAGGAATTGCACGTAGTGTAGGGTGAAGTGTCGCCCGTATCGGATTAAGGACCGAGCAATGGGACGCTATTGATCCGAGATTTCCGTGCAACCACGAGGGCTATTTATGGGGTAGCCTTAGCCTATTAAGTTATTTGGACATGGCTTTGTTCATTGGTAGGCGGGAGCTAGCATGCATTCGGTCAGTTCTGCTGGACGGGTTTCCACCCATGCAATCTGTACGCCTCGCCGTGTTTAGAAACGTTGTGTTGGGTGTGAATGTGGATCCACGGCTTGGGTGTGTGTTTCTAGTTCTACGGCGGGGGTTAACGTCCCGGGCTGGACCAAAATCATGTCTAGATAATGTAACAGCTATGTATGATCGTCTTGCCGGCACACCTAAGGAAGTGTGTCGAACTGACGTCTAGCAAAAAGGTGGATCATTCCTTGTGGGTAAAGTTGTACACCTCTGCAGAGTTTGAATCTAATCGATTAGCCGCGCTCGCGGTCATGAGCACTCGGTGAAGTCATTCCAATGTTAAATGTTTTATTATTTTCAAAAGGGTTGGTATCATTTGTCTTTGCAACTGTGTTTCATGCCGAAGGGCTGGCATTGATGGAATTTCAGGAATGTGAATGATTTGTCGCTCACGTCATGGAGGACTGTGAGTGTTACTTATGCTTTACTTATTTGTTATCAATCAAATGCTCTTATAAATTCCGTTTGCAAATAACTTGATTTATAAATTCAATTTCGCTTTATGCAAATCAACTGTAGTAGCCTTTCCTTTGAAATGGCCTACATATATTATAGGTTTTGCTCAAGTCTTGCTGAGTACGAAAGTACTCACCCTTGCCTAATTATTATGTAGGTGGATGAGTTAGCGCGGCTTCGAGTCTCTTTTCGTTGCAGGTTGCGGGATCCTCTTCGACGTGTTCTATCTGGAGTTTATACCTTGTCAGTTGCCTGCGGGAATGGATGGGCACACTACACGGTTTTGCTTCTTTTACTGCTATATATGTACTCTGAGTTGTAATATCTATATGTTTTATTGCTTCCGCTTAATTAATATAATGTATGGTTGTGATTCCAATTGTTGTAAACATGTGAGTGCTAGCTACTGATCCAGGGAATAGCACAGTAATCACATGGAGGTTCCTGTTCATCAGAACGGGGTCTCACACCGTGCGTTTTTTTTTTTTGCGGAAACAATTTCTTTTCTCGGTGATTTTTTAAATCGTCGAAGAAACGCAAGAAATGATTGAAAGGACACAAGCGCATCCACGTTTGCGCTAAATCAAAATGTCCTTTTCGTGAAAAATAATCGGAATGATCCAAATGCCACTACGTCTTTTTTGTATTTATCTAGGGTCCTTTCACGAAAGTTACGTGATTTTTTGGAACCAAAAGGTCTATTTTGCAAAAATTTCGCGGTATAATACGCTGCGCGTGTTGTTTTTTTCGAAGAAATAATTTCGTATTTTTTGGTGTATTTTTTAAAATCATCGAGGAAATGCGCGAAACGGTTGAAAGGATATGAACGTCACACTTTTTTGTATCTATTTGGGGTTTCCTCACGAAGGATCCGATTGCGCGCAAAATCGAAAAGGTCTTTTTCGTGAAAAATAGCTGGAATGATCCAAACGTCATTACGTTTTTTTTCGGTGTATTTTTTAAATCGTCGAGGAAATGCGTGAAACGGTTGAAATGATATGAACGCCATGTTTTTTTGTATCTATCTGGGGTTCCTTCACGAAGGATCCGCGATTGCGCGCAAAATCGAAAAGGTCCTTTTCATAAAAAATAGCCGGAATGATCCAAACGTTATTACGGTTTTTTTCGATATCTATCTAGGATCCTCTCACGAAAATCCGCGTTTTTTCTGAACCAGAAGGTTCTCCTCGTAAAAAACCGTGAGAATGACCTATTCGTAATTATGATTTTTTTTCAGGAACCTAAACGCAAAAAAATAATTTTGAGCCGAGCCGCGCGGCTGGTGCGGCTCAAATGAACGAGAGGCGCGGAAGACTCCGGGAAATAGAAGAGGTATGATGATGAGTGCTTACTGTATTGGCAATTTGGCATGCTGGAGGTGAAGGAGCACGGAGGCTGCCACTGACAAATGAAACCAGTAAAATGATAAGAAGCAACCGCGAGCCAGAAAATGGCAAATGTTTAGTATCATTGTTCCTGATTAGCGTTGTTGGAGGGCGTGAGAAACCTGCCTAGCACCTAAAAGGGAGCTAGCAATTGAGCACATATATAAAGCTCCGCGGAGAAGTGAACTTGGCCGTGGCACATTGGAGCATCCTGTTAGCCGTGTTTTGTATGGGCCACACGAGAATTTTTTTTTGAATAATGCATTTTTTAAAAGGAATTGCGACATTAATATGCGAAACGAAAAATTGCAAAAACAATGACCATGGTGCGCGTGGAAAGCCGTTTTCTCAATGTGGAGGGCACATTGCAAAGTCCAAAGGCCGTCACTAGAGATTCATAATGACCATGGTGCGTGCGGAAAGCCGTTTTCTCAATGTCTTCTTCACGCATCTGGACCTGATGGTACCTCGAACGCAAATCAAGCTTGGAGAAGAATTGGGCGCCGTGCAACTCGTCGAGAAGCTCCTCGACTACTGGAATCAGGAACTTCTCCTTGATGGTCTTCGCGTTGAGTGCTTTGTAGTCGACGCAAAAACGCCAGGTGCCGTCCTCCTTCCTTACTAACAGCACCGGAGAGGAGAATGGTGATCTGCTTGGTCAAATAAGCCCTTGCGCAAGCATCTCAGCACACTGCTTCTCAATCTCATCCTTTTGACGATACGGATATCGATAGGGCCAAACGACCACCGGACCCGTGCCGTCCATCAACACAATGCGATGATCGCAATCCTGCGGTGGTGGTAAACCCCGCGGCTCCTGGAAGAGGTTGCTAAATTCAGCCAAAAGCGTCTCCACCTCCTCGACCACGGCGGCCTCAAGCTGATGGACAAGAATGTCTGCCGCTATAGCACGACCTTGTAGGGTGATTTGCTGTCCCGCCGCATCAAAAGTCATACGAAGCTTGTCGAAATTCCACTTGATGTCCCCCAGGGTCTGAAGCCATTGCACTCCGAGCACCACATCGAATCCCTGGAGAGGAATAACTAAAAACGGTGCACAAAATTTGTGAGAATCAACTGAGAAAACTCCTTGAGCAACGCGCCCTAAACACGGAAGCTCATCTCCGTTGGCCACGCGCACCCTCTGGGAACCGCCCGGCTCCTGAGATGCCCCCACGAGTGTTGCTGCGTGGCTGCTCAAAAAGTTATGCGTGCTGCCACTATCGATCAAACCCACAAGTCGACGACCGCCCATGGATAAAGTGACCTGCATCGTCCTCCCCCCTTTTGGCCCCCGCAACGCCATGGCCGATAGCACGGCCGTCTCTTCTCCTTCATCGGCGATCTCCTCCCCCTCACCTTCATTCACTACCTCAAAAAGGAAAAGCCGCTTGCACTAATGCCCTCTGGAGAAAGCCTCATCACAGTTGAAACAAAGACCCTTCGCCCTCCGTTCGACCATCTCATCCGGAGTAAGGCGGCGCCTATAGGGAGATGATCCTGCGGACGAGGTCTGAGAGCCGACTGGAGTCGTGCGCCCCCTGTCGTTGATGCGCGCGGCGTGGGCGTTGAAGCCGCAGGTGCTGGCGGCGCAGCTGAAGGGAGAGGGGGCAGTGGCCTTCCCGTGCCCCCCACCGGCCCGCTCGAGTATGCTGCCGTGCTGGGTCCCGAGCCCCGCGTCAACACCGGGCGACCGCGATGGGGGCAAGATTGCGCCGCCTTCGCGATCCACAAGTCTTCACGCCGTTCCGCCTCCCGAGCGAGCCCGACTGCGTCTGTGAGGTTGCGAGGCCGATCTCGGCGAACATCGGCCGACAGCGTCGCCGACAGGCCTGCGGTGAAAAGCTCCACCTGATCGCTCTTCTTCAACCCCGATGTATGGGCGAGGAGCCGCTGGAACTCTCGCGCGTACTCCTCCACCCTTCCATCTCCCTGCTTCAGATTCGAGAGGTCCCCAAGAGGTCCTGATGACGAATACCGAGAGAATCGCTGCAGGAAGGTATCATAAAATTCATCCCACCGGATAGCCTTGTCTTCCAATTCCCAATTATCGATCACTTCTTGCGCTTCTCCCTTCAGGTGAAAGCCAGCCATCTTGACGAACTCCGACTCGAAATCGGTAAAGTCTCCGGCTGCTCAGACTACTTGAGCCACACAGAAGGGTCTTGAGTCAGCCAGAGATCTAAGCTCATACCTTGGTGCCTTCGGAACCCAGCGACGTTCATGGCGGTCGTGGTGACTTCCTCGAGCCAACACCAGGTTCTCTTCCCCCTCGCTACCCTCCTCTTCATGCAGAACAGGGCAACGGTCCTGATCTCGTGCGCCACTTCCCTCGGTTCCCATCTGCGGCTCCCCCACAGATTGCTTTCCGAATACCTTGATTAGATCTTCCAGTTTCTTCTCCAGCATCGAAAATCTCCTTTTCGCGGCAACCTCCTTCTGCTCCATGGTAATGCGCAGCTCGGACATGCCCTTCTCGACCCCAGAAATTCTGTCATCCTGCTGAGACATGATTGGATCGCTTGGCTTTGATACTAGATGATACGGATGTTCCTTTTCGAACAATCGAGTACCGGGTCTCAGGCCTGAACGAGAATCAGTGGAGGACGACGCCGAGAATCGACGTCGACCTATGGTAACGATAATGGCTGTGCGGAGCCACCGGCCAGTTGTCGATGGCAGCGCCTGCTATTAGATTTCTTGGCAATCAAAACATGCCAGCTCTCTCTGCTCTCCTTCTCTATTTATTCCTGAAGCCCCCAAGGGTTTACATTTGACTCAACAAACTAAAAGATAAACATAGAAAGGGTAAAGATAGAAACTTTAAAGATAGAAAGATTCAAAAGATAGAAAGGTAAGATTATGGATCCTCAATGCTAGGCCTGTGCTCCATGTAGACGGCGTTAGATGTAAATATGATCCGCAGCCGTAACAATAGTGCCTCGTTAACTTAAATTTAAAATTACCACTTAAATGGTAAGTAAAATGATTTTATGTTGAACTATGTTAGTTCCAAGAGATACTTAATAATAACTCGTTAAGCTTGATAACCAGCCCTATGTATTGTTACGCACGCGACCATGCCGCTGGTGCTTCCATTTTTTGCAGTTGTAGGGGGACGAGCCAAATGCCGTAGAGGCGCTGACCAAAAAAACAAGCAGAATGATCAAGAGTAGGCTGGCGGCATCGCGCGGTCATGTTACGGTTAGGCATTCAAATTTCGTTTGGGAAAAAATACCCGGTATGGTCGAAATCCGAAATTTCAGCAAAATTTTGATATTTCGAACAAATTTCGGTCGAAATTCAAGAACCAAAATTCAAATCCAGTCCGTTTGCCACCAAACAAAATCTGAATTTCGGTGAAATTGCTGAAATTTTGGTTGTTTTGCACCGGCTGAAAAGTGGGTCAAACGATGATGAAAAATTTCGAAATTTTATCTAGAGAGTCCTGACGCATTGATGATATTTGCATAAAAATTTCAGATGATTATCAAATCTAAGGAATTTTTAAAAATTCATATATTGCTACTGTCCTGATAAAACACTGACCAGCAAGTTTGAACCGAATGAAAATTGGAACAAACAAGGTTATACAATTTTAAATTTTTTTGTGGATGGTTCTAACATATCCATAATATTCTTATAAAATTTTTAGATGATAATCAAGTGTCATGAATTTTTAAAAATTTGAATAATGCTACTGTCCTGCTAAAAGGCTCACCGCAAATTTGAACGAATGAAAAATTATCCGAACCACGTTATAATTTTTTTAAAAAATTTAATGGTCCTGATATATACTTAATGGTTATATAAAAGTTTTAGATGATGATAATACTTAAATAATTTTTAAAATTCTGCGATTGCTACGCCTTGATAAAAGCTCAATGATCAATACATAGATTTGCTTTAGCAATTAAAAAAGATTTAAAATTTTTGAAAATTTTACAGAAGGGTGATAAGGAAATGCTTAATATCTCATAAAAATTTTGAATCATGTTCATGCTCTAGTGAATTTATAAAATTCTTACAAGGCACAGTACCATTTATATTCTTTCTCTTTTGATTTTTGAAATATAATATAACAAATGAAGTTCAGTGCTTACAAAGATTTAATTGAGCAAAAAATAAAATAAATTTTTTTGAAAATTTTATATAATGGTATTGAGGCAATTATTAATCTTTCATAAAAATTTTAGATCATGATCACACTCGAGAAAATTTATAAAATTCTGACAAGGTAACTGTCCCAATTATGTTCATTCGGTTTTTGATTTTTTAAAGATAACAAACGAAGTTCAATTATTGTGAAAAATTTTATGTATGATCCTACACTTCTCAAGATTGCTCCATAAAATTTTAAGCTCATTATCAAGCTTGTACAATTTTATAAAAATTTAACAGTGTTTCTGCCGGTAGTTTAGATTTCATAGAGACCCAAAATAAATTTCGACTAAACTTCACTGAAATTCGGCGAAAATTGAAACCCAGGTTACGGTTAAAACGGATAAATTGTGTAGTACTACGAGGAATCCAAGATAATCAGCTCCGGGCATACCTCTCCGATACGGACCTCTTTCGAGTCTTGACGGTGGCTTCATGGAAAAACTGCGCTGGACAGGTCTTACTGGACAGCTTGATATTTATATAGCTGTCTGTAAGACCACGCCATCTAGAATTTTAGGTGATGTGGAGGAGAGAGAGAGGGAGGAAAGAAAAAGTTGTTGTTTACTATTTAACATATGGTTTATAGACAGCTTTTTATTATATGTACCATTGTATAGACCGTCTGTTAATTGGATGAGAGACCATTACAGACAACTATATAGACAATCCATTGTATGAGTTATTTTTAGTGCTTTCTATAGATAATGTGGAGATATAATATAGACAGCTGTCGTCTATACCACTGTACATGCCCTTAGCTGACCAAGCAAAACACGTTCGAAGACTTCCCCCGAATTCCTTTCCATCTGGGCCTTACACGTTGCCTGACTGACTTGAACATCTTTGTCTACCAAGAAACTATTACTCTGTCCGTGTCAATTCTAATCGCCATGCGTTTCAACTGAAAAATACTCAATATTTCCATTAAAAAAATCTCGAGTCTTTTTCGCCTTTAGATCTTTGTACTATATAAAAATCTAGCGTTAAAAAATAATCTAGTATCTAATCTCTCACTCACCCTACTTGTTTTAGAACATCGTTCACCCTAATTTCTTTTTCCTTGCACTTTAATCGAAAGTTGAAGTAAAAAGTTATGACCGTTTTAGTGGTTGAAATAGTGGTAGCACCGCTATTGGCCCTAAATGGGCTGGAAAGTGCTGTGTAAAAAGTTCAGAATGCTTGTTTTTAGCCTGAGAAAAAGAAAAAGGCCGGTGCTACCACCGAAAACCTGGTAGCATCGGATTTTTTGAGTAACGGCTAGTTTTTCTAGCCGTATTAATATCGCAATCCTTTTCAAAATGCATTATTCAAAAAAAAAATCGGCCACACGAGTACACGTGAAGCCACTAACTAATATTCACTCCTAAATTGTAACAATAGTTTACTGCAAAGAAAATGCTTGACCTGCTGAGACGAACATCAATGGCAAAACACTGACACAAAAATCTCGGGCACATATCCAGTATAAACAATTCTTATCGTGCAAATTCTATGAAAAATCATATATACAAGTTTTCAAAAATTCTCAAATAATTACCATATCTAGGGAAAAATGAGCTTCTACAACACTGTAGAATTTGAAGACCAAAATCCACCGCACATTGAGATATGAAAACTGACGCATTGTACACAAACTACGCATGCTGAAACAAAGACCTAGACCTATAGATTTTTGGACAGGCAAGACCCAGACCTATGGTGTTTTGGACAGGCAAGATCTAGACCCACGCCATCTTCTAAAGATTCAACGAGTCATCGCCCAAAGTCCAAAGATTAGAAAGACCTAGTATGCCACCATTTTAGGAGTTAGAAGCAGATGAGACCTAGACCCACGCTATCTTCTGAAGATTCATCGAGTCCAACGAGTCATAGTGGAAAGTCCACAGAATATGTTGCCGTATTTTATGAAAATCATATATACAAGTTTTCAAAAATTCTCAAATAATTACCATATCAAGGAGAAATGAGCTTCTGCAACACTGTAGAATTTGAAGACCAAAATCTACCGCACATTGAGATATGAAAACGACGCATTGTATACAAACTACGCATGCTGAAACAAAGACCTAGACCTATAGATTTTTGGACAAGCAAGACCCAGACCTATGGTGTTTTGGACAGGCAAGATCTAGACCCACGCCATCTTCTAAAGATTCAACGAGTCATCGTCCAAAGTCCAAAGATTAGAAAGACCTAGTATGCCACCATTTTAGGAGTTACAAGCAGATGAGACCTAGACCCACGCTAGGTCTTGAGACCTAGACCCACGCTAAGTCTTCTGAAGATTCATCGAGTCCAACGAGTCACAGTCAAAAGTCCACAGAATATGCTGCCGTATTGGAATCAAGACACTGACGCCCTGGCCTTCGCGTATCGTTCGTAGCTCCATCTCCAGAAGCTGGAAATTAGTAAGTTGTGGTCAGGTTGAAAGGGGGCAATGCTAGTGGACGAGCATCCAGACATTTTCTTGAAATGGTCACTAACGTGTAGTTTCAATATTGTGTACATACATGAATTGTATCTGGATTTATGACATGATGAAGTCCCCAAATCATTCCAGTAATTGCATTTTCTCATGGACTAGCACTATTTCACGGCTTCCTGTACAACCAGATCAATTTTTAAATAAGGTAATGTATTGATAATGTTTGTATTCTGCACAGTATTTGCCTCAAGTGTTGCATTTTGCAAAAAAACTGTCTTTGGTTGTTTTTCTATTTTTTTAACTATTTTGATAATAAATATATGATGATACATATGCTCGCTATCACCGATCTTATTCACATGGCGTGGCATGGCGTGCTACTACGCCTAATTTCTTAGATATTTAGCTAGATAGACCATCGATGGCGAAGCGTCGCTGGGCGCTGGTGGGTGAAGCCCCATCCATGCCCAAAGATACCTCTTGTACCCTCACAAATTGGCCCAAGAAAACAACGCTCCCGTCTCCTGTCTTCGACGCCAGTAGCTTCCGACGCTCCGCCTTCGCGTCCGTCCATTCATTCGTTCGTCTCTGGCGTTTCGCTCCGTCGCTTAGCGCCCGTTCGTTAAATCTCTGTCTCCCGCAAGGCCGCAAGCGCCGCTGCATCCGTTCGCTACTTCGCCAGCGCCCGTTCGTTCGCCTCCGCCTCTCCGTAAGGCCGCAAGCGATCGCCGTAGTCCGCTCGACCGTTCGTCTGATTGTCTCCGCCGTTCGCCTCCCATCTCCCGCAAGACACAGCACTGACAAGTGACAACAGCGTAAGCCTTCCAAGCCAAACCAAAAATCTTCAGATGTACTAGTATATAGTACTACTAGATAAGTTCAGATTCTGCACATACCGCTCACAACAAATTATGTCAGGGAAAGCAAGATGTATTATACATGGAACCAGAACGATGTTTGTTTTTGGCTTTTTGCTTGACACAGGACACGGGGACCATGAAGTCGCCAACGCGTCATGCCGTCGCCTCTTCAGAAGTTGCAACGTTTTCAGAACATGAAAACCCGTAAATATCAACTATTAACTCTTCAGAAGTAATAATCGGTATGTTTTTTCCTTTATATTGCTACGCACTTATATTATATGTGACTGTTAAACAAATGTTTGTAAACTTTGAATATGATTGGCTTGTTAAGTCTTAGCCCCCCTCCTTCCAATTTTCTGGATACGCCACTGTAGACCATGATATAAGCAAGCATCGCAAAAGCTCAACTAAAAACATGACTTACATTAGGAGAAACAAAAGGACAAATTTCCCTTTTTGTTTTCTAATTTTCTATTCAGTAGAACCATGTGTAGATCAAATTTAGATTTGAAATTTGGTAGTATGATCGATCAACTTTGTTTCACTGCTACCATTTTTTTTAGAATTTTATGGCTCTTTGCACAGTATCTTAAGAGGGAAGTAGGCCTGTAAACGAGACGAGATCGAGTTGGAGCTCGAGCTTGGATTCATTATCTAAAATAGATGCGCTTCTCATCGCTTGTGTCCACCCACAGCTGTTCGGATCGGGCAAAGATGGGCCTTCGCTCGGATCATCTGCGATGACGGTGAAAATGAAAACATTACAGAGAACAACAGGATACAGAGGCACGTACGTTCAGTATACATGTAAAAAGGTACGAATACTGGACAGAAAACTACCTACCTACATTGCGACTGGGTTTCGAAAGGAGTACGAAGTTAGCAACTTATATTAGAAATATGAGTGTTTACTGTATTGGCATGCTGGAGGTGAAGGAGCACGGAGGCTGCCACTGACAAATGAAACCAGTAAAATGATAAGAAGCAACCGCGAGCCAGAAAATGGCAAATGTTTAGTATTATTGTTCCTGATTAGCGTTGTTGGAGGGCGTGAGAAACCTGCCTAGCACCTAAAAGGGAGCTAGCAATTGAGCACATATATAAGGCAACATATCCTGTGCATACAGGGTTTTCCGTGTACACACCGTGCACACCAACTAACAAAAGTCATGAAAATTTCTAAAAAAAATTGTAGATGTACTTTATAGATTACTCTACCTATGTATAAAGTTTCAAGATCAAATTCATTATATATCGAGAGTTACAAAAAAGAAAAAATTCTGACAAGTATAAGAGTTACAAAAAAGAAAAAATTCTGACAAGTTTAAAAAGTTTATACTTGTTAGAATTTTCTCTTTTTTTGTAACTCTCGATATATAATGAATTTGAACCTACAATTTTATACATAAGTAGAGTAATCTATGAAGTACATCTACAATTTTTTTCAGAATTTTTCATGACTTTTATTAGTTGGTGTGCACGTCGTGTACACGGAAATTCCTGTATGCACAAGATAGGTTACCCATATATAAAACTCCATGGAGAACTGAACTTTGGCCGTGGCACTGTGGAGCATCCTGTTAGCCGTGTTTTGCATGGGCCACACGAGAATTTTTTTTTTTGAATAATGCATTTTTTAAAAGGAATTGCGACATTAATACGCGAAAAAATTGCAAAAATAATACCCCGTCATCAAACAGTATGGCGAAATAGGAGTAGTCGCCAGCGGGTTGAACGAAAACTCTATTGTCACCATACCGTATGACGACAACTCCTTAATTCCATATGGTATGGCGATAAACATGGGATTAAAGAGTTATCATCATACCGTTTGGCAACAACTCCCTAATTACTCTATTATCGTCATACCGTTTGGCAAATAACTCCTTAATCACGCTGATTAAGGAGTAGTTAACATACGGTATAGCGATAAGTCTTTAATATGGATTAAGGAGTTATCGCCATACGGTATGGCGACAATAGGGTTTTCGCATCCTACCGGTGACTACTCCTATTTCGCTGCACTGCTTGGCTGATTGTGGTATTATTTTTGCAATTTTTCTGTTTCGTGTATTAATATCGCAATTCCTTTTAAAAAAATGCATTATTAAACTAGATCAATGCCCGTGCGTTGCTACGAAAAATAAAATTAGTAACGAAACATAAAAGATCAAGCAATAAAAGAAAATTGTGTTACAAGATCAAACATCTATTTCTCCCTATTACAAAAGTTTTTATGGTTTTTTCTTCGGTACGAATTAAAATCAAATATATTATACGTAGTAATATATATTACCAATCTCAAAAATCAATCAATCATTTTTACCCTTTTTGCAATTTATATTATCGATCGCGTTCCTCTTCCTCTCGCCATACCAAGAATCGCATAAAGATATATAGAGTACAAAAGAAATGATTGGCGGCTATTAATTGCTATCAATAATCAGGGATTTTGCTATAATAATCAGCCATATTTAGAGAGATATGGCTGGCTGTAAATCAGGAAAGAATAATTAGTTATAATGACCTGTCATTATTAGAGATATGATCGGGAGGGGGGCTAGGAAGAACGACGGACCGCTGCCACCAACTACAAATTTATATTAGTAGAGAAAAATTCGGCCACACGAGTACACGCGAAGTCACTAACCAATATTCACTCCTAAATTCTAACAATAGTTTACTGCAAAGAAAATGCTTGACTGCTGAGACGAACATCAATCGCAAAACACTGACATAAACATCTCGGGCACATTTCCAGTATAAACAATTCTTATCGTGCAAACTCTGCAAAAATCATATATACAAGTTTTCAAAAATTCTCAAATAACTACCATATCTAGGAGAAATGAGCTTCTGCAACCATGTAAAATTTGAAAACCAAAATCAACCGCACTTGAGAGATATGAAAACGACGCATTGTACACAAACTAAGCATGTTGAAACTACGGGTGCAAACGGATCGGATACGGACGGATTTCACTCATTCTGTATCCTATTCCAAATTTTTTCTCAGATATAGAATCGGATACGGATAGTGCCGGATTCGAATACGAATACGGATTACTTCGGTCGCAAATACAGAGCGAATACAGATCGTTCCGGATACGGTTAGTCTCGGTCACGAATAGTTAGTCGGATAATGCGCGAAAGCAAAAACCATATATGTCATGCATATTAGCATCGATCAACCATACACAAAACTTTACTAGAATCTTCAAGACATATAAGTGTTTCAAATTCAATAATAGGTGTCTTCTCTACATAAGAATAATATGCAGTCAAGTATAATTTCAATCAACATATGAACTTATATGATGTATAATGTTTATGTTTATCGGATCTGTTATCGGATATCTATTTCACTAATTTACACTGATATTTTTCGGATATCTCGGATATGCGGATACGGATCGGATACTTCTCTTCGTATATCTTAACCCATATTTTTTTCGGATAGGCGGTTTCGAATCCGGATCAAATCCGGATATCATTTTTTCAGATTCGAATCAGATTTTAAACGAATTTGGGCTCGGATCGGTCGGAAATTATCCGCTCCGTTTGCATTTTGCACCCCTAGTTGAAACAAAGACCTAGACCTATAGATTTTTGGACAGGCAAGACCCAGACCTATGGTGTTTTGGACAGGCAAGATCTAGACCCACGCCATCTTCTAAAGATTCAACGAGCCATCGTCCAAAGTCGAAAGATTAGAAAGACCTAGTACGCCACCATTGTAGGAGTTAAAAGCAGATGAGATCTAGACCCACGCTATCTTCTGAAGATTCAACAAGTCATAGTCGAAAGTCCACAGAATATACTGCCGTATTGGAATCAAGACGTACACTGACGGCCCGGCCTTGGCGTATCCTTCGTAGCTCCATCTCCAGAAGCTGGAAATTAGTAAGTTGTGGTCAGGTTGAAGGGGGGCAATGGTAGTGGACGAGCAGAGGCGAAAGCATGCACAAAGCACAATACGCCTTGGCCAGCGAAGGAGATGAGGGGATTTTCGACTTTACAGAAATATCTGACATCTCTGAGCCGGCCATTGCCTCTTGATTTGATGACAATAGCAAAAGCGAGAGAGAGAGAGAGAGAGAGAGAGAGAGAAGGCTATTTTGCAGAAGGGTGATAAGGAAATGCTTAATATCTCATAAAAATTTTGAATAATGTTCATGCTCCAGTGAATTTATAAAATTATTATAAGGCACAGTACCATTTATGTTCTTTCTTTTTTTGATTTTTGAAATATAATATAACAAATGAAGTTCAATGCTTACAAAGATTTAGGCCCCGTTTGGCAACTTAGAACCGGACTGTTTCTCCTAGAATCTGAAATAAATCCAACCAAACGGAATAGGACTCGGAACGCTTCAAAGCTTAATCGTTTCGATTTTTACACGCCGTGGTCGAATCGGCTAGCAACCCGTTCCTCCGGATTCGATTCTACCAAACGTTTCTACCAAGAATCCGAACCGCTTCCGTTTCTACTAGAATCTGGAACCGTACCAAACGGGCCTTAATTGAGCAAAAAAAATTTATAATTTTTTGAAAATTTTATATAATGGTATTGAGGCAATTATTAATCTTTCATAAAAATTTTAGACCATGATCACACTCGAGAAAATTTATAGAATTCTGACAAGGTATCTGTCCTAATTATGTTCATTCGGTTTTTGATTTTTGAAAGACAACAAATGAAGTTAATTTATTCAGAAATTTTTATGTATGATCCTACACTTCTCAAGATAGTTCCATAAAATTTTAAGCTCATTATCTCACAAGACGGTTACGCCGGGCGTGGCGAATGCCAGCGCGACGACGGCCTCGCGGGTGAGCCACGTCACCCGTTTGGCTAACGGGCTAATACGTCTCAAATAATTAGTTACTCCGCTTAAACACTAACGGCTACACGATGCAGCAGTAAGGCGCCTTGCACCCGTGCCAGTGACGCAGCTTCGAGTTCGCTCGCCCGCGCGCGCATCGCCTCACTCGTCTTTTTCCCAGAGCGACACGTGGTGCGGCCGCACAGCCGTGTGCGCGAGTGAAGCGTGGCATGTGATTTGTTGCAAAACGACCCTTAGGAATTTCTGAAAATTATATACGGATCCTTTTTTTGGGTAGAAAGACCCAAAAACCAAAATTTGCGGAAAAAACCCATGAATTCCCCAAATTACATGTGAAATTTGCGAAAAAAAACCTTAGAAATTTCCCAAATTACATTCATGTCCCTTTTTTGTGGAAAAATCCCTGGATTTTGCGAAAAGGCCCGAGGTTTTTTTTAATTACATTGAGGTCTCTCTTTTTAATCAGCTCCGTCCATACATTTCAGCATTCAAGGCCAACACTCCGATATGGACCTCTTTCAAGTCTCGACGGTGGCTTCATGGAAAAACTGCGCTAGACCGTAGCTGACCAAGCAAAACACGTTCGTAGACTTCCCCCGAATTCCTTTCCATCTGGGCTTACACGTTGCCTGACTGACTTGAACATCTTTGTCTACCAGGAAACTATTGCTCTGTCCTTGTCAATTCCAATTACCATGCGTTTCAACTGAAAAATACCCAACATTTCCACTAAAAAAATCTCAAGTCTCTTTCTATACAAAAATCTAGCGTTAAAAAATAATCTAGTCACTAATCTCTCACACCCTACTTGTTTTAGAACATCGTTCACCCTAATTTCTTTTTCCTTGCACTTAAATCGAAGTTCGAAGTAAAAAGTTATAACGTTTTAATCCTGAAACAGCGGTAGCACTGCCCCTATATGGGCGGTAGCACGCTCGACGGTGCTACTAGCTCTAGATGGGCGATAGCACCGCCCAGGGCGGTGTAAAAAGTTCAGAATGCGTGTTTTTAGCCCGAGAAAAAGAAAAAAGGCCCGGTGCTACCACTCGAAGCCTTGTAGCGTCGGATTTTCTAAGTAATAGCTAGTTTTTCTAGCCGTTAGCCTAGAGGCCGGTGCTACCGGCCCTAGTAGGGTGGTAGCCTTAGTGGGACGGTGCTACGCCCGCGCCAGTGACGCAGCTTCGAGTTCGCTCGCCCGCGCGCAGGTTGCCCCACTCGTCTTTTTCCAGAGCAATGCGTGTCAAGACAGCCGCCTCATGCAAGCGTGGCATGTGATTTGTTGCAAAACGACCCTCATGAATTTCAAAAATTAATTACAGATCCTTTTTTTAGTAGAAATACCCTAAAACCAAAATTTGCGGAAAAAAACCCCATGAATTCCCCAAATTACATGCATGTCCCTTTTTTTGTGGAAAAAACCCTGGATTTTGCGAAAAGCCCTAAGGTTTTTTTTAAAAAAAATTACGTTGAGGTCTCTCTTTTTGTAGGAAGCCTCTAAAAAATCCCAAAAATTCGTTTTTCCCTCACAGCCCCTCTGTAAAATCCGGAATTACGGCCGAGATGACTTTTCCCGATACAATTTCACTCGTTGAACGCGTTACGGCTGACGCGACATGCGCCGCGTACGCGCATCCAGTCACCCTCGACAGCCGAATTAGCTTGTTTGGTACGCTGTTGAGCTGCTACGCTGAGAGAGACCGCTTGACCGCTGTCGTTGACCCCGCGTCCGGCCTTTTCCCCGTGCTGAGCTGTACGATTTCCTTTTTTTTTTCTGAAGTGCATGCGCGAAGACTGCCTGAACAGTCTCTGTTTTAGGGGGGGAAAAAGCATAGGCTATAGTCTACGGATTTTAGAACATATAGAGAGAAAGAAAGAAAGAAAGGAATGGACGTATAATCAACAAACAATGTTCAATGTTATCATATAGGATGTGATAAATCGAAAAAGGATGTTACACCGGCAAATTTCACATGTCTAGCGTCAGGACCCTGGGACAAATCACTTGCTGCTTAATTTCGCTCATTAGGATGGATGCAGGTCACTTTTATGTCGGATGTAGTAGGCTTTGTTTTCCGGCTTGTTGGCATCATGTCCTCCGTCTGGAGCCATACTCTGTAGTGGGTTGGTCTTTGCTGCAAGTCAGGCCACAGTCTAATATGTACTTTGTGGTCTCCATGTTATGTTCCCCAACTATTTGCCGCTGGATGCACTATGAAGTTGCATTTCATGTCTCCAATGACCACCAATTGTTCAATTCTTTCGTGGAATGTTAGAGGGCTAAACAACCCGGCAAAAAGAGAGAGCATCAAACAAATCGTTCTGTCAACGGGAGCTACAATTGTTTGTCTACAAGAAACAAAAATAGCCAACTGGTCTACAGGATTGCTAATGGAAACGGTGGGAGCGAGACTTGCCAAACAAGCTTTCTGGTTACCGTCCAATGGTACCTCTGGTGGTATTTCGCTTATGCCTCCGATGACCAGATGACCTTCAAAACCCTAGAACCTCGACTAACACGATCACAAATGACTTTAGCCTCCAAATGTGACGCTACGAATCGACATTACCGAGTTTACGCCACAATCTGCTCAGAGAAGAGAGACTTTCTCAATGAATTGGAAGCACTGCACGGAACGGTCCAACAAAGTTGGTTGGTTTTGGGGGACTTCAATCTTATTAGACAGGCGAATGAAAAGAACAGAGGCTCAACAAGCAGAAGAATGATGCAACGCTTCAACCAAGTTATAAATAGGCTTCAGCTTTTGGAGCTCGAACTACATGGAAGACGATTCACATGGACAAATGAACAGGAGCAGCCCACTATGACGAGAATTGATCGATTCCTTGCTACAACAGAATGGCATGAGTCCTTCCCAAATGCAGACCTGTGCGCAATGCCATCTATGACTTCGGACCATTGCCCGCTCCTCATGCAAGGAAACGCAACCTTCGAATTCTTTAAGGGCTTTCGATTCGAGTCTCCGCTGATCGCGCACGGATTCCAGAAACAATGGCGCGATCTCGATGCGCCAATTAAAACGCGACGCGTTCCTGAGATTATATATCAAAATGAACAGAACTGCTAAGGCGCTCAAGATGTGGAGGAGGAAAATGTTTGCGACCATAGCGTTGCAAGCAGCTCTGATCCAGGTTACGATGACGATCCTAGAATGCACGCAAGAAAGGCGGTCGCTTTCACACATCGAAGTTGAGCTACGTAAAATTCTAAAGCACAAGCTGCTCGGCCTGGCGGCGATAAAGAAAACCAGAGCGCGACAACACTCAAGACTAACAAAAATCAGACTGGGGGACGCCAACACACGTTTCTTCCATTTGATGGCTAGCTCGAGACGTCGGAGAAATTGTATTCGGGTGCTTCAAAATGAAGACAGAGTAATGTTCGGGCAACAAGAAAAATTAAATGAAGCTTACCAATACTTCAAAAAAGTGTTGGGAAATCATGGCGTGAGGGACAAAGCGCTCCATTGGGAATCCTTGGGCTACATGGCAAGAGACCTCACTGACCTTGAGTACCAGATCACTGAAGACGAAGTGGCCAACACCATTAAAGAACTTCCGACGCAAAAATCACCAGGACCTGATGGGTATATCGGTCTCTTCTACAAAGTGTGCTTCCACATCATCAAAAACGACCTGGTAGATGCAGTCAAGGACTTCTTCAATCTCCGCCATGAAAATCGCACAAAGTTGAATAATACAAATATTATTCTCGCTCCCGAAAAAGGAAAACGCGGACAAATTAGAATGTTTCAGGCCAATTAGCCTTATCAATAGCTTCATGAAGCTCATCACCAAGATTCTTGCTAATAGACTGGCACCGAAACTACAAGACCTGGTCTCAATCTCACAGAACGCGTTCATAAAGAAGAGATGCATCCACGACAACTTCCTATACGTCCAAAGAGTATGTAGACAGCTACACAGAGACCGGAAGCCGGCGTTATTCATAAAGCTCGATATCTCCAAAGCGTTTGATTCCCTAAACTGGGCGTACCTCCTCGACGTGCTTCGGGCTTTAGGTTTTGGCAGTAAGTGGCGTGAATGGGTAGCTGCAGTGCTCAGGACCTCATCCTCGAGGGTACTGATCAATGGCCAACCGACGGAACCAATTAGACATGCCAGAGGAGTAAGACAGGGAGACCCGTTATCGCCCCTGCTTTTCATTCTTGCAATTGATCCCCTACAAAGGTCGCCGAGCAAGCAATGAACAGGTATTCTCAAGCGGTATTTCCCGCAAAAGCTTAGATCGCGATGCTCTCTCTACGCTGATGATGCAGCGATATTTTTAAATGCAGAGGTGGATGAGTTGAAAGCCCTTACACGAATATTGGATATTTTTGGTGGATGCTCAGGACTAAAAATCAACATCTCCAAAACAGAAATTTACCCTATTAGATGCCACGAGGATCTATTGCAAGTGCTACTCAATGCCTTCCCAGGGAAACTATCAACCTTCCCAGGGAAATACCTTGGGCTGCCACTTCACGTTAGACAGCTAAGGAGGAATGACACCCAGCCGCTGATCGATAAAATAAACTACAGGCTTGCTGGTTGGAAAGGTAAACTACTTTCCACAGCTGGAAGGGAGACACTGGTTAACTCTGTTTTAACATCACAACCGATTTACCACATGACGGTCTTCCCGGCTCAAAAGTGGCTAATTCGGTGCATTGATAAGCTCAGAAGAAGCTTCCTCTGGAGGGGAAAAGAACCGGCGCATTGCAGTGGAGGGCATTGCTTGATCAAATGGAAGAACACCTGTACACCAAAAAGCAAGGGGGGTCTAGGAATCAAAGATTTGGAGCGCTTCGCCAGAGCGCTAAGGCTGCGTTGGCTATGGTTTAGATGGAAAAACAACGAAAGGGCCTGGACGGGGTTTGATCTGCCGTGCGACAAAACTGATATTACGCTTTTCAACGCATCAACGGTTGTTACCATAGGAAATGGTAAGCTCGCAGACTTTTGGAGATCAAGTTGGTGGAAGGACAGCACCAAAAACATGGCACCTAACCTTTTCCAAATAGCAAGAAGAAAGAATATCTCCGCTTCATCGTGCCTCGACAAACAAATCGATCCGCTTCGCACACGGTTAACTCACAAGAAGAAATAAGGAGTTCGTTTCGCTCTCTGAAGCAATAAGTAGAATCGATAGGGATGAAGATAACGAAGATCAGATAACCTGGCGTTGGACCGCTGATGGACAATACACCACTCGAAGCGCCTACCTCATTCAATTCCAGACTAGGTACTGCAAGATGAAGATGTGCCCGATATGGAAAGTGAGAGCCGAACCTAAATGTCGATTCTTTGCATGGACACTGCTTCACAACAAAATTCTAACAGCAGATAACATGCTCAAGAAAGGATGGCCATGCAATGCAACCTGTTGCCTTTGCAACGGGCAACAGGAAACTCCGGTTCACATCTCAGAAGACGCCCTTCACGACACAAGTTTGGAGTCACCTCCTAAATTGGGGAATTTGGAACAATGTAAGAACTTGAGCCCTAATGGCTCGGTGTATGAGTGGTGGAGAAGAATTGAACCCGATTTGACAAAGATGAGAAAGGACCTAGATGGTTTTCTAATTTACTCGGTGGAATCTGTGGCTAGAAAGAAACCGACGATTTTTCAAGGCAAGGACAGAACGCCAGAGCAAGTGGCCATATCGATCAAGGATGCAGTGCTAACCCATGGCTATGCCCTATCATGGACCCCTGAGGTTTAGTGCGGTTTAGAGAGGTGTCTTATTGTTATTTTTCTACATACCACTTTCCTGTAGTAATTTTTCTTCTGTTTGTTCAAGTAGATCCCCCTGAGTAGGCGCCGGGAGTGTTTACCTGTAAGGTTTTTTCAAGGGGCTGGTTTTTTCCTTAAAAAACAAGCCCCACCTTCCTTCTACTCCTATTAATGCTATGCGCAGCATCTTCTCGTGCTGCCCTTTCAAAAAAAAAAAGAAAAACAACCATGGGCCGAGGGTTAACTCCCTGCAACACGGACGCAGCCGCCTACCCAGAACCCTAAACGCTACTTCTCAAGAAAAAAAATAAAAAAATAAAAAGACAACCCCGACGCTCCTGCACGCTGCCAAGAACACACTTCGCCCATCACCGAGGACTCCACATCCTCGAGATATAAAGTGATGCCTTCAACTACTCTCTCATCCTCTCCTTCCACATGACTTACATTAGGAGAAACAAAAGGACAAATTTCCCTTTTTATTTTCTAATTTTTTATTCAGTAGAACCATGTGTATATCAAATTTAGATTTGAAATTTGGTAGTATGATCGAACAATTTTGTTTCACTGCTACCAATTTAATTTTTTTTTAGAATTTTATGACTATTTTGCAAGTTGTGGTCAGGTAATTCGGGGGCAATGGTAGTGGACGAGCAGAGGCGAAGGCATGCACAAGCACAATACGCCTTGGCCAGCGAAGGAGATGAAGTAGATCTGCAAGAAAACCATTAGTTTAATTGCTGGGCGCTTTTGCATAGTTTGCTTTCGGGAGAGCACAGTAACAATCATAGTGCAATGATATGAATATGATGGCTCTTTTAAAGTTCTCACACAATATTTGCTTAGCTATATATATGACCAAATATTTAATCTACAAGAAAATTCCAGGAAAACCTTATGTTCTTGAAAACCAACTTGAACACTTCCCCGTCCGTCAGTTTTCAGCCTTTGGTCTTCATATCCAGGTGCTACGATTCCAGCAAATGGACCAGGAGTTGACAGTAACGTAGCTAGAATTTTAAATAAGATTGGTCCAACTAAGAAAGAAAATACAACCACATAACCACAAAATGCCCTATAGCCTGTCGTTATCCAAAATCTAAATTCAATTTTCTGCCTGTAACATCCCGAAAAATGCAATTAAATAAAAATAAATATTTTAAATTTGAATATTATTATTTCTGAGTTTTCTTGGTATTATTGGTTTTATTTGAATTTTCATTGGAATTATGCATCGCATGAAAAATCAATAAAGAGAATTAATGAATGGATAATAGTAAAAAGATAAAAAAGGTAAAAGTAAATTCTTGAAAAATTTATATTAAAATTTTTAACTCTCAGGTAAACTTTTTACCTGGTAACTTTCATTTTTACTGCATGGTAAAAAAATTATTAATGATGGAAAAACAAACTTTGACTAGAAACAGTGTATCATCCGAATTAATGAAAAATATTAAGAGTTTATATCAATCTGAGAAAATTAACAAATCACCCTTGATACAGAATTTACTTCTGGTAAAAATATCAAGAATTTACCAGGTTGGATAAGCCTCCAAATAATTCAAAAACAGAAGCTAGTAAAAGCTGTAAAATGGAATGTCAGAATTTTTATAAAATACTGGAGAAATATATTAACTTGAAATTTTTATGGGATAATTAATATCTCAATAATAACTCTCAAAAAAAGTTTCAAAAATAAAAAGTGTCATTGGCATACTTTAGTAAATCAAAAACTGAATTGGAAATTCTGTGCATTGTACAGTATCAGAATGTTTGTAAATTATCTACAAATTATTTCGATCTCAACTTTTTACTGGAGATCATCTACTTCCAGAGGAGACTACACAAAAAGTATGAAAAATCTCTGGAAAATAATGACAGGACAATTAATGCAAATGCGGTGAACCCAGCCGGTTGACTTCTTAAGTCGGTTGCCATCTCTCACTTGCGAATGGGCTTGGTTACTGTTCACTGCACTTCGCTGGCATTCGGCGCGGCTCGCTTCTCTCGCTGCCAGTGGTCCCGGACCCATGGGTCAGCCTCGCGCCTGGCTTCGCCCCTCTCCTTCCTCTCCCGTGCGTAGTCTCGCGCCTTCTTCGCTCTTCCGCTCACCTACTCCACCGCCCGAGCCATCAGAGTGCGCCACGACGACGCCAACTCCCCTGCGCCTACTCTCTCTCCTTTGCTGGTTCAAGCCAAGAGACACTGAGCCACCTCATTTTCCCCCATTGCCACAAGCTTCAAAGCACAAAGCCGAAAACAATTCACCCGGAATAAAGATCCATCTCCAAATTCCCTTAGGCCATAGCATCACTAGCATATCAGGATCAAAACCCCTCAAACGCTTCTCGAGCTGTTCAAGCAAAATCGTGTCGCTACCGTGAGCTCATCTTCTCCATGGCTGGCCGGCGATGGCAGCTCAAACCAGCACTTCTCCGGCCGATCCAACCCCAAAAACGGAACCACTGTGACCAGTAGATGCTATAATTGCTACCCATTCAAGCTCTCGCACCTTGGTTCTCATTCCCGGCCGCCCGCCATTACCGCCGCCGCAGAAGCTTGGTGGCGCACCCCTTCCGACCGTCTCCAGTAGAAATCGAGACCTCCCCTGTGTTGAAGTATAAGTGAATTGCCCACCTTTCTTCATCAGTTTAAGCTTTTGAGTGAACTGGCTGGTGCATGCAACTCAATATGGTATCAGAGCCAAGAGGTCTCGAGTTCAAGACTCGGTTGGCGCAATTTAAAAAAATAATTGCAGCCCACTTCTATTCCACGTCCTAGGCCTGAGGGAGCCTGCACGTAAGGGGGAGTCACTACTACAGAAAACATTTGTACAAAGTGTAGTAACCCATCTTCTCAGCGTTTTGCACCGCCAGAATCAAGGTCTGTGGAAATTGCTATATTTTCACAAAGCGTTTAGGACCCTTTGCACAAATGCTTATTTGTACAGCGGTTTTAAGCAAATACCGATAAGTGCTATTTGTGCAATCGGTGGCTTAATCACCCTTTGCATAAATAAGCATTTTCACGCATCTTGCTTAAGCCGTCCGTCTGCATGATTCAGAGAATCTTTTTAATAATGTTATGTTAATTATATTATAATATTAAGAAATGCATACATTCTATCAATCACATCACTGTTCAGTACAAATCCATACATAATAATGACAAGGTTATATATACTAAGCACATATAAATCATAATTGCATTATGTATGTATATATATACACACACACACAAGGTTATATACACAAGGTTATATATACTCCTCTGATATTCTCCTTGTAAAACTCTCCAGGTGCAGTATCCTGCGCCATGTACTCCTCTGATATTCTCTATCTAATATAAATTACAGCCCTGCTGTCTTTCAAAAATATATATACACAAGGTTATTATATATACATCAGTGTTCACGGTCCGTCTATCCTCGTCTCCCAATTACAAATTCTAGGATGCTTCGCCACTTCACCTTCACAGTAAAAGAAACTACTCTCTCATGGATGACTTCACGACGAATGAACTGACACATGTCCTTTTGCACATTGCAAAGGTCATCATCAGTGAGTGCCAAAATGGTCTTTGCAATCTTCACCTGCGATAATAAAGTAGGCAATAAAGAGGTTAAACAATAGTGAAATCGAGAATCAGACAATAAATAATCTTGAATCACTAATTTGTATAGGCTTACGTCCTGGGGGTTGCTTCTGTACCTCCCGTTGATCCTGAGGAACTTGCAGACGTAGTATCCATAAAGAACACTGCCTGGAGGTTGCTTGTGGCACTTCAAATCAAATAATAATGTATGGAATTAGTACAGTTGGTAATACCCTTCCTTACTAGTGTAATTATGTTGAAGCATTACAAGTGTCTTCTTACCTATGGGTGGACATAGCAAAGCATCTTGTTTGACCCCTTCGCAGGATCATGTTGCCCCCCTCTTTTGGTCGTGTAATTCTTGAAAGCCCTACTCGAATGTCAACAACAACAAGTAACTATATCATATCATAAAACAAATTACGTTATGTTAATTATGTATGTTTGTGTATATATATTTCTTACGCATTTAAGACGCAGGTGAATTCATTGTAAGATTCCGGTGGGGTTACGGATGAGTCAAGGACCATATATCTCGCTTTCTGCTTGCACAAAGATGAAACAAATGAAGTGATCGCCGCAACGAAAACTTATGTAAGTTTCACGAGTGATTATGGTGCAAACTAAACTTTTAGCAACGATTGATGAATGAGAAGATTACTTAAAATTGTAGGGAGCTATTATGATGTCCTTGTCTTGCATCTAGAACATTGCTTTTGATATGTATAGCCCCACATCTACTTGGCGATCTCGGGTCGTGGATCTCGCTTTTCTTCTATCTTTGTTTCGTCATCCCTTATCCTTCAACTCCTTTTCATTGAGTACAGCTCTTAAGCTCGGCTGGCTAATCCGTGCGGGGTCAAGGAACCCGACACGTTTTCCCATCTTTTTAGCATCGGTATATTGCATTTTACACAGAAGACAATGGTCAATGCGCCAATTTATATGCTGAATGCTGGGAAACATGACATTTTGGCAAATATCAGATTTTGGCAAAATGCATCTTGTTCGACAGATTTGATAGAAGTTAACTTTATTTAAAAGGAAAAAACCACTAAAATCGGCCAACTTACGATTTAGTGAAAATTATATGGATTCTGCCAATTTTTGAATGATTTAACAAGCCATTACTATAAAGAGGAACTCAACTTGGCACTCAATTGCTATACATTTGGGGTTTTCTTTATTATGCTATCAGAATGCAATATAATGATATGCTGTCATAATTTGTTATATCGGCACTTGCTACTGCAAGAGCCGATATAACAATGTAGGGGTAGGTCAATGGACAACTTACAGGCACCACACGCTGATCATGTTGATGTCGAGCTTTCCAAAACGGAACATCTGTTGCAAGTCACCAAAATCGATCCAGACGTAGCGAGTATCCTCGTGTTTGTACATATCTGGAGGGACGGCGGCTTGAATGCCCTTCACCCCAAGACGAGATGCCCTCAAGTACCAGTCATGGAATCTCTTCAACTCCCATGGTCCTTTGTTGATCTGCTCCATGGGGAGAAATGGCTTGCCATGCTCATAAGTCTCTAGTGAAGGCGTGGTCTGCATGACCGAGTGGAGTTGGCACTGCTTGACTTGGTGGTACTGCTGATTGCAATCTACTTCTTTATTTTTCTTTGCAACCAACAACATCGCCGAAGATGAGGCGCTACAGACGGTTAGCAACGGAGGTGATGCATGCGGTGCACAAGGCGCCAAGTGATTTGAGATGCGTTGTGGTGAAGGCACCCCAAGCGGAGATGCGCTACTGTAGGAAAAGGCCTTGTGGCGGAGAAGATGCGCTTTGTGGTTGTGGTGAAGGCGCCGACGGCGGAGAAGATCTTGTATTTGTGGTGAAGGCGCCGCCAGCGGAGAAGATGCGGTTTGTGGTGTAGGCAATTTTGGAAGAGGTAGGACGTCTTGACTTGCTGCTAGCGTCTCTGACCTCTCTTGTATCAATGCAATATCTTCCTTGGTCCATACAATAAATGACCCAACTGCATCTTGGATGGTCTCTACATCATCAGGGGTGCTGAATGGTAGCTTCCACAAGCCAAGGCACGGAACAAGCACGGTGTCCACACATGGATGATGTTAGGGGGGCGAGGGTGGGCTAGAGCCCCACCCGCCCCCCCCCCTCTCAAGTAAGATAAATTTAGAAAAAAATTATCTACAAATTTAGAGAAGCTATCGAGTTAAATAATCGGTTCAGTGAATCTTCGATAGAGATTTTGAGATGTATTGTTTGTTTAGATCTAAGAGATTCATTTGCAAATTTTGAACATGGTAGACTTTTTCGGCTTTCAGAGATTTATTCAGATGATTTCTCATCATATGATCATGTGGTTTTGGAAGCACAACTTGACTCATTCATTGATGACTTGAGAAGAGAAGAATTTTCAAGTTGTGATGATCTTGTTAGTCTCGCGGTGATGATAGTTGAAGCAAAAAAGCATGTTGTTTATCCATTAGTCTATAGGTTTATTGAATTAGCATTAGTTTTACGTGTGGGCACAGCTACAGTTGAAAGGGCTTTCTTGGCAATGAAGATTATCAAGACAGATTTGCGTAATAAGATAAGTGCTGGCTGGTTAAATGATCTCATGGTATGCTACATCGAGCGAGACATATTTTCCAAGATAGACATGGAAGATATTTTATAACGTTTTCAAAACATAAAAACCCGTAAATATCAACTATCAACTCTTAAGAAGTAATGATCGGTACGTTTTTTTCTTTGTAATGTTACGTATTTATATTATATGCGACTGTTAGATAAGTGTTGGTATTTTTATATTATATATATCATTCTGTCATATTCTATGTTACAAAAAAATCAGTATATATATATATATATATATATATATTAATATATCATATATATTAGTTTGGAGGTCTCAATTTTAGCCCCCTCCTTTCTAAGTTTCTGGATACGCCACTGGTGTCCACTTGTACCTTTGCGTGACCAATCGGGACAGGTTGGTTGTGTATCACAGTGCCCGGATATGCCATGCCCTCCGCAAGCTCGACGACCAAGCCCCCTTGCTCCAGATGTGCACAAAGCTTGCACTTGGTTACCTCTGTGATATCATCCACAGGATATCGAGGCGTTGGGATTGGCGAGGACCCAACGCTACTCCGGATGCGGGCCGGGCTCGGATTGTCATCCGACCGCGCTTGTAACACCCTTTCTGCCTCCTTCTCTTGCCACAGTCTTAAAAACTCTTGTTGGGCCAGTTGTCTTATTGTATCAGCCATGGTTCTCTTATATATTTGACGCGACTTGTATTGGTCTTGATATTCCGGGAACCCATGCTTGAAGCCCACTCGACTTCCGACGCCACGAGTGCGACCTGGGTGTTTCTTGGTTCCCAACGCCGTCGTTAGGTCGTCGTTCTCCCTGTCTGGCATGAAGGTATTGCATATGTAAGAAATTATATGCGCAAATGATTGTTGTCTGGCCAAACTCATAGCATCTGCAATAGCATCTTCAATCTCACAAATGATAAAGTCGAGAATGTCGAACGGCTCGTGAGATAGGATCGAATAAAGTAGCCACTGCTGCAAACTAGTGATCGTCTCGGCATTCCCAATCCTCGGCAACAGTGACTTCCTCAAAGCCATGTGGACCGCCTTTGCCTCAGGAGTGAGACGGTCTGGATGGCGAAGGGATCCAACGGGGAACGGCTGCTGGAACAGAAAGCGAATCTGGTCATCTGTCGGGAAACACCCTCCGGCCTTAGCATGACGAGGCAGTGTGTTGTCTGCGTACACCACCTGATGCAAAGTTCGAGGCTCCTCCTCAAAACCAAATAACTCAAGCAAAGTGGACCTGCACACCCTCTAGGGTTCTCCGTCGTGCATGAACTGAATGTATCTGTGCTCTGGGTCGATCCAAACTGTGGCGTAGAAGTCTCTAACCCACTTTTCCACTACCGTGTCAAACTCTGTCAACAGCCTGGTAAGACCTTCGAAATGGTCGAAATGTCTCTGAACATCCACCCCACCCGCGGCCCTCTGCAAAGAGGCGAAGTTGAGCGTCCTGTGCATGCTCAACTGGACCCCGAGCTCTCTGTACGTAACAAAGAAGCTCTGCTGAAGAACCGTCCAGAACCTCCTATGAACTCCAAATTCTCTAGCTAGCGGAAACCAAACATTGACATCAGAGAAACGAAGGCTCTTTACCCTCCGGGATGAGAGGTTCCGAAGGTCTCTAAGTCTTATCTCAGGGTCACGATGTGGCACATGGTACTCCTCGTCCTCTTCCTTTTCATCGCCAGTCTCCTCCTCATGTGGAACTATGTTGGGACGAGCACGCACCTGCCTAGCAGTGTGCTCGGAAGATGTCGAACCACCACGAGTGCGAACGCGGCTAGAACGACGAGGAGGTGCCGCACCACCCTCTGTGAATTGAGTGCCCCCTCCCTCTCTGACCCCTCTGCTGCTGACTCTGTGTGTCTCTAATCTGCAATTGGCGGCCACGCCCGCATGCCTGAGCCAAATTCGCATCTGCAGCCATCTCAGCTCGCTCAGCTGCCTTCTGTGTCTTCTCAGCTCGCACAACAACTTCTTTTCCCTTTCTTTTTCCTGCCATCTGCAAGTTGCACGGTTGAATGTCAAGAACTTGCGCCGTATTCATATGCATTTGAATGGAGTCCAAAGAAACCAGAGGGATGTGGATCTCACCGCTTACAAAGTGAATGAGAGTCGATCGCCAGCCGAGGGCTCGAATTTGTCGGCGGCGACAAAACGGGTGTCGCGAACTAGCGTGTGGCGGCGCCGAGGCGGGTGGAGGATTGGAGTACGGCGTCGCAAGGCACGGAAACGGGCTGCGGCGCAATGCGGCGTGGAGGCGTGGAGAGAGTAGTTACGTGCGGTCGATATTAAAGCTCCACAGGCGGTTCTCTGAATGTTGAAGCGTGTTTTTGGATTAGGTTAAGATCAACAGATCGGATGATCCGTTATTGGAAACATCACCTGACCGGATCGATGCCTCTGTTCGACTCAGTGGTAGAATGGTCCGGCCACCTGAGGAAAAAAGAATCGGTTCATCTTGTCTAACGGTGTGCTAGCACCTAGCAGAGTCACGATAACAGTGAGCGCGGACAATACGAAGACCGGACGATCCGTATAGGAAAAAATAAAGACGCTATCGAATGCGGACGACGGAGGCCTCGAAGCTAAGATTCATATACCGGACGTTTCGTTAAGTCGAGAAAAAACCGTACCGGATTATTGTCCGGACGAATAGTGCTTAGCTTCCTTGGGCCTCTGTTGGCTTCAATTTACAGGATGATCCGGCCTAATAGCGAATTACCTACCGTACCTTCCTGCACTTTCATGCAACAATTTTACTCAAGTCCAATAAAAAATATAAGTTCTATTACATATTAAGTTTTTACACAACGTGTCCCTATTTGCCTTTAACAACTTTTCCGACGCAATCATCACACATATATGGCATCATTGAAATATCGAGGGTTTCTTCTACAAGTTTGTTCCTCTCCGGATCTCCGAAAGGCGGTAGGTCATCGAACTGATTGTATTCTGCCTCGTCGTGCACATTGTCAACTCTAACGATCCTTTGTTTTCCAGGAACAACTATGTTCCTTTTCTTATTACTGGGGTCAGCTGTGTAGAAAACTTGCGAGACTTCAGAAGCTAGTATTCAGGGGTCAGTTTTGTGGCCAAGATTGTTGAGGTCGACAGTTGTGAACCCATAGTTGTCCACCTCCACACCATTAGGATGTTTGACCCAGTTGCAGCGAAATACAGGTATCTGCATATCCCTTCCATAGTCGAGTTCCCAAATTTCTTCAATGATTCCATAGTAGGTGTTCTTCTCCCCTGTCGCATCTATGGCTTCTACCCGAACGCCACTGTTTTGGGCCATCGTCTTCTTTTCCTTTTGAATGGTATAAAACGTGTACCCATTGATGTCATACGCTAGCCATGATATTACCAGACTTGATGGGCCATGAGCCAACATTTTCAATGTTTCTGTATCTTCGTCCTCACCATCTGGTATGTTTTGGTTCTTGAACCATGTGGTAAACATGCGCTTATTCTCTTTCAGGATCCAATCAACTTGGCGTCCTAGATTTTCTCTTTCAAGCTCTTCCAGATGTTGCTCCACGTACGTCTCCACTATCTTTAGCTGTTGCAAGACGGTGAAATGTGCTTGGTCCACATTCTTGTACTCATGGTCGATGAATCTTTTCTTTCCCTTAGTCCCTTTACCAGTCAACCTCCCCTCATGTCGAGGGACAGGCACACCAATTGGTCTTTCTGTGGGCATGAAGTAATCCATGCAACACTCAATGACTTCCTCAGTATTGTAACCCTCAATAATGGAACCCTCTAGGTAAGCACGATTTCGTTGTAAGCTCTTAAACAAGCCCATCCACCTCTCAAATGGAAACATCCAGTGTAAGAATACTGGTCCCAGTACCTTTACCTCCTCGACAAGGTGAACCAAGAGATGCGGCATGATATCGAAAAAGGATGGAGGGAAGCACATCTCAAGTTGGTTTATAGTCTCCACTATGTAGTTCTGCAGATAGCTCATTTGTTCATCATCGATTACCTTCGTGAAATCGTATTGCGAAATGACACTGGTAGTGTGATGGCCACCTTTACAAATGTTGAGTTGATACCCCGATTGCAATTGGGAGCATTTGTGTCATCATGACGTGGCGATCGTGAGACTTCATACCACTTATCTTTAAATCTTTCATCGATACTAGGTTTTTATGTTGGATGAATAACCAGACGGGACTCTGACCCCACGTAAGCACTTTGCACACTGATCTTTTCTCCTCAGCTGTTAGAGAGTAGCTTGTGGGGAAGGTAATACTTTCCATGTGTTCTTTCTTGAGATGTAGTTCTTTCACGATTTTAAGTACTACTAAGTCTTTCGAGTTTTAAGACCATCCTTTGTCTTGTCTTGAATGTCCAACAAGAGACCTAGCACGCTTTCACGGACATTCTTTATGACATGCATGGCATCGATGCTTTGTGGTGAATTTCCAAGTCCTTCCAAGAGGGCAAATACTTGTAGAAAATTGACATCTTTTGAACAGGACAACAAAGGAGGAACCTCCTCATCGGTATTCTTCCTCTTTCGACCCTCTTTTGGCCTGCCGGCTTCTTCCGAAAACCACCTTGATGTTCGGACCATTTCAAACACTTTTTTCCCGCTCACGCCGCTTTGGAGCCACACCTTCCTCAACCGTATTGTCAAAATACTTGCCCATCTTGCGGTATTTGTGAGCTTTCGAAGAAAGCGGCGGTGCGCATGTACACTAACTTCGTGAGCATGGAAGGAACGTCGACACAGTTTCATCCATGCATACTACACAAGCTGCCTTCCCTTTAATCGACCCGATAGGGCTAGCAGGCGGGGTAATCACTGATGGTAACAAAAATAATGGCTTTTAGTGTGAAGTACTGTTGTTGGAACTGATCCCATACTTGGACCCCATCGTGCCACAACATGGCCATATCTTCCATCAGTGGTTCGAGAAACACATCAATATCTACTCCAGGCTGTCTCGGACCTTGGATAAGAATGGACAACATTAGGTACCTTCTCTTCATACATAGCCATGGAGGAAGGTTGTAGATGGACAGGACTACTGGCCAAGTGCTATGTGTGGTATTCCATTCACCGAAAGGATTCATACCATCGGTACTCAGTGCGAACCTTACATTCCTAGGTTCGTTGCCGAAATCTGGATACATGCGATCAACATTTCTCCATTGTCTACCATCGGCTGGGTGTCGAATCTTTCCATCTTTTCTGCGCTTGTCGGAATGCCAACCCATTAGTTCGAGTCCCTCTCATTCGAGTACAAACGTTTCAGCGGCCAATAAGCGGCAAGTACCACATCACCAACGCAGGATTCTTTTCTTCTTGTCCGTGCTCAAGAAGTGTCTTCTTCGTTATTACCGAGAGTACTATTCTTGTTCTTCTTATTCTTCGTAGTCTTTGGCTAAAGAATCATCATCGTCGTGGGAGTCATCATTCTTCTTATACCGGCTCACCTTGCACATCGGGCATTGATCCAAGTCCGTGTAATCTTTACGGAAGAGGATACAGTGGTTCGGACATGCGTGTATCTTTTGCACATCCAATGACATCGGAGTGATAAGCTTCTTCGTGAAATAAGTGCTCATCGGCAAGGTGGGCAATCCATTAGCCTTCGGAAGTATTTCTGCCAAGAGCCTCAACAGATCGGTGAAACTTTTGTCTGACCATCCATTGCTAGCCTTCAACCGTAGAAGCATCAGCACCGTATGCAACACCGTAAACTCTGGAGGACAACCCTTGGATTCCTCATATAACAGATCATTCACTGCTTTGTGTAACGCATCGACATTATCTAAACCTGTTATCTCCTTTAAAACCTGTGGTTCGGCATGGCACAACATTTCCTCTACATCAGCGTGCGACCATCATCTAGCAAACGAGCATGCACGTGAGCTTCATCTCCCAAACCATCAGTGTCGCCTCCGGCACTTCGATCATCCACGAGATCGGGATCAACGTCATCGGTTGTTTGCGATGTACGTTGCTCAACATGGTTGGACCAACATGTGTAATCCTCTATAAAACCTCTCATGATCAGGTGCGTTCTGATTACACTTAAATCTCCCCACCCTACATTGTTCTTACAGTCTTTGCATGGACAAAGTATTTCCGATTCCTTCTTAGTCCAAGCGTCCTTCCGGCGGCTTTAATAAAAGTTTGAGCTCTTTGAGGAATACACCCTTATTTCTTGGGGCATTGTACATCCATGCCCTTTCCATCTTGAACACAAAAGAAAATCGATCGAAATGTCAATTATTTAGATAGAACTTTAACAAGAGAACCCTAAGTTAAATACTATAAAATGATTTTATTAAAATCACGAAAGAATGTAAGGTCCTCTCCCTCTAGATCTAGAGAGGGGGACTGTTTTCTCCCTCCCTTCTAGAGAGAGGGAGGGATACAAGATCTGTCTACAGATCTAGAAGGTAAGGGCTTCAACCCCTCTCCCATGCACATTCTATCTACACTACATATTCCTCTCCACAAGATATATAAACCTCTACAAATGTCAGGAATGAGATGCTCTTACCTTAGAGAGTTAACTATTCTAAGGATTTCAAGTTCAAAACCTAGCTCCCCTTGTTTTCACAATTTTGGGGCCACGAAGGCCGCAGAGAACGATCTGTTCGGAGCTTTAAAACGAAGTTTCCACAGTGACTTCAAGACAACGACTGCAGAAAAATAATAACGATCAAGCAAAACAGACTATCGAATGATCCGGCAATGGACAAAAGAACCATAACGGAGTATTTTACGGGCGTTGGATTTCTCGTGTAGTGCATTGTTGCAACATAACGGATGATCGATGCGTCAATACAAACTCATACCGAGTATTATGCGGGACGTTGGATTTGTGTTTTGCGGTATTGTAGAACAAAGGATGCTCCGCATGCGTACATGAAAACGCATACTGGCATCTCCTTCGTCACAAAATTTGCAGACAAGCATTTACAAAATTTGGACAGGTGGTTTGTTTAAGAACTACGCCTTTAAAGACTTGAATATCACCACAGGGGGTTCGTTAATTAATTAGGTCGTCAATATAATTAACTAAGGCGGCTTGCTTAACATACCGCCTGTGAAAACTACGCTTTCCGCATGCGGCTTCGTAAGAAAGCCGCCTGTGTAAAGATCGCAATTTCTCGAGGCGGTTCCTTAAGAGAGCCGCCTGTGAAGAGCATAATTTCCCAAGGCGGTTCCTTAAGGGCACCGCCTATGAAAAGATCAATATTGGCACAGGCGGTTTCTTAAGAGAGCCGCCTATGTAGATACCTTTACACAGGCAGTTCTTAACCCCAAGGACCGCTCGCAGTCATTTGAGGCGGCTCTCCTTTTAATCCGCCTGTTGAAAGAAATCCTTGGTGTCTAGAAAAATCATTTCTGTAGTAGTGAGTGTTGAAGTATAAGTGAATTGCCCACCTTTCTTCATCAGCTTAAGCTTTTGAGTGGTGGTGGTGCATGCAACTCAATACCACAGGTGTGCAATCGCGTCTTTGAAGCTAGAAGTGGAACCCATTCGTGCTCTTCGGTGCTGCACGCTGCCAATGAGTCTCGGAGCCGGATCTCGCTCTCCGTCGCCGCCAAGTGGGACCTCTTCATCAAGACCTCGCACAAGACCGAGCCTCGACCCATAAGCCGGTCGTGGCAGCTCACCTCGATTCGCTGCCATGCGGGCCCGTCACTGGCCACATGAGCCCATTTTCCAGCGCCTAGCTCCAGAACAGCCCAAAAGTGGAAAGCGCAATTCCAGTGAGAAAACTACTTTCCCTTTTTGGTAGTTTTTCTATTTTAAGTATTTAATTAAACCTAGCATATTCAAGTGAGTATATCTTTTGCATCTTTAATCTAAATGAGATGAAATAAATTCCTAAATTCATGTAAAATCAAGTACTTCCAGAATATATAAAAATATTTTGAAAAACAGTAATGGATGAATTTGAAATGCAAATTTAAAGAAAAGGAGCCAAATATGCACTATACATAAAAAGTTTGCAAATAAACTCAAAATGAAATAAAACTAATTTTGCTGAAATCTTTACACCTCCAGAAACTCAAATATATATATAAAAAATTTACATTTCAACTTTGTTTGTATCTTTTTCTAATAAAGATTAATTGCAATGCAATAAACATTCAAAAATACATGATTCATTCAAAAGAAATTCAAAATAGGTAAAATGGATCTCCAAATTTTAGGATGGCAGTAGGTCATCTTGATGTGCTAAAATAATTAAAGAATGGATGTGATTTAAACTTGTTTTATGACTAAGTAAATAGTATAAAAAAACACTAAACCAATAGAAACACTAAACCAATAGAAGCAAACGTTGCGAAAACAAGATTACAAGAACAACCTCAAACAACAAACCGAAAGAAAAACAACCATGGGCTGAGGGTTAACTCCCTGCAACGCGTACGCAGCTAGGACCATGTGTATATCAAATTTAGATTTGAAATTTGGTAGTATGATCGAACAGTTTTGTTTCACTGCTACCAATTTAATTTTTTTAGAATTTTATGACTATTTGCACTGTATCTTAAGGAGGAAAGTTGGCTTGTAAGGCTTAAGTAGGCTCGAACTCGGTTTGAGTAAGCTCGGTAACGGTAAACTATTCAATATACGCTATTTTTTAATAATAAAAAATGTTCAAACTCGAGATCGATTCAAATAAACTCGGTAAGAGTTAACATATAGCAAGTAATTTGCAAATCTACTAGACTAGCAAACTATTCAAGCTCGATTCGATAAAGCTCGCGAGTTCGAGATCAAGCTTGAGTTCGACTCATTTGAGCTTGAATCGAGCCTAGAACGAGCCAAACTTGAGTAGCTCGTGAGTCTCGAGATTTTTTATAGCCCTAGAGAAGTATGGAAGCACAGTAAAGATGAGAAGCACCAAATATTCCCTTGGAGAGAGCAATGCTTCGATGCTTTTCTTTCCAGTACAAGTTATATAAATCTTAAAGCAAGAAAAAGAGTAAAAAATCACTGCCCACCTTTTATTCATACTTTAATATTTCCGCAACTTCATGAAAAAAAAACGCACACACATGAGCACCTCTCTTTAAGCAGCCCTACACTTGCTTATTGTACGTTGCGCCAAAAGTGGTTATCACCGTCATCTGCAGCATCCCGTCCCGCGTACACCTCCTTTTTCTTTTCTTTTCATTCTTGCGAGGAAGCATCCCGCGCGTGGACCGGGTTGGGGGCTTGGGGCGGGCCTCCACTAACCAATCACGCCCATAAATACACGCACTTGGAAACACAAGATCCACAAGTCCAGCATCAGAACCAGGCAAGCAAGAACCAAGCTTAGCTTTGGCAATGGCGTCATCGCTCCCCTTTGTTCTTTACCTCGCTTCCTTCCTCATCACCTTACAACTGTACCAACCTCATTTGCACCTTGCCGTCGCCCAATCAACGAACCTGACCAGTGGATCCAGTCTCACACCGGTTACAACCCCCAACTACATCACCAGCCCCTCAGGCGACTTCGCCTTCGGCTTCCGCGCCCTCGACTCCGACCCCGCCCAGTTCATCCTCGCCGTGTGGTTCAACTTCAAGGAAGCCGACCTCGCGCAGCGGAACGTGGTGTGGTTCGCAACTGACCCAGACTCAGGTTCGGCGGTGAACGCCACGGAGCAATCCGTGCTCAGCATCACCGGCGATCATCTCTCCCTCGCCGACAATGCTGTCCCACGGTGGACAAACCCAAACCCCAACCAGATGAAGGTCTCCGTTGTCGTGCTCCAAGACAACGGCAACCTCCAGCTCTTTTATGATGCTGATGGTGGCGCCCTCGTGTGGCAAAGCTTCGATCTTCCAACAGACACGCTCCTCCCGGGCCAAACCATGGTCTCTGAGACGAGCCTCTTGTCCAAGAACACGGGCACGGACTTCTCCGCCGGGAGGTTCAGCCTAAACGTCCAGGGAGACGGCAATATCGTCCTGTACATGAGTATGGACCTCCAGGCTCGCGCTGCAATAGAAGCAGATGCGTATTGGGCTACGGAGACCAATGGCGAGGGTCCAACTCTTTTCTTCACCGATCCCGGCAACCTCTACTACACCCTCAGGAATGGCACCGTCCAGTATAACCTGACGACGCTCCAGCCCAACTCCACGACGAAGCATTACCAACACGTCAGGCTGGATCCAGACGGCACCGTCCGCGTCTACATCCGCCCCAAGACCACCATGGATGGTGGCAAGGCGGACACCTTGTGGGATGTCGCGGGTCAGTTCCCAACTGATGGCTGCAACAGGACGGCCGGTTCGCAAGGTATGTGCGGCCCAAACGCATACTGCACAGTGCACTCCAAAGCGCAGTACCTCGACTGCGAGTGCCCAAGTGGCTATGTTTTCGTGGATGCGCAGTACAAATACCAAGGTTGCAGGGCGGATTTCGCCCCGCAGAGCTGCGACGGGAAGGATCACTCGGCTGAATTCAACCTGGTGGACTTGCCAAACACGGCCAAGTGGAGAACAGACTTGGCCTTCTACAGGAAGTATACATCAACAACAGAGGCGCAATGCCGTGAAAGCTGCCTGAACGACTGCTTCTGTACGGCGGCACTGCTCACCGGAAGTTATTGCATAGAGATGGGGCTGCTAATAGGAGGCCAGCTGCCAGGCGACATCCCTGTTACGAAGGCACTGATCAAAGTGCGTACGGCCAATCCTTCCGACCCGGCTACGTCGTCTTGGTTCAGTAAGCTGCCTCACATCATATTCCTCTCGTTGTTGGCATTTGCCACGGTCACTATCGGTCTCCTCGTGTGTTGCCACTTCTGTAAGAAAAAAGCCAACGAGAGCCTGTTGAGTGCTAGAGTTTTCACTTACAAGGAGCTCAAGCAAGCAACCAATGGCTTCAGAGATAACTTGGGTAGCGGCGGCTTTGGTGTAGTCTACAAAGGGATTGTGAAGCCGCCGCAATCTGACGTTGCAGTAAAGAAGCTCAACCAATCGGATGATTACAAGGAGAAGGAGTTCACAAACGAGGTGCAATCCATCGGGCGGATCCACCACCGGAACCTAGCAAGCATGATTGGGTACTGCAAAGAGGGGAAGCACCGAATCCTGGTGTTCGAGTTCATGCCAGAAGGCTCACTTGGCGACTTCATGAACCGATCCGAGAGACCACCCTGGCTCTGGCTCGCCGATGCTGCACTAGGCATCGCCAGAGGATTGGAGTACCTACATGACGGCTGCACCATTCCAATCATCCACTGCGACATCAAGCCGGACAACATATTGCTGGATCGAGATCGTGCTCCGAGGATAACAGACTTTGGGATCTCAAAGCTCCTCAAGGACCACAAACTGCAGCACACCATCACCAAAGTCGTGGGTACCAAGGGCTATATCGCACCTGAATGGTTCGGTAGGGGCAAGGTGGACTGCAAAGTGGACGTTTACAGTTTCGGTGTCGTGCTGCTGGAGATGATATGTTGGAAGAAAACCTTTGAGGAGCATCCTCCCGACGACCAGAATGCCGGCACAGTGCCCATGCTAAAGGACTGGGCAGAGAAGTCGATCAGGAACGGAAGGACCGAGCTCTTGGTGCAGGGAGAAAGCCAGGCGTTGGAGGACATGGAGAGCGTCGACAGGTTCGCGCGCGTGGCGATTTGGTGCGTGCAGATGGATCCGTCAACCAGGCCAGCAATGCGCGAGGTGGTGCAGATGCTGCAAGGAACCGTGAAAGTTGACCCTCTGCCTGACCCTCCAAGCTCTCCTGACTACTTTACAGTTCTCCCCGTCGGCGGACTCCAAGGCCACGGTTCAAACTCTTCAGATTGAGGTATCCTTGAGACGCTCTGCTCAGCCACTGCCTAGAGTCTTTTGTTGACTACCGCAATTATTAATTAGTTACCTCGTTTTTAGATGTCAATTCACCTGTGTTGTTGTATTCGTGGGGATAGTCATGGAGTGTAATTGCGTCTAGGTGTTGTAATGCAGTCGTGTGACTATTCTGTAATAGTGATGAGTGCTGTTATCAATTAAGCTTTAGCTTCGGTTAGCTAGCAGAGTCCGTTGTCGTATCAGCATCCAAGTCTTAGTTTGTTTTTCAGTTTTGTCGGATAAGAAAACAGTAATCGCTAGAGTCCAGATTAGTTGAGATTCTTCCGGTTGGAGTTGTAATCTCATCGGCTGTATTCCTGGCACTATAAAAAAGGTGAATAAACCCCAGAAAACGCTGTGCAGTTGTGGCAGCACCAAAATTCTTGCATCGCTGTTCTGCAACTTTGCCCTTTCTCTGTTGTCGTTTGCTTGCAGGGCGTTCTGAAGCAGACTCAGAGCATCGGGAGGCTAGCGATAGTTTCCTGAAGAAGATCAGGCAACCTGAAGGAAGCAAGGGTGTTGCAAGCTGAAGATTGCATCTGGGCCAACACTTGGTATCAGAGCCAAGTAAGGTAGAGTCGATCTATTCCCAGGATCGATCTAATGGCGGCGTCATTAGCAACGGCAAAGGAGAACGGCAGTGTGCCGTTTCAGTGCCCATTGCTGAACTCGTCCAACTATATAACGTGGGCGATTAAGATGGAGGCAATTATGGATGCACTGGGCGTTTGGGAAGTGATCGAACCAGTGGCCAGAGTGGCTGCAGATGAGAAGAAGAATAAGGCGGCTCGTGCATTCATCTACCAAGCGATACCCGAAGATGTTTGTAACATCCTAAAAATTAAAATAAAGTAAGAAATTAAAATTCAGAATTAAATTATATTTATTGTTGCTTTTTCTGAATTTTCTGGATTTTTTCTTGATTTTTATCTCTTTGGATAAATCTTTTCAAGCAAAAGAAGAATAACAAAAATGAAATCTAAAGTAAATAAAATTAAAAAATCATGGATAATCCTAAGAATACCCTGGAACCCCAATTTTAAATTTTAAAATGTCTTATCCAACATTTATGCATAAAATACAAAGTCATTTAATGAACCAAGACTAGCAACAGTAGCATTGTCAGAATTTAATAAAAATAATAATGACTTATATCCAGATGAAAATTTTATTTTATATTTTGGATCCATAAATTAACCTACATTAAAAATTTTACAAATTAATAAATTATTTTATTATATTTAAAAATTCAAAAACGGAGTTCCTGTGCAGGCCCATGCGCCAGTCTCCCCTTCCGGTCATCTTCTACCTCCAGCCGATGAAGCCCCCGAGCAAAAACCTCTGGCGTCCTGTAGCCCGCGTCATTCCCACAGTCGTGAACACTGCCTAGCCATTGCTAAGCCGCCACGACGCTGCCACGCTTCACCCCTCTCCGTATTTCCCGCTGCCCAGCCATCATTCTTCTTTGTCGCAACCGGTGAAGAACCCAGCTGAGACCAAGCTCACCTGAGGCGAATTCATCTATTTCCCACGACTATAAATAGCGTCCAGTTATCACTAGAGCTGCACGATCCTTCTCCCTCATCTTCCCCTTCCTTTGCTCAACCGAAACACCGAAATCCCTGCTCCTCTTCTGCCATGACCGAAAGCTTCCGAGCTCCAAGCCGAGATCAATTCGAGAGATAGAGCAACCCATTTCCAAATTCCTTCCAGGTACACCGTCTGTGGCTCCTAGTGAGCAATAACCCTCAAAAAAATCTGGTCCTCTCCTTACAAAATCTCGCCGCCACCGTAACCCCTACTTCCCCGCGGCCGGCCACCGATGGTGGGACTCCTCGGTCAACCACCGCTCAAGAGCAACACTAAAATGGAATCGCCGTGACCTCTATATGCTTGAATACTTACCCATTCCAGCTCATTCGCCTCCGTTCTTGCTCCCGGCCGAGCCGCCATTGCCGCCGCCGCTCAAGCTTGACGGAAGCTCGCTCCGTTTTCTCTCTGGCCGAATCAGTAGCACCACCAGCTGTGTCTCGTCGAGCTCTATCTCCCCATGTCCTCGCCTTCGCCGATGCTGCACTAGGCATCGCCAGAGGATTGGAGTACCTACATGACGGCTGCGCCATTCCAATCATCCACTGCGACATCAAGCCGGACAACATATTGCTGGATCGAGATCGTGCTCCGAGGATAACAGACTTTGGGATCTCAAAGCTCCTCAAGGACCACAAACTGCAGCACACCATCACCAAAGTCATGGGTACCAAGGGCTATATCGCACCTGAATGGTTCGATGGTAGGGACAAGGTGGACAGCAAAGTGGACGTTTACAGTTTCGGTGTCGTGCTGCTGGAGATGATGTGTTGGAAGAAAACCTTTGAGGAGCATCCTCCCGACGACCAGAATGCCGGCGCAGTGGCCATGCTAAAGGACTGGGCAGAGAAGTTGATCAGGAACGGAAGGACCGAGCTCTTGGTGCAGGGAGAAAGCCAGGCGTTGGAGGACATGGAGAGCGTCGACAGGTTCGCGCGCGTGGCGATTTGGTGCGTGCAGATGGATCCGTCAACCAGGCCAGCAATGCGCGAGGTGGTGCAGATGCTGCAAGGAACCGTGAAAGTTGACCCTCTGCCTGACCCTCCAAGGCCTCCTGACTACTCTACAATTCTCCCCGTCGACGGACTCCAAGGCCACGGTTCAAACTCTTTTTGCCTGACTACTCTTCGAATTGAGGCTGCCTGACCCTCTGCTAGGAACCGTGAAGAAATGAACAGTTCTCCCCGTCGACGGACTCCAAGGCCACGGTTCAGATTGAGGTATCCTTGAGACGCTCTGCTCAGCCACTGCGTAGAGTCTTTCGTTGTCTACCGCAATTATTAATTAGTTACCTCGTTTTTAGATGTCAATTCACCTGTGTTGTTGTATTCGTGGGGATACTCATGGAGTGTAATTGCGTCTAGGTGTTGTAATGCAGTCGTGTGACTATTCTGTAATCGTGATGAGTGCCACTATGTGCGTTGTGTTCTGAAGTCATTTTTAGGGTAAAGCTCATTGAGCCTGACGTATCTGGATGGATTTTTACTCTACTCGTCCTTGTGGAAACAATACCAGTTAAAACAAGGTGCGAACCAGTGCGACCAGCAACGGTGACTCTACTCCAGAAGATGCGGGCCAGCATCGCAAGTGATGTACCAGCAAATCCGTACCCAGCGTATGCCACAATGTCCAGCAACGGTGCTTCACCACTTCCCAGTGAGTATAGTAGAACTCTGATGAGGATGATTTGCAGAAACCAGCCAAGTAGCCCTTTTGTGAACTGTAGAGCCAGTGCCTCGGGGGTAAACCTGCATACAGGAAAGTGCGTTTCAGACATGCATCATTGAAGCAAGAATATCCTCTACTACGAGCAAATGAATATTATCATTGGAGACTGGGAGCAATGTGTTTCAAAGATGTATGATTCAACCAAAAATAGCACACAACAAAAGCTAATTTCTAGATACTGCAACTCTTTAACATTTCTCCAGTTTGCGCTTTCTTTTCTCAAATTCCCAACAGAACTAGCCTTCTTCGAAGTTCTCACACTGGGAAAAGGTACATAGCAGGGTTTTTTATTGCGGTTTGGGGAAAACTTCGGCCCCCAGCGATATGGACGAGATTACGAAATTTCAGTCAGATTTCGTTCAGATTTCATTCAAATTCATTCAAATCCGAAAAAATCGACCTTTCGTTCTGGACCGAAATTGCCGAAATTCGCGAAATTTCATCGAAATTTCGCCGAAATAAAAATCACTGGTACATAGCATCCCCTCTGTTCACTTCCACCCACAACATTCATAGTGTACCTTCCCTGTTCTTAGGACAAAGCAACAAAGTTGTTCTGAATGTGCTGTTAAGCATACAAAGTTGTTCTGAACGTGCAGTTACCAACCAAGAACACCCAAGGCATATCCAGCAATTACAACATATGTGCCAAAAGCCATCAGAGGAATGTACAGATCTGGAGCATTGATATCTTGAATTGGAGGTTTGTATGACAGCCTTCCTCCCACTGGTTCAGTTATCCTTGTCCATGTTGGAAATAAACGCGCCACGGTGTGTTCCTAGCGTGTGTGTTAAGGTCATGTTCAGTTAGTGCATGTTAGTGCATGCAGTCAAGCTAATTAGTTAGTACGTGTTAGTGTCCAGTACTAGCAAGTAGGCAAAGGCGTTCGGAGCGTGGAGCGATCGAGTGCTGGCCAAATCTCCAGGAGATGAGAATGCTGCCGCGTGTGGTCGTGGCCGGAGAAATGGCAGCGTGAGACTCGGATCAAACTGCATGTGGAGTTGCAAACTGCATGCATGCATTTAGAGGGCAATACATGCATGCCCAGGAGGACCGCTTCTTGTGGGCTCACGTTCGTGCGAAGAGGCAGGGAAGTCCGAGTCTTGTGGATCGTGGGCTGCGTGTGTGTTGCATGCAACAAGTTGTTGATTAGCTAGGCTATTTAAGTTGTACTGCTTTGTTTATTCAGTGAGCAATAGAGACAAGAAAAGCAGGCGTTCGTCGCCGGAAAGCTCCTGTGTGTTAACTTCTTGTTTGCTTCTGAGTTCCATCCAGAGATTAGCTTGCGTGAGTTTGGCTCGTCGGCAAGGTGAGTTCCTAGGTAGTTCCAACAGTCCAGTGCCCCTGAAGGAAGAGAATTCACAGGTTGCATGAGAATTCACAATTTGCATACAATAACCAAAAGAAGAGGTAACCAGTCATTCCTTACCAAATGCAGGAAAGGAAACAAGACCACCTCAACTTGTTCCTTACATACTGGCTGTTGACTTGAAAGTAATACTGAGGATTGGACAAATATTGGGTGATCTGTTCACGTGATGAAGCGAAGTTTAGACTCAATGGGTCACACACACACCTCCCTCCCTCAAAATATATAAACGACTTACATTGCTTTGCATAAACTCAGAGCTTGAACCTGAAAACTTCTCGCCATATGCTCCTAACCCACTTCGGATGAGCCCAGGTCCATCTCCATATAAAGCACTTTCAAAAGGATTTGACTGTGAAGCAGTAGCTCTGCCTGCTAGTCCTCCCAGATCACTGTTCATTGCTGCCATGTCAACTGAATAAACAAAAATGGATGAAAATCAGAAAACAATGCATCAATGATCAGGTCATCTGAAATCTACTGCCTTAGCTGTTATCCCTACAATGCAGTTCGCAATAGCTCTCAGAAACAAATAGAAAGCCTCACGTTCAGAAATAATTTCTATAATGTCCATCCCCATTGTCTTCATAGAAAGGTAATAAAATATACCAAAACGCAACAAAGATATGATCACCAGCCATATTCCAGCTTTGTATCATAAAGCTATGCTCACATCGGAGAAAAATAGCATAATACCATATCATTGCTTCTTATAATCTCACATCATATGTTAACCCAATTCCATCATCGACTAAAACAATGGCAGGTAGCTAATGCTTTTGGAGAACCAATGTGGAATTTGCAATCCCATAGTCTACTAAAACAATGTCAAGTAGCTAACACTTTTGGAGTAGCACCAGTCTTTCACATTGTTTTACACCAAGGACTGCAATATTGCCCTTCAACCAACACAAATTCTTAAACCAAACGATGGTATCTAGAGGTACAGATCAATAACCAGTGAAATGGCACCTTCACTGTAACCCTGAGCACAGTCTTACTGATACCACTAACAACTGTTGATAAGAAAGCCTAGACACATAATGAGCAACAGGTCAGAAGCCTAGAATAAAACTCAAAGCAGAATCTCTCTAAAGTTTGCAATGGACTTCTGGAGTGGAGTTATTAGTGCACCAAAGTTCCTCACATTAGGAATCAGAGTTCACAACACACGAAGCACAAAACGAAAGAGTCAGAGATCACAACACACGAATCTCCAAAAAATCGATATCAATTTGCAAATCAGTGTCTTATCCAAAAACCCTAGATGCAAAATGTTCATAGATTGAAATGGCCTTTCGTCCCCTCTTCAAATAATTCTTCAATTCGAACCGAAACATGTCAGCCCACCACAAAATTGCCGATAGCGACCCAACCCTTCTCAGATCTTCCTACCGCTAGCTTACCGCTACTAGTCCGGTGTCCGAACCCACCAACACAAACCAAACGCTGCAATTCCCGACCTCCAATCTCTCAACCATCAATATATCCAACAAGGACACTGAACACGATATCACCTAAAGAAAAGCAAAACCGCTATTAATTTACGCATACATCAAATACAGATGCGAACAAGATTGCCGCTTCTTGGAGCAGGAATAGAAGGCAACAAAAAGCAAAATCCGATTAGGGCATTAGGGATTCACACGAGTGCGGTCGGAGATCTGAGACCAAGAACTGGAGCCAAATAAATGGACCATGGAAGAAAAATTGTCACCTGCGGTGACGCTGCTGCCGGCTTGCTCGCGTCTGTTCGCGGCAATGTGGTACGATTTCTCGGCGAGAGAAGACGAAGAGGAGAAGAAGCCCTCTTACTGTGGTGTCCTTCGCGCTGTGCGAAAACAAACTGCTTTTGTTTTCTTCTTTGATTCTCGTGTTTTTAATTCTCGTAATTACGTTTGGCGTTTGGGTATTTCGAACGGCAGGATGCAGTCGGCTAGATGTTAATCCTTCGGTTTCCTACCGCCGTGAAAGGGTAGAAAGAAATGCAGTAAAGCTCTTCTAAGTTTTTTACTTCAAGATATATCCCTCGCAGCCTCGCAGGATGTGATTTTCTGAGTTTTCGTTCGCTTGGTTCGTTCCCCTGCAAAATCATGCTGCGACCGAGGTGGGCTGGGTGACGCCTTGACGCTGTGGCAGATAGATAGCCACACGCGCCAAGCCATCTCGGCAGGCTGGCTCTGCTGTGGCCTGTGGCTGGGTGAAACGCGTACAGTAAACGCGATGACCGGTCAGGAACAAGAATTACGCCCGGAAACGGCACCGGCAACAGTCACCCGCGGCGCGATAAATCATTGGGTCCGCGGAACGGCTAGGATAGGACGGTCCAGTGGCGCTTCGGTTTTTGGAGTTTGGCGTGTGCCGCCGCGCCCGGGGCCACGACACGAGCAGAGCTCAGCGAGTAGCGACGGACGGTGCGGGTGCGCGCGGGCAACCGGGTCGGCACAGCGAGCGGGCGAAGAGCGCGGTGTCAGTGTGGCGAGAGAGCGTCGTGCTGCTGCACCGTCGATGCTAACTTGCCCATCCGTTCCATCTGTGGAACACAGGAGGCGGCTGTCAGCGTTGATGTCTTCGTCGTTGTTTCCATATAGCATCAGACATTATAATTTCCATGCTTTTACCCATTAAAGACATGCATGGTTTATTCGAACAATAGTATGAACCCAAAGATATCTGTTGACGCGAGGGGATGTGAGTATGTGATGGCACGGGGACAGGCATGACTAGTGAGACCTGCAAAATCACTAGTCGAGGCCAGAGCCCGATTGGCACTAGCGAGCCACACATGCTCCGCCCGCCCACGTTCAAGTGCGGCTCGACGTGGCGCACGCGAGGAGACGAGTACTGCACGTGTATGTGAGGGGTGCGTGTGTGCGTATGTAATTCGCCTGTTGTTCTTTCTTCTATAATAAATGCTAGTATTCCTGACTAATTTTTTTTAAAAAAAACCTGCAATCACCCACGAGTACAATGAACATATTGACTAAAATTGGCTATTCTCAACAAGGTATCAAATTTTATTTTTAAAACCACATCTCGGGTAGTCAAATATCTGAAATTTTGGTCGAAATCTAGTTGACATTCAAAACCAAATTTCAAATCCGGTATTTTTTTAAGGTCAGCAAAACTGAAAATTTGACCAAAATGATCGAAATTTCGGTGAAATTGATCGAAATTTCAGCCCTCTTCAACTCATGTGAAATGGTCTCAAGAAGTTAGGGAAAAATATGAAAAAATCATGCAAGCATTTATCTACATTTGCTATCTATTTAAATGCAAAATACTAAATATTTGCATATAAAATACCCTAAATTTAAAAATTTCGACAGTTGAATCCGGTAAGCCCGACCCTCTTCCCACAAGTGGTGCACCTATTTGGGCGTTCTCTCCCCTTGGGGTTCACCATCACCCCCTCACTGGGACCAACAACATCAGGGTATGGGGTGCAATGAGTGTCTTCACTTCAACATGAGCAACGGCTATCTTTATGTTTCTGGCAATGAAAAGTTCCTTCCCAGCACCACCATCATTGACAATGCTATCAATAGAAGAGGCGGCTAGCTTAGCCTGCTCCTGCTTCATTGTCATCTCCTCGTGGCACTTGGAGCACACATTCATGGTAGCCACACTACAGAAGAAGCCACATTTATTAATGCAAAGGATGGGGCCTTTCAGGGGCTGGCAATCGATCTTCTTGTGCTCCATGACTTGGTTAACTAAAAATTAGACACACCATACAATCAATACTACAAGTCTACAAGAGTAAACATGGCTAACACAAAAATTTGCTAAATATGATCTACAAACATGAAAACGGTCGAATTTGTAATCATCTTGGCAAAAAAAAACATGAATCTCGTCAAAATTCACCGAAATCCGGCCGAAAAATCTCAAAATCCAAGTTAGGGTTTAAGGCTAGAGTTACATAATTTGTATATATATACATATATATATATTTTGTAAAATTTTCACATATAATCCTCATAAAAGACATTACAATTCGTTACAAAAAAAATTGATGTTAAATCTAGTCCAATAAGCATAAAAACCGGTTAAATTTGTGATCATCTCAACCCGAAAAATTGAAATCTCAGTGAAATTAACTGAAATCTTACTAAAAGATTTTGAACAATGATTCAACCTCAGAACGTGCTGTCATGTCTTAACTGTGAACACAGTAGATCCCCTGTCTGTGCCGTGATTGCTACGTTAAAATTGCACAGCCAACAAGGCAATGACAGAATAGGTTAGAAGTTAAAACAGTACCAGCCATATGGCTGACCGGCCGGCCATGCGTACTTCACGGATGATCGATCATTGAAGCTTTCCTTGGAATTTCCCTCGGTGCTTCCATCGAACGCTTGATCCGCAGGCCACTTTCGCAAATCAAATTAAGCACGACACTTCCGCGGGCATCACCTGCCGCACGGCGGAGTCAACACGCGACAGACAGAACAACACAGGAGGACTCGTACTGTCGACGCACGCGACGACGGCGAGGATTCAGGAGAAAAAGAATGGCGCTATGTACGTACGTGCAAGTTATTAGAGCACTGGCTCGAACTGAGTTAAGCTGATTACGTAGCCCTCATGGCATTGCCTTGCTTTGCTCTCTGCCTCGTTCCCTTCCTTGTCGTGCTAGTGCACCAACCTCGTTTGCTAGTGGCCATGGCACAGACCAACCTGACGGCCGGAACCGACCTGACGCCGCCCAGCCACATCACCAGCCCGTCCGGCGACTTCGCCTTCGGTTTCCGCGCCCTCGACTCTGACCCGGCCAAGTTCCAGCTCGCCACATGGTTCCAACGACGACGCCGGGAGCAACTCTTCCCAGCCGCAGCCCGTGGTGTGGTTCGTGAAGAAGTCGGTCTCCGGCGACGCGGTCGTCGCCCCGGCGCAGTCCGTCCTCAGCGTCACGCCCACTGGACAGCTCGCGCTCGCTGACACCACCAACGGCGGCAACCGAGAGTTGTGGACGGCCCCGATCGCCTACCTGAAGCATGGGTCCATCCTCGTGCTCCTTGACTCCGGCAACCTCCAGTTCCTCGGCGACGGCGGCGGCCGGGATAACGTGCTGTGGGAGAGCTTCCGGTATCCGACAGACACGCTCCTGCCGGGCCAGTCCTTGGCCATGGACCGTTGGTCCGAGGGGAAGCTCTTCTCGAAGCGCGCGGACGGGGAATTCACCACCGGCCGGTTCAGCATGGGCGTCCAGACGGACGGCAACGTCGTCCTCTACGTGGAGCTGGCGCCTCAAGCCCGAGCGGCCGCCGTGGAGCTGGCGGGCCGAGGCCGCGCTCGGCATCGCCCGAGGGATAGAGTACCTCCACAACAGGTGCAGCTCTCCGATCATCCACTGCGACATCAAGCCGGACAACATTCTGTTGGACGACAGGTGTGCTCCGAAGATAACAGACTTTGGGATCTCCAAGCTCCTCGGCAACCAGCAGGTGCACGCCACTGTGACCCACATCAGGGGCACCAGAGGGTACATCGCCCCCGAGTGGCTCCGCGGCGATGCGCGCGTCGACACGAAGGCGGACGTGTACAGCTTCGGTGTCGTGCTGCTGGTGATGATATGCTGCAGAAAGTGCCAGAAGCCGTTGCCCGACCAGGGCGCGGACGACGAGACGGTCACGCTGTTCGGCTGGGCGGGCCAGTTGGTGAGCGCCAGGAGGACCGAGCTTATGCTGCATGGGGACGACGACGCCGTGGCGGATTTGGAGAGGGTGGAGAGGTTTGCGCGCGTGGCGTTCTGGTGCATCGAGCCGAACCCGACGCTCCGGCCGACGATGCACCAGGTGGTGCAGATGCTGGAGAGTGTCCCTGAAGCCGAGGTGCTGCCTGAGTACCCTCCCGGTTGTTACATGGACTCGTCGTCTTCATTGGATGTAATCTTGTAATTAGAAAGTTTTAGTTTAAAAAGTTTGTATTAAGAAAGTTTAGGTTGAGGAGTTTGATGAGGATAAAGAAGTAGAATCCTATTATGTTTATTAAGGTTGAAGTTTTGGGTATAAATATAGAGGTAGACCTGAATTTTGTAAGCGAATAGAATGAGAAGTAATAAAGAGAAAATTGTTCTAAATTTTTTAGCATTCTGTTCTAACATGTGGTATCAGAGTTTCAGATCTAAAATCTTAGCCACTGTTCCTGAGAGGAAGCTAAGTCCCGAGGGCGGCACTTCCACGACACAGCGCATCAAAATTGCTCCCAGCTAGCGGCTGAACGATGCAAGAAAAGAAAGAAGCGCACGGCAATCAAGATCTTCAAGCGCGGCGCACGAAGAGGCTGCAGTTCCGGGAGGGGGGTGGATCGCAGTTTCCTTGCCGTCACGGCAGAGTGCCACGGCACTCTACCGTGACGGCAGATGATACGCGTCGGGGGGTGCGTGCAGTGGGCGCAGGGCTCCGTGCGGCGCGCAGCACGCATGAAGAAAAGGCGGGTCGGGAGCACTCATCGAACCAGGCGGCGAGAACTGGAGATCCAATAAAAAAAATAGAGAGGCAAGTCCGGCGTCTCAACTTGCTCAGAGTCAAGCCGCGAGAAAAGTAACGCGGACAGGCGCAAGTGCCGTGCGTCTGGACACAAAACTTGCCAAGCAAAATGCAATCTCGTCCGTGCGGAACGGGAAATCAACTCCATCCATGCAACAATAAAGGATTTGGGTACTGTTGCCACAGGTTGCTACAGTGTATTTGTAGAAGAAGCGACAGACACGCTCTCTCCCAGCGGCAGAGATGCAACGTGAACTTCCAACGGACAAAGCGAGGAAGCGGCAGGTGCTGGTTTTGTGTCGCAAGAGTAGCACAGGATAGTAACTACGTCTGTATCGCAACGAAGAAAAGCCAAGTTGGCAAATCATCGTGAGTGTGATGTAAGAAGCAAAGCAAAGGCTTTCAAAAACAACAATAGTTCAATGCTCGGCGTATTTTGTTTCACATCGTTTCTTTTCCACAGTACCGTAGCACAGGTGTCAGGATGACGCAGAGGCACCAGGTGGGTGCAGCACAGACGTCAGAGGGCGCAGAGGCACCAAGCAGTGTGGTTGTAGGTGACTTGGGAGAGGAGGACGTTGTTTCATGTACGTAGGCGAAACAGCGCAAAGGAGTTCGCGCACACGGAACGAGCTGAATAAGTTCTCGGTGATGAGAGAGAAGATCAGCATGATCAAAGGTATTACAACATTAGGGGGAAAATGTTGGATGTAATCTTGTAATAGGAAAGTTTTAGTTTGGAAAGTTTGCATTAAGAAAGTTTAGGATAAGGAGTTCGATTAGGATAAAGAAGTATAATCTTATTCCGTGTGTCAATTTGAAGTTTTGGTATAAATCTGAGAGTAGACCTGAATTTTGTAGCGAACAGAGCGAGTAATAATAAAAGAAAATTGTTCCAAAGTTTTTAACGTTCGTTCCAACAGACCTTTAATCCTTCTGCTAACAAGATTGACTGATGTATATGGTTAGTCCACTGTGCACCAATGCTCATGTGTGTTGTTGAGTGAGCTCAGCTAAATATATAAGCTTGGCTTTGTGAATAAGACTGTATTTTTAAGGTCGCTAAATGTAATCACCTCATGCTGTTTTACTTTGCTTTGGTGCGTGGAAGCAGGCGGGCTGGGCTGGGCCACTGGGCCCGGGCCCGAGCCCCAAAATCGCGTAGCCTCAGCCCCTCACCCTCACTCCCTCGGCCGAGCAAAAAGAAAAGACGGACGAGCTGACCAAAAGCAAAGCCTCTAGGCTTAGGGCAGAGGCAGCGAGGCCAAGGCAGATCAAATCCTCCCGGTCCCAGCTCGGCCCGGCCCGCCGCCCGCCCGCCCCCCTCAAGCCGGCCAGGCCTCTTTGCCGAGCTTGCGTCGCCGCCGCCCGCCCCCCTCGGCTGGCCAGCCCCTACTCGGTGCTGTTCTTGTTTCATTGCCTTTGCTTTCGCGCCTCGCTTGTTCGCCTCGCCCGGCCGAGATCGAGTCGCCCGACTCCCGGTCCCCCTTCGCCGCTTATTGGATCTACGCTGCTCGGCATTGCTCGCCGGGCGCAGGCGCTTAATCGCCGCTCATTGCTCTGCTTTGCTTTCGCCCGTCGTCGCCATCTTCGCTACCGTCGCTGGAGGTGGACGGCTGGAGTTGGAATGTTGGATGGCTGGTCTCAGGTCTGGATTTGAGACTTTGAGAATTGAGAGTGAGTGATTGATTTGAGTTTGAGTGAATCAGTGAAGCTGTGAAGTGTGGATTTGAATATTTGATCATTTGAGACTTGAGAGTGAATCAGTGAACCAGACAATCAGTGAAGCGTGGATTTGATCATTTGATGCCTTGATGCCACTCTGGAGTCTGGACCTCTGGTAGACTGGTATTGCTTTTTTTCTTATTTGATTGATGCCTTGATCTATACAGTCTACATTCTATCATTGAATTATAAATCATTCATTCATTCTATAGAGTATGGACTGAGAATTCTATCGTTGAATCATAAATCATTCATTCATTCTATAGAGTATAGAGTCAGTCTACATTCTATCATTGAATTATAAATCATTCATTCATTCTATAGAGTATGGACTGAAAATTCTATCGTTGAATCATAAATCATTCATTCATTCTATAGAGTATAGAGTCTAGAATGATAGCTCATAGTTGGTAATTCAGTTGAAATGTTGAATGATTACAGAATACTGATTGAACTCAATTTGATGTAATAGAAATACATGATGAAGAGGTCGAAGCCATTGTCATCTTATTTTCCAGTACAGTCACAGTCCAACCAATCCCCTCCGGAAACAATAGGAACTGCAGCTAGCAATACCCAACAAAACAATCCTCGTGTTGTGCTAGTGGTATGTTTCATTCTTTTAATGCAATTTGCCATAGTTGTTACCTTCATAATTTTGTACGTCTAATTTATATGTGCAATTTTCTCTTTTACAGGTTCAGGTTCTTGTTCTATTGTTGATGAAAATATGATATTCTCGGATGCATCAAATCTTCCTTAATTAGGTATTAACTTTTCTACCACTCCGCTACGCTATATTGTTTTGACATATTTTATCTATTTTATTGAAATGTTAAGCATGGAATTCAAATTTATCTTTAATTGTGTATTTATGTAGTGTTTTTGTTATATTTCTATGTGAGTAGTATTTGGCGTTAGTTATTCTTTGCTTAGTTTTCGGCCCTAGGCTTGACAAAATCTGGCTCGCCACTCATGGAAATCTGCTATCGCCAAAGGAAGTGCTCATGGAAGATGAGGAAGTGCTCATGGAAGATGAATATGGCCGTCTAATATTTTACGAAAGATCATGTGGAGGTCTATTTATATTTATAATAAATTATTAATAGTGTTTGAACATGTAGTGTTCAAGTTTGAGTTTGTTTTTAAATTCTATTTTGAATTTGAAGTAATTTGATGTGCTGTCAGATCAGAGCGCCACTACCGGTGAGGAGAAATCTGAAATCTAGCACACAGACACACAACAAAATATATGTCCGACCTTGATGCAGTAAGGTACAAGAGGGAGTCAATTATACTTCTAAATTCCTTTTGATTTCTGGCTCATCATTCTCATCCGGCTCAAGAACAGTAGTGGTAGGCATATGAGTAATCACCGGCTTCTCATCAGACATCTCGAAGCGTCTCAGGAGGTCTCAAGTGTTCTTATCTTGATACAAGAAAATGCCCTCTCGAGTCTGCTTGATCCGGAAGCCGAGGAAGCATCTCAACTAGCCCATCATACTCATCTTGAACTCTATGCTCATCACATCAGAAAACAGAGATATAAGAGAGTGCAAAGAGCCATCAAAGATAATATCGATCATATAAATCTGGATAAGTAAAAAGTGAGAACCATGATGTCTGATGAATAGAGTTTTGTCTATTTTACTTATCTCAAAATTATGACTAAGAGGATAAGATTTAAACCTCTCATACCAAGCTCTAGGGAACTACTTAAGTCCACACAAAACTTTAGAAAGTTTGAAGACATGGTTTGGGTACTTGGGGTTCTCAAATCTTGAAGGCTGCCTAATATAAACTTCTTTCTCAATATATCTATTGAAAAATGCACTCTTGACATCCATCTGATAAAGTTTGAAACTCTTAGATGCTGAAAATACAAGCAGAATTTTAATAACCTCTAGTCTAGCTACATAGGCAAAGATCTCCTCAAAAATAAGACCCTCAACCTGAATAAAGTCCTGTGCAACTAGCCTAACCTTGTTTCTAATGGCAACCTCATCCTTATTTTGCTTTTTCTTAAACACCTACCTGATCCTAATAATGTTATGACCAGATGAGGGCTCGACAAGCTATCATACTTTATTCCTCTTAAAGTTCTCAAGTTCCTCATATATAGCATTAATCCAAAATTCATCGGATAATGCATGAGAGATATCTTTCGGCTCAAAGGAGGCAACAAAGGCAGAGTGAAGGTAGAAAAGGGACAAACCTGATTTGAATGTGTGACTCGCTCAAATAGATCACCAATGATCTGATCAGGTGGATGACACCTCTGAATATGTTGGGGAGGTCTAGGAGCATACGTGGCCTCTACTATATAAACCGAATAGGCGGGATCAAAGCCACTTGCTACAGGAGAGTCTAAAGGTAAGGGCTGGTCTCCCTGAGGTGCAAAGATAGAAACAGAAGGTACCTCAGGTGTAAAGGGGACTGAATCAGGTGGAACACCATCATCTTCATCATCCTCATCCTCTACAAAGATGGTCTTAGAGAGGGAAGAAGAGCTTGATATGTCAAGTCTAGCTTTTGGACTAGCCTCATCAAAAATCATCTCACAGGTCTCTATGATTCTATTTGCCTCATAGCTCCAAACCCTATAGCTACGAGAGGAAGTCGAGTAATCTAAAAAAATGCTATCAAAAGAACAAGACTCGAACTTATCTGGATTCTCAGACTTTAAAATAAAACACTTGCAACCAAACATACAAAAATAAGAAATACTTGACTTTCGCCCATACCTTAACTCATAAGAAGTGCAGTGCAAATACACTCTCTAAATTATTCGATTAGATACATGATAAGCAGTAACTATAACTTCAGTCCAAAAATTGTTAGGTATACTATACTCATCTAGCATTATCATAGCCATCTCGACTAAGATCACATTCTTCCTTTCCACTATGCCATTTTGCTGAGGTGCGTATGGAGAGAAAAACTGATGCTCTAAGCCTAACTTCTCACAGAAGTTCTCAAAGTAGGAGTTCTTGAACTCTGTACCATTGTCATTGTGTATAACTCGTAAAGCACTAGGGAGCTGAACAGACAACCTTCGGACCAAACCGCTGAAATGGGTCAAAGACTCATCCTTCGAGACTATGAAAAATGCCTAATAATACTTAAAAAATCATCGACAATAACAAGAACATACCACTTCCCACCCGCTGACTGCACTTTAGTTAAACCAATAGTGTCTATATATGAAAGCTATTCTGGTGTATCAGTCATCACAATAGTGATTGGATGATGAGAAGCAACAAACATCTTACCATATCGGCAAGAAGAAAAAAAATAAGTTTTTGACTATCTTGAGTTTGGACAAATCACGAATGAGATAATGGCTACTAACTCGGGGTCAAATAATCGAAGCCAATGTGACCAAGTCTTCTATACCGAAGGAGAGATCACGGACATAGAAGTAATCAAACAACGAAGAGAGTCTCCGAAGAAGCAAAAATCAAGATGAAAGATACCGCAGCATTATCAGAACATCCCGAAAAATTCAAAAATAGGAAAAATAAAAGTTTTTGAATTTAAAAATGGAATTGAATAAAAATTTCAATGTAAATAAAATTTTTAATTTAAAACAATGCCTTTTCTCATTTTCATGCATTCCAATTTTAAGAAAATGATGAATAGCAATATTAAAAGTCTAATCATGAAATTTCTACCCTGAAATCCTGAAAATATTATATATCTCTGTTAAAAATATTAAAAGTTAAAACTTACATTAATGAATTTTAGAAATTCAAAAACTGAAAACCAATAAAGCTGAAATTAGCAATGTCAGAATTTTTATAATTTAATTATCAAAGATAAAATTCTGAAAAAATTTACAGAAACATAACTATCTTAAATCCATCTGAAAAACAAATTTTAAAAAATAAATAAAATCATTTGTACACTTTAATAAATCTAAAACAGAATAATTAAAAATTCAAAATCACATTGTCAGAATTTTAATTAAATATTTACAAAGAATAATTAATTGAAAATTTTACTGGCCATGAACCTTTACTTTGCCGACATGGGTAAAAATTTTCACAATTTCTGAAGTCAGTCTTCTACCCGAAGCTTGGGGGGTAATCTTGAGCTGTCTAGACATTTCTCTAGGGGTGTAAACGGGTCGGGTTCAGGCGGGTAGTAGGTCATCCCATACCCTACCCTATTATTTTTTCTCCGGAATGCAATGCAGACGCACGGTAGTAAAAATCGGGTAGGGTACGGTAACGGGTAGCATTTTCTCTGACGGGTAGAAATCGGGTTCGGGTAGTGTTAGGACGGTATATCTGAGACAACGGGTACTTCATCGGGTAGAACACGAAATACCTAGAATCAAAACATGCGATGAAAATACATAGATAGTCCAATACATGAAGTCCAATACATGAAGTGAAATTCACATACATAGTTCAACACATAGAGTTAAATTATACAAAACAAATTTCTTCATGCATATATCAAGATCTCAAGTCTAGAGTTAAATTATACAAAAATTAAAAAATGTGATAAAATAATTGGTCTCTAACTATAAAAAATTACTAAAATGAATATATAAAAACATGGTGTATGATGCATGGTGCAACTACACGTATTTATGCAATGTATGCAACCATAGGACTTTTAAACGGCTTAAGTACATGCCTATAGTAACCATATATGCTCATAATTAAGTTTCTATAGTTTTAGAATACTTTATTTGCAAATACATAAATACAAATATCAACTTATTTTTTACTAGTCAATGCTAGCTTCATAGAGGGTTTTGTATTTTAATAATTTATTATCTCATCATTCTACTTGGTTTAGTATTTTCTTAGATTCTATATTTTATCTAGTATTTATAGAAAAATTTTCATAATTTTTGAAATGGTTTACTATTTTAACTAAATCCTACAAGTTCTATCTTCAGAATCGGCACGAATTTAACATTTAGCGGCACCGCACCAATCTGATGTTCCGGTATTTTTCTGTATCAACCATCCGTACCGACCGCACCCGACCAAGACCCGACCCTTGAAGCGGGTAGTAATTCGAACCCGTGCCGATAGCTTTGTAATCGAATCCGCACTGTTTTTGGGTAAAAATTGATGGGTACTGCCTGCATATACCCGACCCATTTACACCCTACATTTCTCCGAAGACTCATTGGCTTCTGGTGGGCCCGAAGCTCTGTGGCAGGCCACCGTCCCTCTTGCCGACTCTCTCTCTGCCGACTTGCCCCACACGCCACCATTCTCGTTCCTTCCCGTTCTTCATCCTCGCTCGATTCCTTCTCGCTTAAGAACGCCAGAGCTAACCACTCTCCTCAACCGACTTACTCCCTCCTGATACTAGCCGTAGTGCACACCCACCTGAACAGCCAGCTTCATCAGCCACTCGGCCCAAAATCCTTTCGGCGCAACCATCTTCCTCCACTCCGGTGAAGAATCGCCGAAAGGGAAAACTCCAATTAAACCTCCACAGAGAGCCACAGACCAAACCACCCAACCCGAAGCATCTTCGTGACCCCTGTGACTCGTCCCCAACCTCAATTTGAACCCATCTTCACCAGAGCACCACCACACCAAGCTTCTTCCTCCGCCGCTCCACGCGCACGGTGAGAACCCTTTTCACTTGCTCATTTCTTGAAGTAAATAGCAAAACCAAACTAATTTAGTACCCTAATGCTCATACCATTGAGAATTTGACGGAAGAATTAAGCTTTAAGCGTTCTTAGTTACCGGCCATGACCTCCGCCGCCCATGCTTGTCGGCGCGCCATCTCCGGCCGTCTTTGCCCGAATTGGTACGACCCCTAGATGCGCACGAGTACCCCGATGCTCGCCGTGGAACTGATTCTTCGGGATCGTCCTCCCCTCGCCGGCGCAGCAAGCCCCCACCGCCGTCGCCATGTGCACCCGTGGGCGACCCAGCTCCGGTCATCTATAGCCGTGACCAAGCCCACCCCTGAGTGCGCGAGGACGTGCTGATGCTCATGGTGGTGCCCATTCGCCGCCGTTCGCCGCCGTTTGCCGCCGGCGAGCCAAAATCCGATCGGCCCTGTTCTCTGTCGCTGCCGCGTGGGACCGAATAGTCAGCCGCTGGTTCGCTTGACTCTCTGTCGTGCGGGCCCGGTTTATCGGCCATTGTCTTGCTTGACGATTCATGAAGCCCTACATGTCAGTCGCTAGCAAGCACTGCCTCGCCGACATGTGGGCCCGGCCCAACAGTGCCTCAACCCAGCAAAGACCAAAATAGGAAAGCGTAAAGCTACCTCAAAAGCGTATTTTCCCTTTTTAGTAACTTTTCATTTTCTAGTATTTATCAGATCTGAAATAATTCAATTGCTCACAACTTTTGAACCGTAAATCAAAAATTAGTGAAATAAATTCCTAAATTCATCTAAAATCCTGTAGATTCAGATTATGCAAAAATATTTTAAGTTTCAATACTGTTTAAAATTTGAACATTAATTTAAAGTAAGAGTTCAAATATGCTATACATGGAATTTATGCAAATGAACTCAAAATTAGGTAAAACCAATTTTGCTAGAATCCTTATGATATTAGAACCCTGAATATGCAAAAATATTTAGGGTGGACTATAGGAAATATTTATGTTATTGTAAATCGCAAGAAAGTAGTATAAAATTTAATTTAGTAATTTTAGTTTCATGAATCAAGTAGTAAATAATGAAATACATGATATTAGTATTCTGAATAATCAAAAATATTAAAAGAATAAACTCTGTTTAAATTATAAAAGTTAAACTTAAACAAATGAATCAAGTATACTATATACAATGTTTATGCAAACAAGTTCAAATTTGAATAAAACTAATTTTTATGGAAACCTTAATTCATGCCTGCTTTCTATGATTTATTTATATTTGATTTTATCTGATTTCTTTTTGTCCCTATTGAAACTTGTTATTTGTCATTTGTTTTGTTCTTCATTGCGACGTGTAGAACCCGACGTTATTAATCTCGTCATCGACAACGTCGACTGCGACTACGACCTTGATGTAAACAACAAATAAGCAAGGCAAGCACCCTCCTTTGACCATGTTGATCCCAGTTTTATAAATGTTTTCATTAAATGTTTTTATTGCATGCGTATATTTATTAAACTCTGCTACTTTGTGGGTACTAGTAGATATACTTGCTATCATGAAATTCCCTTAGTAATGACATGTGAACCTTGATAACCCTAGAATTATGGTTAGACAATATCTGATGTCAAATTGGTTATATGCGATGATTAATAATCATGCTTAGCCATGCTTTAGATTTGGGATAAATCAATTGGAAACGTTGATCAGATGAAACTTGAAATATTGAGACATGATGGTGGTTATTGGTATTTTGGTTAAAAATGAAAATAAAACTATTATCTTGATGCGGGCAATTATTGGCAATAGCCGGATGTACAAGGGACTTGTACGTAGTGTAGGGGAGATTATTGCCCGTGTCGGATTAAGGACCGAACTATGGGTTGTTTTCAGGCCAAGATAACCGTACAACCACAAGTTCTGATATGGGACAACCTTAACCTATTAAGTTATTTAAAACTAGCTTTGCACATTGGTAGGCCGGAGTAGTATGAGCTGTTTCTTAATGGATTGCTCGGAGGGGCGCCCACACCGAGGTGTTGGGAGTCACGTTTGCTGATACAATGGTGTACGCCGTACTTCTAGGGAAGTTCCATCATTTCTATGCTCTGAGTTCTTCTTCCAGGGTATGGGTTTACGTCCCGTGCTGGTGCAAAGTTAGGGTTAAGTAATGTAACGGTTATGTCATGACTCTCTGCGGCACACCAAAGGAAGTGTGCTAATGATCTGCACAAAGAGTTAAGTCATGTCTTGTCGGTAAAGCTGTACAACTCTGCAGAGTAAAAACTAATCGATTAGCCGCGCCCGCGGTCATGGGCACTTGGTAAAGTCATCACATAGTTAGCAGTTTTGATATTTTCAAAATGGATTGGATACATTTGTTGGAAAGCATTTGTCTCAGATTTATGCCTTGTGTTGGCAATGGACAACTCGATGCTCACGTCTTGGAGGACTATGAGTTATTGCTTATACTTTACTTGTTATTTTCATATCTGTCGAATTGCTTTTATAAATTCCGTTTTGCAATTACTACTTGTTTTACAATTTAAATTGGCTTTATGCAAATTAACCATAGAAGCCTTTCCTTTGAAATGGCCTGCATGTATTATAGGATTTGAAAAAGTCTTGCTGAGTACGCAAGTACTCACCCTTGCTTATATGTTGTTTTTAGGTGAAGATTCAGAATAGCTCGATGAAACATAATTGACGCAGGATTCGGGAATGCTAACGAGTTTTTCTAGGGATTATGCCTTGTCAGTTGCCTGAGGGATTGTATGGGCACACTATAAGACTTTTGATTCTTTCAGCTGCATTACTCTGAATTGTAAGACTTTATTGTATAAATTACCATTATTATTTGTAATAAAGAGTATGGATGTGATATCAATTGTATAAATGTGCGTACTAGTTACTGATCCAGGGACTAGTACTGTGTGCACATGAGATTTTCATTTTTGCATTTTATGTAAAAATGGGGGTCGCTACAATTACTCATAAAGCTTACCTCGAAACCGTCATCGATAAGCTAAGAGACAGGAAGCAAATTGTATTGCAGCTTACTCACTAAGGTAACGTTCTTAAGAAATAAAATTATCATTAATACAGACGGTACCTTTAGCAATGACTCTACCTGACGAAGCATCCCTAAAAGTGATCAACTTATCACCAAGAGCTTGCACTAGAGAAGAGAACCAACGAGAGTTTCCGGTCATATGACAAGAACAACTAGAGTCAACAATCCATACCTCTCCCTTCCTCATTCTACAAACCTGTATCAATGCAAAAGAGATAGGCGACTCGGTATTGGGACAAACAAGAGCGGATCTGGGAACCCAATACTAAATCACACAACGCCACGAATTGCCAGCCATAGGAACAAAAGACTGGACTCTAGTGTCTCTCTGATGCTCAACTCTTAAAAATCTAGAAGCAACACTACTAGAAGATCTGTGAAATAGAGCTGGGTTGGCCCGCCGTTAGGCAAAGGCCGGACCATCCCAATGAAGTTGCCCAAATCTCTTACTAGAAAACACCTCGCACTGCTGATATTTACCTCGATAGAAAGAACGAGGAATATCAAAAGAACGGCGGAGAGACTGACTACGAGCAGCCCCAAGACGAAAACCAGAAGGAACAGTCTAAAGACCAAGTCCTGGATGCTGCCTAAAAATATGAGAAACTCTGCCTTGTCTAGAAGCCATGGATGACTTAGGAGCACTCTGAGTCTAGAGATGACCCTGAATACCCCTAAGAGTATGACCACGCTCACGACGTGCAATATTAGCATGTTTGAAATAGAAATCTATTAGATATCCATCATTCTGACAGAAGGTGCACGTATACTTCACCTTGATAAAGACAGAAGCAGCAGAAGGAGCAATCTTCTGGTCAGAGATCCTATAGATAACTCCAACAGATTTAAACACAGCGTTGCTCGCCTTGAGAGCTACAACGATCTCTCTACTCTTGGAGCCACGTCAAATGGTGGGAGGATGCGCCCGAATGTACTTCAAGTAGTCAAATCCTAGATCTTGATTAAATCGACTAATCTTGGATCGATCTAGGATGAGATTTTCTTCTTGCCTCCTACAAACTTATCAAGAGTGCTCGTAAGGTATTCACACTCTTGGAAGAGAGAGGCACAGGAAGATCAGGAGGAAGAAGATGAAGAAGAGCTAGACCAGGAAAAACAACCAGCACGCTCATTTTTCTCCTTAAGCACGGCTACCTCAATCTTGTAGGTCTCACAAGATACGTACGGGGCATTCCTAATCCTAAGGGTCTGCGCCTCTAGTTTTTTCCTAAGCTTGACTTGGATTTTATTCAAGTCCCCCTCAATCTCAACAAATCGCAAGCAAATTTCATATGACTTAGTTAATAAGTTCTTAGCAAGTTCAACACACTAGATATTTAAAACTTTATTATCAAGTTTTAGTTGTCTACAGCCCTCACATAAGCTAATTGAATCCTTAGAAGCATGCTGTTCAAGTTCATTATTTCTAGCAAATAGCTTCCTAAGGTGAGTGCTCATAGCATCAATTTCAGACAGCAGTTTTGGGCAATTTTTACAAGATGCGTTAGTGAGCATGAAAAAAATTAGTATCTACAGGAATAATATCAACAGAACTAGTGCTAGTATTATTCAACCTAAGACTGTTAAGCTCAGAAAGCACACTATTATGTATAGTCTTTAGGTTCTCAAGCTCCACAAGCAAAGCATCACAAATAATACAGCCATTAGAGTCTCGGGAGGAACAATGTCTAAGTGAAGCTAACTCCTGAGACAAGGTACCTACTTTATTCTCAAATTCCGTACACCTAGCTCTACTCTAGGATGAAATTTTCTAATTTGCAGAAAGCATCATTGAGCTGGTCGCAGGAGGGTACCTCGTTTGAGTCGCTGATGCCATTGGCATTGGGTATGAAACATGTGCTGGTGAAGTCGTAGCTGCCTTTGTTCTTCTCTTGCAGATCATCCTCATCGCTGCCGCTCTAGGTTTCCGTGTCGAGAGGCCGATGTCGCCGAAGTCTTGACTAGGATGTAGTGGAAGAGCTCTTGTTCTTTGAGAAGTTGCGGTATTCTTCTCACATGCTTGGTTGCAAGCTGAAGATTTCTTGTTGCAGTTTTTATCGGTGTAGTCATTCTTTCCCGAACCACCAGAGTTGTTCTTGACTTTCTCCACCTTGGTGCAGTTCGCCCGAATGTGGTTGGAGCCAACACACTTGAAACAGGTGATTGTGCCACCTCTCTTCCTTTCCCTCACCCTTTTGTATGCATAAGAAAATTTGAGAGCTAAAAGAGTAAAGTCACTTTCTAAAAATTTTTCTAGCTGTTCATTGCTTAACTCACAAAGGGTAGAAAGGAAGAATCCAACTGAAGTCTGAGAGCGGGATCCAATAGGATTGGTAACCAAGGCCATCGATTGTGATTTCGTCTTACGAGAGACGACATCGATCTCATGAGTTTTGAGTCGGGAATAAAGCCCATCAAAAATCAGAGTCGATAAGTCCGTAGTGTCCTTGATGGTGTTCACTTTCATCTCCCAAATCCGAAATTCAAGTGTGGTCAGGAAGTGTCGAGCGTTCTTCGAGTCAGAGTATATACAACCAACTGCATAGAGATCGCTCAAGATCTTTGTGAAATAACCAAAACATTCATCAAGAGTCTCACCAGCGTGCTGTTCAAATTTGTTATAGCTACCATGAGAAGACCTTCTCTAGCAAATAGCTACCGCCATTTATGGATCGATAGTACCTAAGACAACCGTTCCAAAGTCCAGTAGTGTTGCTCAACTCAACTCAGAGAAAAATTCGGTACAACCGCAGGTCGACACTACCGCCGCTTGGGTCCAGAGTCTGCAGTCGATATCTCGCTCTAGGGCTTCAGAGTACCGCCTCGAGACAGACACAACTCAAATTGCTTCGATATAAAAATCAATTCAAATCAAATTCAAATATGAGCATACCTTGCTTAAATATGATCAAATCCTCATCACAAATATAAGTTGAACTGCACATGATCTATCGACAACCTCTATTTTAGGGGGAAAAGCATAGGGTATAGCATTAGTGAGGATCATGCTTCATCAACCTGCTAGTGCTTATTATCGGGCAAGGATATCATAATAATATATATAATAAGCATGGGAGATTTCTAAGCGATCCAAGGCCCCAAGTACCTTTTTTAAAAAAGCCCTTCAAGAATTTCAAATCGCAGATAGGTCCTTTCTTCAGGTATTTTGCAAATAGGATCAGAGAAATTCTAAAATTACGAATAGGTCCTTTCACCGACTACTTTACAAAAAGACCCGTGATTTAAATAGAATTGACCGGACACCGGTTCTTTCGACCCAAAAGATTCTGAAATCGCGAACAAGTCCTTTCGCTAGTTATTTTGCAAAAAAAGACCCTGTGGTTCCGCAAATTCAGCACGAGCGCCGGTTCTTTCGACACAAAAGATTGGAATTACGTTACACCAATTTAAAAAAAAAACACCGTAAAAAAACGGAATTGCATTTTTTGCAGAAAGATTTGGGTCAGATTTTTTCACCGGGCGTGGCATCGCGCACCTCTCTATCTATCACTCTATTATATGCGGGGGAATTCAAGCGCGAGGAGGCCATCCACGTCACCACTTTTTCGAAAACCCCCACAAAATCAGAAATTTCGAACGGGTCCTTCGACGGTAAATTAGAAATTGCAAACGGGTCCTTCTACTGGTTATTTTGCAAAAAAGATCTCGTAGTCCGGTTCTTTTGACCCAGGAGATTTAAAGAAATTTGAAATCATGAACAGGTCCTTCCACTAGTTATTTTGCAAAAAGAACCCCATACTCCCGCAAATTCAATTCGGGCACTAGTTCTTTCGGCTCGGAGGATCTAAAAAAAATTGGAGTCACGAACAGGTCCTTCCACCGGTTATTTTGTTAAAAAAACATCGGTTCTTTCGAAATTTTGCAAAAAAACACGAGTCCTTCCAACATTTATTTTTCAAAAATTTGAAATCGTAAATTAGTCCTTCCACCGGTTATATTGAAAAAAAGACCCATAGTTCCGCAAATTCCATTTACAAAAAACTCGGGCCAAATTTTTTCTCGCGGTGTGGCATCGCGTGCGTCTCTACCTAGTCATCATCCAATCCATTATTACTGGAAGAATTCCGGCCCTCACATGCATTTGAGCCGAGCCGCGGCTCCAGCTCGCTAGGCTACCTTTCGGCCAAATAATTTTTTCGCGTTTGGTCCTTTTGAAAATTACGGATAGGTCCTTCGCGATTTTTCGAGAGAGGAAGATTTTCCGCTCTAAAATCGCGTTCGGTCCTCGGCGCCATTTACTGGAAAGAACCTCCGTTAAATTCAAATCGCGAACAAGCCCTTTTCTAATTTTTCAGGATAGCGAACAGGTCCAAAAACGTAACATTCAGGTCCTTACTCCTTACGTCTAGGTCCTTTCTTCGTTTTTCTCGGGAAAAAATATTTTCGTCACCAGGAATATGTGTGCAGCTCTATCTCTAGACTTTTTCCCCATCTCGATCTATGATATTTTTTAGAGCGTCTATTATTACTCGGTGTGCAGAGAGTGTTAGACTCCGCAAAAAAAAAGTTATCGTCTCTAATAATTTTTCGCTCTTTTCCCTCTAGACTTTTTCCCCGCCGCGGTTTTCCAGCTCGGCCTCCAGTATTTTCCAAATAATTCGCCGAAGTAGATATTTCTACGCCGTATTATGCCGCGAAACGCAGACGCGTTCTTGTTTTTTAACTGCTTTCGCGTTTCTTGACGATTTCTTTAGCAAATGCCAACAGGAAAAAAACGAATTTAAAACAATCAGGAACAGAATCGCGGCATGGGACGCCACGACGACTGCTAGTGTCAGTGACATGTGGGCCCGTACGGATGCCACGTGTGCTCGACCTTGCGCACGCCCAGCCCAGGTGACCCGGTAACAACCAATTAACAGATTGCTGTTGTTAGCGGTCAAATCCTAGGGATAACCGGATAAGCAGATTAATTAACAACTAAGCATTCCAATTTTTAATTTTTTAAAATTGTTAGTTGTATTTTAATTTCCTTTTTCGAGCTGTTATATTTTGAGGTGGGTTTGAATTTTAAAAGGAAGTAAATATTACAACTTCGATTCAAAAGGAAGGCAAGGAGCTGTTCGGATTGCTTGGGTTTACGTGTGAATCGAATGCCCCCGTTTGGAATGCAAGATTTTTGGGTTTTGCTAAACAACACCTGAGTGTTTTGTTTGGTTTGTAACACTCAATTTTCTGTCCGTTGATTATTGTTTTGAGATTCGTGCAGTGTGAACTCAACGATTTTGAATACTGTGCGTCTAGAATACCGCGCCCTTTATTTTATCTTCTATCACACGCACTTGACAGTAAGACTCTTCACCTTCTCACGCTATTACAGCCTCCAGAGAAAAGTAAGGGAGAGAAGATTCTGGAGAAGCTATCAGAAGGTGAACAGGAGGGGAAGAGATAGATCGATTTGGGCTAGAAGGAGAAGAGATTTGTTCTTCTCAACAAGGTTTGCTTCCTTTTTTTCTCTCAAATTTCCGCAATGTGAATGTGATTTTTTTGCACTAGGGTTGGGGAGTTTCGTAGGTTTATTTTTGCTGTAGTGAGATTTTTCGCGAACATATTGTGAGATTTTTGCTTTTTTGTCTGTGTTAGGTTCATCGGTGTGAAAGTTTGTGTTTCATGGAGATTTCACAGGGAGGAGTGTGTTAGCTAGGGTTTCGAGGTTGAGAGGGACTTGTGTTGGATGTTGCTGCTTCCGAGTTTGATTTTGATTTTATGTTCTACGTTTTTTGGGGTAGTGGATCTGTGGTACTTTTGCAGTCTGAGTGATTTTATGTTCACGAAATCGATGATGATTTGGAAGAGGAGGACATCGAGTTGAGGGTCGCGCGGTTCGCAGACGGCATGTTCGACGAAAAGGGCCAGAGGAACAGGGAGCTCCTCATCCAGACGCTCTCCAGCTTCTCAGCTGCGTGGCCGCCGTCCAACAGGAGCAAGGAGGTGTCCTTCAACAGGTCCATCGTCCAGGCTCGGACCGTGTAGGAGACCATTGGGTTGTATTCTAATGAAATGATCTAAGGTTCGGAGTGGAGGGGGCATTTGGTACGGATGTCTGTTTGTTTTGTTTCTTGTAAATCAGCCTAGAGGGAAAATAGATATGAAAGAGGCACTTTCTTGTTCTCTAAAGAAGGGCGTTTGTTATTGTTTTGAACTTTGAAGATTTGAGAATCTGTATGAATGATATCTCAGTTGTAGATCGCATATGACGAGAAGCTCTTTTTAATTGGCTAGCACCATTTTTTGTTCTCGAAAGTCACAAATACTGGACAGTGAGTTTTTCTGCCTTTCCTTTGTTTTTCTTGGTTCTTGATACTTAGTTCTGAGTTTTATGATGGGAAATTTTGGAATATTGAGGTGGCGCTGTACTGTTAGAGATACTATGATAGTGAAAGTTGGACTTAGTGGACATTTGGACATTTACTTGTTATAATTATTGTTTTGCCATAGACTTTTCGACAACTGCCTAGTACCTTTTCTAAACTTGGAACTTGGGAGAGTTCGCGAGCTGAGGACCGCGCCACGTCTGCTTCCCTCGCGAGCGGCTCGCGCGGCCGGCTCGGCTCACTACTTCCCTCGCGTGCCGCGTGCCCCTCGCCGAGATCGCCGAGAAGCTTCCGTTTTGCGTCTAGGTCTTCGTTGCGTTGCGCTGAGCCCGCCACGCCGCGGTCTTCCGGAGACTTACACGCTACGCACCGTCCTTAACCCCACGCTCGCCTTCCCGATCCAAACCAGCCTAGCTCCCGGCCTCGTTGTCTCCGTCGAGAGAGCAGCCACACCGACCCCCTTGCCTGGCGCGGTGCCCTCGATTCCCTCATTCCCATGCCGATCCCGCGGCGCCGCTCCCTCCCTCGCCGCTCGCTCACCTTCCGCCGCGAACACCCGTGATCTGGTCGGCTCCTTGCCTTCCTCGTGCCCTCCCACGCCAGCCTCTTCCGTGAAATCCTCGCTTGCCCGCGTCGGCCAGTCGCCAGCTTCCTCCCGCCGTCCTTGCATCCGCAGCTGCCTCTTCTGGTTGCTTCCATCGTTCCGCCAAGGGGCGATTCGTCCTGATCTACCGCGCCGCACAGGCGATCCGCCCGGTCAACAAGAAGATGGGCTTCACCCAGCGGTTGCCGCCGCTCCCCCCGGCTTCTTCTCCGCCGCTCCCCCTCCTCCTCAGCCGTTTCTTCCTACCCGTGCGCCTTTTGAGCGAATGAGGTTCGGTTGTGGACGACCATGCCGGTGTGCAACGTGGGAGGGATGTCATCCTGCTCATCGAAGCGCCTCTCAAGCTTCCCTTCATGGTGTATGGTTATGGTTCTCCTCCTAGCCTCGCTTCCCTTCTCCTCCGCCTTGCTTTCCTCCATTCTCAGCTTGTCCTAAAGCACATTGCCATCGCTGATACTGCTTTGCTAACTCCTCCTTCCTCTTTTTCTTTTATTTCCTTCTCCTTGTCAATTTGTCTTCCCGTTTGTTCTGTGAAGGTGGTTTGTAAGATATTGCTCTTAGGTAAAGCCTTTTGTTTGCTTTCCCTTCTCATGTCATTCTTTCTCCTTAACTAGGAGAGCCAGTTGTGCCTTGCTCTTCTTGCTGAGTCTGTAGAATTTTAAGCAAGCATATAAGCCTGTGAGGTGAGCAGCAATTTTTTCCCATGGTTTGCTTGCCACGCCCTCTCCTCCCATCTTGCCCTCTTCCTCTATTGCCATTATCGCTATCAAAACTCAAACACCATAGTCTACTACCTCGTCTGCTTCATGCCAGCATTTATGCCTATGGTGTGTTTGATAAATTGCCTAAGTAAATTGTGTTTGAATATGTAAGTAATTGCCTTGCAGTAAATGCAATTGACAGTAGTGTCCATATTTCTCTACTTTCTACATCATTTTTTTAGATTTTTTTTTCGTTCTGATTTTGCTACACGTTGTATGGCTTTTGTTTTTCCAGTGTCCCCCTGCCTTTGGGTTTCTTGGTATAGATTTAACCATTTGTGCATCTGGTTCGTCTGTGCCGTACGCTGCATCCATGTCTGATGACGAATGCCTCCTCTCCTCTCAGATAAGATTCGCATCTACAGCTTACTCATTTGTGCTTGTTAGTATGTTTATATTCTTTTCCACTATTGTAGTTGTGCCAGTGGTGGTAGACAAGAGTCATGTAATCCTGCCATTAGCAAGTAAAAGAACAACTATGCCTTGGGATCTTGCTGTTTTATGTACCTGCCTAACTATCCTTTTCTGCAAAAGTTTGGTCCGATGCCAATTATGTTTTTTACGTAGCCCTCATTTCATTCCTCATACATGCTCTGTGAAGTTGTTTTCCTATGTTAATATTCATTGCAAATTAAAATTCATGACCCATTTTCTGGTCGCCCAATGCTTCCTACATTGTTTTGCTACGTTAGTTGCCAATTTGAGTAAGAAAAACGCAATCCTAAATATCATACCAAGGTTGTTTATTGCTCTCGCCTCGATTGCTAAATCCTACATCACATTTGGCCTGATTTTTTTTGTGCACAAGGATTTAGGGTAGAGAGGCAAATACTCAATTAGCTAATCCTTCCCTAATTTCCAGGTTCTTTGAGAAGAGAAGGCAGCCATCTAATCTGTATGCAATGTTCTGGCCATTAGAAGTAGCCATGCTTAAAGCTTTTATATTTGCTATTATCTGTTAGTTACTCTACTTGCATATGCCTCTACATTATTATGTACTACGTAGATGATGGTGGCTTAGTTGCGAGAACTTCGAGGCGGCGCTGCGGCATGGATGGTGGTGCTTGGGCACGACCCACCTTTGGGAATCTTACAGAAGGTTTGCCTATTTTTTTCCTCCAGCTTTTCCCCACATATAACAGTACCGCTTGCTTAGTTTCCAAATGGAACTTTTGTACCGTTATGATCTTCAACTGCGTATCCAATTTGCTCAATATATCCTATTCTATATTTATTTTGGGATTGATGCCCAACTCAAAAACAGACACAATCCTAGATTTTAATCCATGTTTTATCAGAGTTTGTATCACCTATTGACACTTCGTGGTCTTACGAGTTTATGCCTTAGTAAGTATGCACAAAAGTGGTCTGAATCCTTAATTGATGGCCCAATAGTTGTTTGCCTGAGATTAGTGTTTATTAAAATAGAACTACAGGGAGGCTTTACAAACTAAAAAGCATTTATTTTTGATGTTGGCACATTGTGTCTTTTTTTCCTATCAGTTGTGTTGGCCTCAAATGTGGTGCCTTTTGAGCAGAGTACTGGATTGAGTCTTCTCTGTGCTCCTGCTATGCTTTCAAACATTTCAATACTTAAATACAGTTTCCTTTTGTTAGGTTCAGGCGTTCAGCTGGGGAGAAAAGAGATCAAGAACAATTTCTACATAAGGGAGTGAGAAAAGATTACTGATCATTTAATGGTATGTTCGCTTATTTTATATGATCTAATGTACGATAGTTAGAGGTCTACAATTCTTGGTTTATGTGTACCAGTTTGGTGACGACAGTGTGTACCAGTTTGAATACATGGAGTATGTTTCTGACTCCTTTGACATCATCTATCTCTATTTGTCTACAAGATCTATGGATGTTTTGTTATGCATTTTTAAGCTTGAAATTGATAAAACAAATGATCAGTCTGGCCTGTCATCTTTTACCCAGAATAAACTTTTAGTATTCGCATTCTTTAAACATGCTCAACTGTTACCTATACGCTTCATAACAGTCATGTTAGAACATCAGAGCGATGCGTGTTCAACATTTCAGAGTAATTTCTATGTGCGTCACCTGTGGTTGCGAGTTGATCATAAAAAAGGCATTGTACAGAGTTAGAAACCACCTTTAAACTCTCTGCTATGACTATCGGCTCAGTTTTGTAGTCAGCGAATTACCATCTTTCCCATAGTTCATGCAGCCCTTATAATGACACTAGATGGCAATTCCAGTTGTTATGTTTCAAAGATTTAACGCGCAGCATGTGACTGCTTATAAGCTTATTTTAGAACGGTAATGCTTTACACTCCAGCCGTTAATGCTTTGTAATGAACATATCTTCATATTTTTTTACCTTTTTTGATCTGCTATTACTTCTGTGCTGTAGATTCTTGGCTATGGTTTTGATTGACTAGCTATCACTTCAGAGGTAAATTATGCTTGCAGCACAACCTGTCTCCTGAATATTTTTCCTATTTGTCACGTATTTGATTTATTTCCTGTTTTTCTTGGTTTGATACCTTTGCTTTACTTTGCACTTCATACATACGAAAACTAGCAGATGTTAGCTAGCCCCGTCAGATAAAAAAGTTGTTGTCCACTTCTGTTCTTGAGCTGCAAAATCTGAGTTCACTGTCTTTTTTGAAATTTTCTGAGCCAAATCACTACCTTAATTTTACATATATTGCTTACGAAATTATATTTAAAGTTTTTAGCATACTCATGTTGTAAATACCCTGTGTTCTCATGCATACTGTGCTTACTGTGTTCTATTTTGGCATGCCAAAATGCTACATTTAGCTGCGCAGCCAAACAATTCTTACCCTGGATAATTTAAAGATGACCATCCATGGGAAAGCACTGACCACGTGCTAATTGTACAGCACATAAATTCCACGTTGGCCTTATTTCCAGCTCTGTGTTTTCCAGGTGTTAGTAATATGCTGGACTACACAGAATGACTACATTTTTATTTTAAAATTTTGAAGCATTAAATAAATAGATGCAACTATATATCAACATAATATGTGAGATGAAACTCCTTTGCCATGCTGACATCCATATAGATAATTTGCAGTGTGCATGCCTTTACTTACTCATCAACGCATGTTATTTTGCTTTTCAGGTTGCATTTTGTTTAGGCAAATGTTCGCAGCTTGATGCTTGCATAAGAATAAATTTTTTCCACGACAATTCTTAATCCCCCAACTGGTAAAACAAAATCGTTGGTTACTTAATAGGTCGCATTGCAACATGGGTTCTTTTTTTTTAATAATACATTTTTTATTCGGAATTTCAAAAATATACCACCGAAAAATAAAATGTCAGAAATATACACCTGTCGCCCGTCCAACGGGCGACAGGGGCCTAAATAGAAAAATCCACGGGCGACAAGAGGCCACGTCACCCGGGCAGCCCCCTGTCACCTGATGATTTAGCTACCGACCTCTGTCGCCTGACGAAATGGCGACAGGGTCCAGTCGCCCTATGAACTGGCGACAGATACCCTGTCGCCGGACCATATGGCGATAGATATTTTGCCAAAAATATTAATTCAGTTAGATAATTGTTGACTAATTCATTGAATTTGCAAAAAAAATTATGTGTAATCATCGACAAATATTATGAGATATTGGACGAGGGCAATTAGATGGAATATTATTAAAATAATATATTTGTGTACAAAATTTACGGAAATACCAGTCGCAATTCCAAATTGACATACATCTTTGTCTCAATAGTCGCAGATCTGTCGAGGATTGGAATTGCCACTCAAATCACTCATGACATTTAAACCGTGGAAATCGTGGCCACTTAAGGGTTTTCGACCCATTGTGGCCGGATCGATCAAAAAATAAGAGAAAAATCAAGAGCGACCTCACGCAACGTGCTACTACTACGTATGGGTGAGATAGCGGACGTTGCCCGCAGACGATTCATGAAAATCGAAAAGGCGACATACCGTGAAACCACGTAAATCGTGGCCACTTAGGGGTTTTCGAGGTTCATGAAAAGCGGATCTGCCCAAAAATACGGAAAAATCACCCGCACTAAAAGCACCGATTCCATCCCTTTGCTCTGCCGCCTCACATATGATCTCCACGATGAGGTTCTCTTCACTCAACTACCTCCCGAAGAACAGGTCGTTTCAAGCATGCTACATAGGCGAGAATACCTTCAACTCGCACTTCTCTTGTTCCATCCGAAAAGTATAATACAACCATTTCAACACGGAAGCAAATGTGCTCCTCGACCTTACTCAAACTTACGTCCACATCTTGCATGTTACTAAGATCTGCGCCCTCTAAACCATGCATTACAACCCATCTCCATAATAGATTCTAAATGGAACTGGATTCGCCATATCTGCGAATCCATTCATTCACCCACTTAATTAATTATTTTCCGTACAAAATCTTGTCACGTAACATAACTATACCTACATGCTACGAAAATATATATCTAATAGTAAAAACATCTACATTCCTAATAATTCATATCGATGTACTTATATCGTAAAAAAATATACATTCATTCCTAACAATATATACATCCGTATCGATGTACTTATATCTTTAAAAATTATACATTCAGTAACTACATTTCCATTAATATATACCGATATACTCCTATTCTTAAAAAATATCTAAATTTTCTAAACTAGAACTAGTCTGTGACCTATCAATTTACCTAAAATTCTCTATCAGTAGCCTATCAATTTACCTAGATCTATCCAGTAACCTATCGATTTACCTACATCTATCCCAGTAACCTACATCTAAAACTATTTCTAATCTGCCACTATTTATCGCTATAGTGCCCTAGATCTAAAACTATTTCTAACATATCATAATTCTTTGCTAAGAAAAAGTAAACAATGAAATTTACCTCCGCATACAGTCGCAAAATCCCTTCCTCTTCCTTCTTTCTCTCTCCTCTCCTCTTCTTCTTTCTCTCTTTCTCCTCTCTTCTCAAATTCGGCGCACAAATGGCTACGGTGCGGGCGATTGCCTTATATAAACGCTCTGTCACCCTATGGTCGGGCGGCAGGCCCGCGCCTGCCGCCGCCGACCATCGGTCGATTTGCTCATCGTCGCCCTTTCGTCGGGTGACCATGCCGTTCGGCTCCTCGCTTGATTGATCGGGCGACAGAGCCACGCCACCGCCTGCCTCCATCGCCTGTGGATTTTTCTATTTAGGCCCACATGCCTGGTTGACTGGCGACAGTGTATATTCGACATTTTATTTTTCGGTGGTATATTTTTGAAATTCCGAATAAAAAATGTATTATTAAAAAAAATTCCAAAGTTGGAGGGTCTGTGTCTGTCACCTATGTAGTTTATTGAGCCTGTAAAATGTGCACTGATAGCAAAACTGCTACAGAAATATTTAGAGTGATTTTCGAAGATACAATCAGGCATTTTTTTTAAAGGAAAAACATAATTGTATTTCATGAACTATAAGCTGTCCACAGGCATTTAAGCAAGATTTTCTTTTCTCGTTTAATCTACTAGATTATGTAGGAAATTATGTATGGAAGGAACCTCACAGAGAATTGCCAACCTCGAGCAAGAGATTTGTCTCAAATCTTTTTCTTAGGATTTCGAGGTTTTCTGTTCAAGAGGTTTCAAATTCAGGAGCTTTCAGCGGGGGTGCTTCTTGGTTCTTGGTAATGACGCCCTTTTCTTGTGGCTCAGCGGCTGGATTTTCGGTTGTTTCTTCATAATTAGGATTTCCTTGCTGCTTAAGGTTTTTTTAGAGCAAGCTTTGTTGCTGGCTTATGTGCTTCTTTTGGCTTGTGGAATTGCATGCAGGGACAAGCGCCCCATTTATTGGATGCACCGTAAAGGCATTGCTAGCAAAAAAGCCGTGATGTTTACTTTGTAGGGGAAGGGGTGGACCGGTTGGTCGACGACACCTCCGGCGAACTAGCAGAGCGGTAGTAGCCTGCCAGCTGTGTTGGTGCCTCTCGGCAAGGCGAAAGGAAGCTCACAGAGGGTTGTCGAACTCGAGGAAGAGGTTTGGCCCAGTCTTGACTTTTTTGTTCTGTTGATACAGCTTACAAATCTAATTTCTCAACATGTTCCTCTACTCATGTTTGTTCCCATGATTTTGAAGTAGCACACACTGGTACAGTCGACTACTGCAATATGCACTACTCTTTCACCAGATGTTACTCTCTAAAAAGTGAAAAGTTTAACATTTAAACCAGTAGCCCTCCGGCTCTTCGTTTCAGCCCAAAAAGCATTTGGAAAATTTTGGTTTGGTGACAATTTTTATTACCGTGAAGAAAATTTGGGAACGAGAACTATTGCACAGTTGCCATTTTGATTAAACAAATGTGTTCCTTCAAGAGATACAATTTTCCAAGGAAGAAATTGAGATTGTTTTTTCACGCCTTTCTGTCCAGTCTATATTAAACAATGCACTACCAAAAGAGATTTGAAAATTGCCCTTATACGGTGTGTCGCCCTTGCGCGGGGTGGCGTCGCGCGTACGCATAGAATCAATTATTTTTTGTGCCGGCGTTCTGTCATAATATCACCTTTGTTTCTGATTATATGACATTGACTTGATTTACCTGCTACCAACAGAAATATGCAAGAAAGTATAAATTCATATAATATATGCTCATATGAATTGTGATATCACTCAAACGTCTGTCATCATCGATCTATTCAAAATGCGATCCGGTATTCGCTGTAGACATGCTATCCTAGCTGCTTGCATTGCATATCGTCTCACGATATATCTTTCCGGTTACGTCTTGTGAATTGTGATATTAGCTACGAGCACGGCGTGCCGCTGCGCTTCCTCTTCTAGCTATATACTAAACCTTGAAGGTTTCCTGGCCAGAGACTGATTCCACGTATCCTCCCTCCGCGAAAGCCCCTTAGAAAAGTTAGTAATTACGTTTAGGTCCTTTTATTGGTTTTTTACAAAACAGACCTTTTGGTTCAACAAAATTGCAAATTTTTTGTGAAAGAACCTTAAATAAATGCAAAAAAGCGTAATTACGTTTAGATCATTTCAGCTATTTTTCACTAAAAGGACCTTTTGATTTAGCGCAATCACGGCCAATTTTTTTTTAAAACATCACCGAGGAAAACAAAATTGTATCTTTTGCAGAAAAAATTCGACCGCGCACCTCTCTATCTAGCTATATATTAAGATTGGCAAACTTCCTGGCCAAGGAGCCACCCATGTGTCCTCCATCCGCAAGCGTCCCTTAAAAAAAATATAATTATGTGTAGGTCTTTTTAGTAGTTTTTTATGAAAAGGCCTTTTTGGTTCAGTAAAATCGTGAAACTTTCGTAAAAGGACCCTAAATAAATACCAGAAAAGTGCATAATTATATTTAAATCATTCAAGCTATTTTCACGAAAAGGATCTTTCATTTTAGCGTAATCGTGGATCCTTCGTGAGAGTACCCTAGATAAATGCAAAAAAAAACGTAATTACGTTTGTATTATTTCAACCGTTTTATGTGTTTTCTCGACAATATTTAAAAAAAGCATCGAAAAAACGAAATCATTTCTGCAAAAATACAACACACGCGGTGTAATACGCCGTGGAAATATTCCTAGTTTTTACTAAAAGTGGAAGAGTTACACAAAGTTCATCGCCCAATGCCCAGCTTTTTCCCGTATTTGTATGTCTTATCTGTTTCGCGCGAGAAAACTGCCGGAACGACATCCATCCATTTTCGGAAACAACAACGGGGTGTTTGTATGTCTCAGTCGGCGCTCGATCGAGCGACCCCACCTCCACACCAAGCGGTGTCACCGCCAACTCCGCCGACCGTGGCTGTGAGCTCAATTGCGGGTGTCTCCTCTGCCTCCACGGCACACGCAAACTGTTCTATGAAATGCTTACCAGGAGTACATTCGTGCTGTGGCCTCCGGTAAAGTGTGCAGGATGTAGCCCGTGGCGGTGTGGCCTCCCCCTTCCCAAGCCCAAAGCATGAGTCATGGAGCTGAAGCACCGTCAATGCTGTGGCTGCCTTTCGGGTCGGGATCGAGATGATTAGCAGCTGAAGTAGCCGTGGCCACCTCTTTGGCTCCTCATAAATGAAGCTGTGCTATCATCGCGACCACCACCCCAGAAACCTTGGAAATGTATGCAAAATGGCCCGTGATTTGGTGGCAATGGTGGACTGTATGCTGATAGCAAAGAGAAGGTGATTGGCTGGACTATGTTTTTATCTAGGTTTAATCCGATATTTGCCACCCTTCAACGTGAAAATTCGACGCCATGTACAAAAAATGCCACTTCAGTGGCATGATTTGTACATGGCGTCGAAGATTGAAATTGAAGAGTGGCAAATTTCTAAATCTCCCTTTTATCTATGGGTAGTGGAATTAGGTCAGCAGCCTAGATGTTGACACAATTGAAGCAAGATGGGATTATGCTTAGATGCTGCAGCTCTGCATACCCACATGAAAATCATACAATGGATGGTGAACGTACCTGAACTTTTGGAGGTTATTCCTGTCAAGATACTGCAGTTACCATGGGATCCAGGTGATGAGGTGGGTTCTCTTAATGTGCTAATAGACATCTTATTCACTGCAAAGGAAGTATGTTGATTACTGTTGGAAAAGTGTTTACTAGAGGAAGACGAGTGGCCTCGAAGGTCTTTACCATGTTCAGACTCTGAAGCTTCTAAAGCCCATAGTAAGAGCGGCCACGAGGTGTCGTATGGATTTGTTGAGCAGCCAATGTATGGTGAGCAACACCGCAAATACAAGCTCAGGTGCAGGAGCGCCATTTCTTGGATTTTTTTTAATTACCAATTATTTTATTAATATGACAAAAATAAACACCCTTTAAAAAATTGCAAGAATTATACTCCGTCGCCAATTAATTTGGCAACATGCCGACATGGCATCTCCTGTTGCCGATTGATTTGGCAATAGGACCTTTCACCAATTGGCGACAGGAGCTTTCAAATTAGCATGTTGCCAATTCATTTGGCGATAAAAGTTTTGTTGCCGAACCATTCGGCGATAGAGTGTTATCTAGCCCATAGACTAGCTTCTGTCACTGATTCATTTAGCTGATAGATTAGTTTGGCCAACAGGCTTAAGGTGCCTCATCAGTCTGTTGCTACTTTATTAGATGACAGAGCTCTTGTTACCAATTCATTCGATGACAGAACTTCTATCGCTAATTCATTTGGCAAAAATATTATTTTTGTAATTTCAAGGGCATTTATTTTTGTCATATTAATAAAGAGGTGAGTTATTTTAAAAGAAAATTCCCATTTCTTGTGGGTGGTTACATATCTTGTACTTGCTCCTGATGTTAAGTCTTGTCTAGACTTACAGCAGTTCTGTTCCAAAAGGTGTGCACCTGCTTCTTATGTTAGCCCCAAGGCTTCAACAGGATCAGCTAACATTTCACAATACTTGCAGATTTCAGAGTGCAGCAAGGTTATTTTGCATTTCCTGAACCAATCAGAAGGATGCAACAGAAGCGTAGTGGGAATGGTTGGCTTTCAGTTGAAGCAAGTTGAATTGAGTAACGTTGTTGAAGGTCGAAGGGCATCTGACATCTGATTACAAGTGACTGGGTTGAATGTACCCTGGGATCCCGGTGGCATTGAACTTCTTGATCGAAGTGATCGGCTTAGGGATAAGCCGAATTTAAGGAGGAAGGAATGTAATGATATGTACCTTTGGTAGTTGTGCTGCAAGGCAACAATCAAGTGTGCTAGGGACAGTTCAACTCAGAGAGGGGACAGACTGCTCGTGGCCCGTTCAACTCAGAGAGGGGACAGACTGCAAAAAAAGAGAAGGGCACTGACGAACAAAGAACAGGCAATAGCCTCGGCTCTCCTCTTCCCCATTGTTGCCTCTCCCCCAAATTCCAATTCTCTTATTCCCAATCTAATTCTTCTTTCCAGTCTATTGCTCTTCCCAATCCCTGCTTCCTATTATTCTCTGTTTGTATCCCCAAATACTTGTATCCGGTGCTGGTTTTGCAATCTAGCTCTTGTGCTCGATTTTGAATTGTGCTGGTTTTGCAAATTTTAAAGAGAGCTATATAGCCTACGGATTTTAGAATCTATGGAAAAAAAGAAATGGTCATATATTCAACAACCAATGTTCGAACTCATCATGTAGGATGTGATAATTGGAGAAAGGACATTACACCAGCAAATTTCACCTGTCTAGCGTCAGGAAAACCACGGGGACAAATCACTTGCCTCAGCGTAAAGATGTTTTGTCACTCTGTTTCTTCCAACCCTTTTGTTCTTAATGTTTCGGCTGTAACCTTTCCTTTTGCGTGGTCTTTACCTTTGTACTGCTTGCTCCTCTACTCCAATGAATAGCAGAGCTCCTACCAATTTCTTAAAAAAAAGAGAGAGATGCATGAAAGCACCTCTCATTATACTAGTGTGACTATATTTGTGTCTAGGTATTGACGTATTATCAAGTACTGCACTGAGTGGTTTAATCCGCTCTTTGCGATACTAAGGAGTTCTGGATCTTATATATATATATATATATATATATATAGGGCATATGTGGTGCAAACCACCCTTCGGTGAAAACTCCGTGAAAACCACCCGTAAAAGTTTTGAAAAATTCTAAAAAAATTACCATATGTAGGAGAGGTGAGCTTCTACAATCCTGCAAAATTTGAAGATGAAACTCAATCGCATTTGAAATATATGAAAAAGACAAATTCAGCATAAATAGTAATTTTTCACTGTTTAGCACTATTTATTTTGCTGTTTGTCTTTTTCATATCTTTCAAATGCGATTGAGTTTCATCTTCAATTTTTGCAAGATTGTAGAAGCTCACCTCCCTACATATGGTAATTTTTTGAGAATTTTTCAAAACTTTTAAGGGTGGTTTTCACGGAGTTTTCACCGAAAGGGTGGTTTGCACCACATATTTGCCCATATATATATATATATATATATATTGAAGATATTTCTAGTGCCTTCTATTTGTATTGTAGAGCTCATTGAACCTGGTGTATTTGGACGTATTTTGAATAGTCTTTCTGGAAACAATACCAGGTAAGAAAAATAGATGCGATACGAGGAAGTCCTGAGCTAGGTTAATTTCGCTCGAGCAGGCCAGTAAGCAAGGCAAAAAAACTTTTTTAGAGAACTTTGCATGTCATTAAGATAGAAGCAAACAAAGTTGCGAAAACAAGAACAACCTCAAACAACAAACCGAAAGAAAAACAACCATGGGATGAGGGGGAGCTCCCTGCAATGCGGACGCCGCCACCTACCTAGAACCCTAAACGCTACTTCTCACAAAAAGAAAAAGACAACCCGGACGCTCCTGCATGCTGCCAAGAACACACTTCGCCCGTCACCAAGGACTCCACGTCCTGGAGATCCAAAGAGATCGATGCCTTCAAAAACTCCCGCATCCTCTCCTTCCACAGTTTCCAGATAATCAAGATTACCAATGAATCCCGGCCTTTCCGCTTCTCCTTAGCAACTCGTTTCCTAGAAACCAACCACCACTCAAGCAAGGAAAAACTGATCATCCAGTTTAGCACCGATATCTGAAGTCTAGTCTTCAGCAATTTTGTTCTAGTACAGACCTACGGTGTCTTGGTGCTCTGTGATTCAGTTCTGCTTAATTTCTTCTTTTATCTTTTGGAGATTGTGATTCAGTTCTTGTGAGACTGCAATTGTTAACTTTCGCCACTCTCAAAAGCAACTGGACTATTGGATTGATTAACTCAACCGTTAGATCAAAAGGCTAAAGTTCTGCACTAATCAGGCCCACTTAACTACACTAATCACAACAAAATCAGGCCCAATTAACTGCACTAATCACAGCAAAATCCAACGGTTCACGATTTGGTTGATTTTTTGGTAAGAAAACATCCGGATGGTGTTTATCAAAACCCGTTATATTATTTCCGACTTTCGAGCTGTGCACTTCCACTGTGCTCTTGGTCATCTCTCCCAAAGTGGTATTGCAGAGTGCATTGTTTTTAATCAAAATCAGTGGTATTCTTCTGGGAGGTCTGAATTTTTGAGCGATATTTCCATTTTCGTTTTCTTTTAAGGAAACAAAAAGTGCCCGTGTCAGCATCACAGCTCTACACTATCCTCCACTGACGCTTGATGGCGAACAACAGATCTTTACATTAGTGTTTACGGTAGGATTGATCTCTACTATTAATTTTCAGGTTGGTGGCGACGGTCCGTTTTTCTTCCGCCCTCCCCACCACCCCCCACACGCATTTCCTTTGCCGAATCCTCTCCCAAATCCCCGATTTCCTTGCTTCCTTGTGCGAAGCACCTCCTTCCTCCTCGCGTCCCCATCCCCAATCTTTCCCCCGAAATCCTCGCACGGCTCAGCGGCAACTCCTTCCTCCCCATGTCACCGCTTTCCTTCCCGGCGCGCGATCGCAATCCAGATCGCCCCGATCTCCCCCGTGCCGCAATTAGGATCGTCCCCGATCTCCCCCGCACCGCAATCCTCGCTCCGATCTGCTCCCCTTCAATCTCAGCCGGCCTTCGCCACCACCGGATCTCCCCGCGCCGCCCCTCTACACGCAAGCCTCCGCTGCCACCGGATCCCCTCCCCGTGCCGCCATGTCGCGGCCAGCATGCACCACCGTCGGATCTCCCCGCGCTGCCCCTCCATGCACAAGCCTCCGCCGCCACCGTATCCCCTCCCCGTGCCGCCATGTCGTGGCTCTATCGCCACAGGATCTCCCTGCGACGAAAGCCCTTCTCTGAAACCTCTTCTCCCCCAAACCTCTTCGCCCCCTTCTTGTGAGTTCCGGCCAGCACGCGCCGCCGCCGTCGTGGAGCGCCTGCCGCCACAGTACTCCATGATATAATAGAGGAGGTCGCCGCTTACCATAGCAGCGAGGCCAAGTAGGCGAGGCTGCAGTGCATGCTATCCGCCCTCCTCAATGACCCCATACTCGCCGACGTCCCCAGGAAGCCTTCCCTCGCCGACGTCGACACGTTGATCAACCTCGAGCTCGGCAGCGCCATGAGGGTAACAGTCATCAAGCTGGACACCACCTCGTTCGGTATTTGTTCCTCTTCAAGTCTCACATTTTGATATTTGTTTCATTAAATTTGTATCTAATTGATCCTAAAAAATCTTTTAAAATGTCTTATTCCAACTCAATTCCTTTTTTCTCCTTCTGTAAAGATGCTGTGGTATTGAACACTACTATGGTCAGGGATTTGAAGCTAGCTATCAGGAAGAAGATAAATGAGATGGGCAAGAACAGATGGGCCATCGTCATATCTCTTGGTAAGTCAAAACAACTTCTCTTTAAACAATGGCATGCTTCTAATTGGTTTCTATTGCGGATGATGTCTTCTAACAAATCATGTGTCCATGGCATTTACTTGTCTCATGCTAACCTGAGTTGTTTTAATTACTAAATGTTCTTCGATATGCTACCAATGAATCTTTGCTATTTAATATCTGGTTCACTGGTTAGTTCCTGAAACATTTTTGTTGTTCATTATTTTTCTTTTTGCAAGATGCTAAATTAAATGTGAATTCTATGACACTGACACTTTGGCTAACGAAGAGCACATTTTCTATATCTTCAGGTTACAAATGCTATCAATGTGCAGGCAAATGTTCTGGATGACATTAATATTGTTCTTCCTCAATTCCTGAACATTTTCCACACAATGCAATTACGCAAGAGAGGTGCATTAAGTCATTACAGGTCATTGGTGTAAATATTGCAGAGAGTGGTAGTGAAGCATCAACAGATGATGTAAATATGGATGCCAAGGTTAATGGATTTCATGATGCAGAAAATGATGTAGATCAAGAAATAGATGATGACAATGGTGCAGAATGTGTACTTAGTGGAAAATTGAGTGAGAGCAGTGGATATGCTGGCAGTGACCTCTATGACTACAAGGTTTTGATATGCTTCCTGCCTTTTAAGTTTCACATCTGTATTTGTGCTTGGTGTTATCCTGTTAGTACTAGACATATACATATGCCTTATTTGGTTTTAAGACTGATTTCAATGGAACATTAAATAGCAGTTCTGGTTTGACAATCTATATGGGTGGTGTGTATTTTAGTGACCTGATGGCACTTTTGTAGCTGCAAACTGTGAACGTTTAATGTAAGTGTATTAGTTTATCAGAGGACAAAAGATGATGGATATTGAAGAGTTTCGAGGAGAAAAAAGATGCCATGCCCTACTCCATCAGAGTCCCTTGTTGTTAAAAATCAAAAGTTTTCGGATTTACTTGTTAAATGTTTAATTAAGTTGACAAAGGTATGTGACTATTTGCTATCAGTTGTCGTGAATCTCCACGAGATATTACTTCTGACGGCACATGTTACATTTCAGGTTCTTCAGAGCAAAATATATGAAGTTGACCTTGATCGTATTCTTCAAAGCATTCATATTTATTTACAGGAATTAGGAATGGAAGAGGTACGGAGAAGGTTTGTATTGTTCTATTGGAGTTGAATATTTAGCTGTTTAATTGATTTCTCTTTGGATTTTACATAAATAGAGACGCTTCGCATATTCTGTAGGGCTGGAGCTGATGACAAGCCACTAAGAATGGTCAAAACTGTATTGCATGAACTTGTAAAGCTTCAAGGTATAGCAATAAAAGGTCATCTTTCAATGGTTCCTATAGATGATGAACCTCAGCCAATCATTATGGCATATACTGATCTTAATCTTCAGGTGAAACTCGTAATATCGCGTACCTTTTACTGTTAATTCCATCAAAAGCTTTTATATGCACACCCCATTTTTCTAAGGGGAAATTTGAAAAAGCCCTTTCTATATAATATTATTGGCCATCCTAGACCCTTGCAGCAGCTAGAATGCTGACGCCATTTGGACCTATGGATAACCCAGCTGTAACCGAAGGTATTACTCCTTGTCAAGTACTATCTGATATTGTCTGGCTTTGGCCTGGTGGGTCAAGCGAATACTAAAAGCTTCATGAACCTAACTGTTTATTTAAGAAATTATGTTGACTTAACCCTTCTTGTTCAAAATTGTAATTGATGTTTGGTTCTACATGGCACAGGTTGTGTACATTTTAATTCTTTGGAAAAGTAAATCTGAAACATTTTAGGTTTAAGTTGTTAATTTGCCATGTGCGTTTCCCTTCACAGTTTGCCATATTTCGAGCTATCTGCTTTATTTTAGTGTCTGATTCAAGAATACTCTTTTCGCAGTTTGATATAATCAGTTTGATGATCAATTATTTCTTTGATTGTCTAAAGAACCGATGACAAGCATTGTATGAAGCCATAAAAAGATATGTTTTAAGATACAATCAATTATCACTATCTTTATTTTGTTGATTCACAGAGAGATTGTTATTGCCGATAATAGTAGTGGAGATTGGCGTTGCTGTTTATAGTGTCGTAACGTGGTGCCTGCATTTGTTCCCTTTTGGGATAATAAAAAGCACTTGTTGTATGCTTTATAGTTTATATAATTATATTTATGTTTCCAATGGTTTTGCCTGATGCGTTCTGATATTTTATATGGACTGATATGATTTGTTCATGTGTTTGATTATCCCACAAAATTGATTGTTTGGTGAGTCGCAAGATTAGAGGGGGAAAGGAGGACATGGTTTTTTGCTCTATGCATCAGTGATGGCACATCAAGCTAGGTTGAGGTAAATGGATGTGTTTGGCTTTTCTAGACTTTGTTACTTCTAGAAACTCATCCAAATGAAGTATTTCTAGAATTATTATTTGGTTTAATGACATAAATATAGCTGGCTTACAAGTTTTATTGGAAGTATATAATTATAGCTGAGATTACAGTACTATATAATATCTACCTTGAGTATAGATATGGGAGCAGATATTACATTTCCTCATAGATTTAGTGACAATGATAGTCTCCTGTTGAGTTGTTCTATGTGTTAACAAATAAGCACAGATTGAGCAGATTGCCAAGTTTCATGTCAAAATATCACTGTAAAATTGATCACTTTTGTCGTGTTTTTATGTTAATTTAATCAAACTACAGGAAACCAATCAATCCAATCTAAAGGCTGGAAAATTTTGGGATAACAGTAACAACAAAATTGAGTATTAAAAACTTATGGCGCTTTTATAACATAAATTCACTGCAGCAACGGGTCGTGGATGCCACTTTTGTTTCGAAATGTATTTTTTAGGATGAATTTTGTGGTGACAAATAATTTATTCATAAGGAAAGCTCCAAACTTACCCACAGATGAATGTATTGGTTTAGATATAACATATTCCCTTTTTGAACAAAATATATGGGATTCGTGGGGAGACTAATATTTGATAATCTAGGTGTCGCCAGCTCATGGAAGCAAATGTATCAACTGATTGTGCACATAGTTCAATGAAATTTCTTTCAATTTTATAGGTCAAACTATTGCTTAAAAAGCCCATATAATATGTTTTCCAATTGTAGCAGCACTAACCTGGCCTTATCTTCTCAAATAAGAACACTTCCATTATGGCCTCATGTTAGTTCATTGTATAAGGGTGCCTTTTGTTGTATTCTTCTAATTGTTTACTTGTCTGAACTTACTTTTGTTTGACACTGATTGCCAGGGGTTGATGAGCTGGAGAGGGTAGACTTGTGAGAGTAACTTGCCGTGGGGGTGGAACAGGGTAGACTTGTGAGAGTAACTTGCCGTGGGGGTGGCTCTATTGTTCCAGAAGTGTAAGATCATGTGACTTAGCAAAAATGTTCAAGATACATGTAGTTTAGTTGGGTTCCAATGATATAGGCGTGTGCCTATTTAAATTGGTATCAAGTATCTACACAGTATCGAGGGATTATTTTTCCCTTTTAATCTCAAGAAGACTGGTTGGGCACTAATGGTTTTTTTCTAGAGTAAAACACAAGCTTTGTAAAAATCTGTATTTGCACTGATGAATCCGTTGCATTATTATCATTTTATAGCAAAGATGCACTTTTGGACTAAGTCACATTCTCTTTTAGCACACCAGACTTCTTCTGTTTGCTTAGGGCTGACAGTAGCTTCATTAACTCCATTTTATTAGACTGCTATATTTTTTTTCTTCATTGATACTATCGGTGGAGAAAAAGGATATTTGGTGCTAATTAGTAAGTGTTCTCTCTGGCAGATTGACAAGGCCCGGGCTGGTGTACTTGTGGGCACTGGTATGGGTGGTCTCACAGTGTTTTCTGATGCTGTTCAGAATCTTATTGAGAAGGGGTGAAAAAAGATATCTCCTTTCTTCATCCCGTATGCCATAACAAACATGGGATCTGCCCTGCTTGCAATTGACATTGGTTTCATGGGTCCAAACTACTCTATCTCAACTGCCTGTGCTACCTCAAACTACTGTTTCTACGCTGCAGCAAACCATATTCGCAGAGGTGAAGCTGATGTGATGATTGCTGGTGGCACTGAAGCCGCAATTATTCCAGTTGGTGTTGGTGGGTTTGTTGCTTGCAGAGCACTGTCGCACAGGAATGATGCCCCTAAAACAGCATCGAGACCTTGGGACCAAGACCGTGATGGTTTTGTCATGGGTGAAGGCGCTGGAGTACTGGTATGCTCTATGAACATTATTCTGATCCTTATTATATTTTGGACTAAGTTGATAAATCACTCTACTGAAATTTTTCCTATACCGATTGTATCCTGCAGCCTGTAAAGTGACACAGCTTTATTTGTTCTCAACAATCTGTTCAACAACTTCCTGTGAATTTTGGTAGGCTCAGAGTCTATCTCTAAGTATTTCATGAGCATGGTTGGAATTCTTGGCTTGAGACATCCACAAAGCTTAATGTAGTTAAGGACTACAAATCAGTTTCTAAAGGTGATCTTGACAATTTGGAGATCAACAACCAATCCTGCCCCCACTTTGCTCGCCCCCTGCATGAAGCCATCCTCTCCCCAGTTGCCGCTCCCACAAATCCAGCCTCGGCTCAACCCTGCTCTTTCGTCCCTAGCCGCCGCCTCAGCTCTGTGCGTGGCCTTATTTATATTAAGAATATCATTTTTAAATATATTCTAATGTCATGAATGCATTATGTATTATGTACAATATATTTGGTTTTTATTCATGTTGAAGGAGAAACCATAGAAACTTTTATAGGAAAATTTTATTTCATTGCTTAACTTTTATGTTTCGTTATCAATTTTATTTTTTGTAGCAACGCACGGGCATTGAACTAGTATATGCTAATATAGCAATCAAATGGGTGAATGATTACATGAAAGCTAAAATCAAATTTTTAATTATTTTTGAAACAACCCAATTTATACTTAAATTGTCTGATTCGGATTCGATAAAATAGAGTGATATACATTCACTAAAATAGTAATTCATAAAGATTTCACCATTGGATTGACGTGAAATTTTAAATGCAGAAACTATATTCAATTTTGAAACTAACCCAATAAGAATCAGCTTGATCAGATCTACGGATCTAGAGTTATGTCCTTCATAAGATGACTGTAGCTAATAATGACGAAAACTGATCAAATCCTAATTATGAGATTAATCAAAATCTACGAGAAAATAACTGTCGACGATTCAGGAACCGGTCCCCCGCTGAGCTTACTTATTGAATGAGGGATCAACCTAAGGCCCCTTTTTCGTGGAGGGTATAGCGTCCGAGGTCCTACCGAGCTACGGAGTGAGATGGTCGGGATAATCACAGCGAACGGGGGGAGGCTTTTGTGATCTGGTTCGGGCCTCTCGCAGGGGAGATAATAACCCTACGTCCAATGGTAGCATTAACTTCTTGGAGGTGCGTTACAATGCGCTTGCTCGGGGAGCCCAGGGGGGTTCTAAGGTCTACCCTCCAGGCTACCAGCAACAAGCTCTATGTATGAGTGAAATAGGGGATCCAGTCGAACCCTGAACCCTTCGTGCAAGAAGGTATTTATAGGGGGTTACAAGCGACACAACATTTATTTCAAAGGCGCGCCATCGTTTCTCGACATGGGCGAGTCGTTTCGTGTTCCTGTCGGGCATAAGCATAGCGTAGGTACGATGGTAGCAGATTATGGGCGCCAGGCAGCGGCGTGTAAGCGCAGGCAAGGCGATCGCCGAGCCGAGTGTAATTAATGCCACGTCGCCCTTGTAGACCGCGCCCGACTTTTGGGCGAGTCCTGAGGTCCCTTTGGTAGACCAGTCGTCAGTCGCGGACTCGGCGAGCATGCTCGTGGGGGCTTCGGCGGAAGGCGGGTCGGCGGTCGGCGACCAAGGACTTTCCGGGGACGGCGTCCAAGCATGGGCATGCTCGGAGGTCACGGATACAATGGTCACTTGTCAAGAATGTCCAATCTCGGCTACCTAGCCCCGAGGCTTAAGGGGGAATTAGCCTTGCCGGGTTTTCGCCTTGAGCCTCCAGACTCTTGGTAAGGGATTGGAGCCCTGCGGTGAAGAGCTACCGCGGCGTCCGAGCAACGCTGCCCGGCGATGAGGATCTTGCGGCGAAGAGCTCTGCGAAGATTCGAGCAACGCCGCCGGATGAGGATCTTGCGCGAAGAGCTCTCAGAGCATCCGAACCAACGCCGCTCGAGGCGAGGATCTTCTTGCGAAGAGCTCTGTGACATCAGATCCGAGCAACGCTGCCCGGGGATGAGGATCTTGCGGCGAAGAGCTACCTCAACATCCGAGCAACGCCTTTCGGGCGAGGATCTTCTTGGCGAAGAGCTACTGCAAACATCAAGAGAGACGCTCGAGGGACGAAAGCACGCCCAATGAGATCGAGCATGTTTTGGCCAAGGTCCGGCCAAACCGGTAGCGAGGGCAAAAGCGCGACGGCTCCTTCTCCATGAAGCTTTCTTGGTCTGGCTCGACAGTTTTTTGGAAACCGCGCCATTTCAGGATAGTTTTGGAAACTGTACCGTCGCGTGTCAGTTTGCGGACAAGCCGAGCGGTTTCCTTGTCCGTTCGGCTTCTCCTCCCATAAATATCGGGCGGGGATGGTTCCAGAGACCTTTTCCTCTTGCACGCTTCCAAAATCAAACTTCAAAAGCTCTTCACTTTCCAACTTCTCTCCTCGCCCGCTCCAGCGTTCTTCCTCCCAACTATTCTCCATGGCGAAATTTGGCGTGAGCAAGACCACCGCGAAGAGGTTCCGGGTGCTTCAAGACTTGTGGTACCTTGACGCCGGCACCTGGCGGATTCTTGATGGCGAAGCAGCTCCAGTGTCGTGCGACGACGAGATCTTTTCGTGCGAGCTCTACACCATCAACGAGCTTCGAATGCCCGAGAGTGAGTTCGTAGAATCCGTACTCATGCAATGCGAGTGCGAGATCACCCACCTAAACCCCAACTCCATCCTTATCCTGACCGTATTCTCCCACCTTTGCGAGGGCTTCGTGGGCATCCTGCCCACGGCAAGTCTTTTCTTTCATTTCTATACTTTGTTTCAGACCGTGGCGCCTCTCTGACCGGTGCTCAGACTTCGCTGTGAACAAGCACCGTATGAGTACCCCTTCTCCTTGAAAGATTTGGTGGCGGGCTAGGCCGACTACTGGTTCTATCTACGGAGGGCGCAGGGGAGCTCTTTGCGCTACACCGAAGCGGCGGCGCCCAGCATCGACACCCCGCGCCCGCCCATCGCGCCCGAGGAGGAGCGGTCCCTCATGTTGATCAGCAAACTCACGAATATGGGGCTCACTGGTCGGGACATCATCCGCGACTTCCTTCGGAACAGGGTGTCCCCTCTAAGGAGGAGGGAGCACCCTTTCTTCGAGATCATCGGGGGGACGACATCACCCGGGAGGATGACTCTGGTAAGTTCACGATCCTGAGCAACTCTTGCCTCATATGCTTTATTGAACCCGTGCTGACTTTATTCGTTGGCCAACGACAGCCCCAGGCTTTGACTGGGTGGAGAAAAGGGTCGGTGAGATGTTTGGCACCCCCAAGGACAAGGAGCTCGAGCGCAAGCGCCAAGTCCCGAGCAACGTGCTTGAGCGGGGCGACGTGGTAAGCTGCTTACGCGGTTCATGCTCGGGGAAAGCATCCCGGGCCCTTCTGACGCTTTTTGTCTGTTGGCAGGAAAAGGCTGCCCTGGAGTTGGCGGTGGCCGAGCTCAAGCCCTTGGTGGGTGGAAAGTGGATACTTGTCCCGGCTGCCAGGGCCAAGAGCACAAGGAGAAAGAGACACGCCCCGCCACCGGCCACCACCCGGCTGACCAAGAGGCGGGCAAGCTCGTCTGGCAATCCGGTGGTGCGGCACATGGAGTTTGCCGACCGGAGGGAGGTAAGCAACTTGAACGCCTGGCTGGAGAATTACGGCAAGGACTGTCTGGAGCATCTCGAGAAGGAAGCGGCGCTGACCGAAGAAATGGTGCAGGCCGAGCAGAGGGCTTTGGAGGAGGAGCTTGCCGAGGTCCAGGCCAAGCTCAAACGGGTCACCGAGGCCCGGCGAGCTGTGGAGCTCGAGGGTGCGGCCGTTGGCGAGGAGGGTGAGGATGAGGAGGTCACACAGCCCCTCAGAACGAGGCACGGGCGCTCGAGGAAGACGCTGGAGACGGTCGACATGGAGGAGGTCGACCCCCTCTTGGCGAAGATCAGTCGCGCCGCGGAGGAGAAGGCTGAACTCATGGCGACGGCGGCGGCAGGTCCGGCCAAAGGCGACAGCAAGGGCCTGGCCGAAGGTGAGCCCCGAGCTTTGTGTAACTTTTATTTTTTTCTTGTTCTTTGTTTTGGCGTCCTTTGATCGGGCTAATCCCACTCTGTTGACGTGGGCGTAATAGCTCGTAGGGCCCTCCCGGACTGTCGCAAAATGATTCATGAGCTCCTTGATCGTGTCGTAGAGAGGGAGGTTGCCCGCGTCGCCGACCTTGTGATGAGCGAGGCCATGGAAGCGGTGGACAAGCTCGTAGAGGGCAGTCAAGGCGTTGAGGATCCTCCGGCTCCGGAGGGACCACCTCCCCAGGGCGAGCTTCCGACCCTCCCGAGCACAGGAGGTGCACAGGGGGGGAAGAGGTCGACCTCGAGACGCTGGGCGGACAAACTACCCAAGGAGGTGCAAGATCTCCGGACGCACCACCTGTCCGGGACGAGGGCACGGATTCCCCGAGCGAACAACATGCTCGGGATGAGACCGCGCCAGCCCTGAGCGAACTACATGCTCAGGCAAACGCCCCGCTGCCCTCGAGCGAACAGCATGCCCGGGGGGACAGCGAGAAGACCCTGAGCGACCCGGCCACTCAGGAGGGAGGCGCGGTGCCTCGGGGCGAACCTCAAGCCCAGGGGGATGATTCGTTGTCTTCGAACAACCCGCCCTCCTGGAAGGACCCCGAGGAAGTCCGGAGCCCCCTGCCGAAGCTTGAAGATACTCGGGCGGGGGATGTTACCAAGAATTTCCGGGATAATCTCCGCGCGGGTCTCGATCAGGTACGGATACTTCCTTTATTGTCGTCATAGTTTCACTTCCTTAGGGCCTTAGGGATGGCGTCTGAGATTTTCCCTTCTGCAGGTCCTTCAAAAGGCCCTGGAAGACTTTGATGCGGCGATGGTTGTCCCCGAGGCCGTGGCCCAGTTGCACGTCGAGCATGAGGCCCGGATAACCAAGCTTGAGCAATAGGTGGGGGACCTCAAGACCAGGGACCACCTGCTTGTGCATAGATGCCACCAAGCGGAGGAGGACGTCACCGAGGCTAAGGAGAAGAGTGCTGAGCTCGAGCAAGAAAAACAACGCTCCCACCGGGCCAAAGAGGACGCTGCTGCCAGTAAAAAGAAGGTCCTCTCGCTTGAGCAAGAGCTTAAGCGAGAGAAGCTGAACTTCCGCCAGGCGGAGAAGGTCGCTGCCGATGACAGGGAGAAGGCCCTTAAACTCGAGCAAGAGCTTGAGCAAAGGAAGCAGCACTCCTGTGTCCTTGAGTCAAAGGTAGCAGAGCTGGGCCAGGCTACGCAGGCAGCCGCCGATCTTGCCGATCAAGGCAAGGAAGAGGTTGATTAACTTCGCCAAGAAGCCCGCGAAGGTCGGGACGCTCGGCGGAAAGTAATCAACCTCAAAGCCAAGATCGATGATCTGAGGCAGAAGCTTGCCGCAACACTTAGGGGAGCGAAGCCTGGCGTGTAACTTTTTGCCCTTTCTTTTCCTTCTTTTTGATGGACTTCGGATGACTTTTGTAATGCTGGCGAAGTGTATGTTTTCCCCCCACCTAAGGGCTTTGTCTGCTGCAATGCTCCTTTTATTTCCTGCAAGCAATGGGCACGAGGTAGACAGCGAAAGATAGGCTGGCAGAAGCACAAGTTAGGATAGAGCATGAGCAACACGGGCCTGAAGTAAGCGAGGATATGCTTGATATGGGTAACAAGCGTTTAAGGAAACGACAAAGGTACAAGCGCGATCTAAGACGAGGCACTTGGCAACGATTTTAGGAAAAAACATTGGTGCGGTAGCTCGTACCTACCTCAGCCCCCGCTGCGAATGAAGGTCGTGCACCTAAGTTGCGAGCACGAGCTCTTTCGCAGGAGAGTGAGGAAAAAGCGCGCTGCCCAGCCGACCAAGTCACCGAATTCCCCGCGTCGCGAGCATGGGCTAGGTCGGGGAAGGGGAACGTGCAAGGCCTCAACTTCCATAATGTCTATGGCACATGCTCCTGACCCACGAGCATGGTCATAGGTAAGGAAGGACGCACGATCGGCCGACAAAGTGTGCTATGACCAAGCGCACGCGAATCGAGCTAGAACATCGATCCGACCAAGAGGGTGTCTGTATGCGACGGAGATCCTGCAGCGAAGATCTACTGCAGATCGTGGTCGGCTTATGGAGACTGAAGCCTCTGGTGGTGGGTTTTAGGGATTGGTCGTTGGTCGAGGTACTTTGTCGATCATGGGCGCCAGCCCGATCTTTTGAATGAAAACGCTCGAGGGGATTGTTCCTGCCCGATGTGCTTGTCCCAACACCAAGATCGTGAGGAAAGTATGCCCTTGTGCGAGACTGAGTCAGCTTACTAACGGGCAGGGATGCGTTCACAAAATCTTGGAGGTAACAGACTTCGCGTGGGGGAGGGAACCGAATATTTTTCATTTTCAATAGAGAAAAAACCGCGAACCTATCGCGGGGTACAAAAGAGAGTATGAGTTTACACGATGAATTTGCGCAGCTGGTCGATGTTCCACGAGCTCGTAAGCTCGCGGCCGTCCTCCATTGCCAGCGTAATGTTTCCGGGCGTGCATCGAGACGATCAGTGAACGAACCTTCCCACTTGGGGGAGAGCTTGTTGGACTTCGATGTATCCTGGATTCGTCGTAGGACCAGGTCGTCAACCTGCAAGGTCCGGGGCCGAATTGACTTAACTGCATGCCTTCGAAGAGCCTGTAGGTAGACGGCGGATCGGAGCAGCGCTCCTTCCCGCGCCTCCTCAGTAAGGTCGAGGTCTAGGTGACGCTCGCGCCCTTAGCGGACGGTATCGACCAGGTCTACCCTTTGGGACCCGAGCATGCTCTCGGCGGGCAGGATGGCCTCGACACCATAGACGAGCTGGAAAGGCATTTCGCCCGTTGCTCGGCTCGCTGTGGTGCGGATAGACCAGAGGACGGAAGGAAGCTCGTCCACCCCGGATCCGCCGTGCCGGGCGAGGTCCTTGAAGACCCTCTTTTTGATCCCTTGAAGGATCTGGCCGTTTGCACGCTCGGCTGCTCCGTTACTCTTCGGATGAGCTACAGAGGCGAAGCATACCTTAGTGCCGATGTCTTCGCAGTAGGCCTGAAACAGCTTGCTAGTGAACTGAGTGCCGTTGTCTGTGATGAGGCGGTTGGGTACTCCAAAACGCGTCACTACATTGCTGCGGAAAAATTTCTTGGCTGATTGAGCCGAAATGATTGACACAGGCTTGGCCTCGATCCACTTAGAGAAAGTGTCGATGGCTACGAGCAAGAATTTATAACCCTTTCGACCGCGGGGGAAAGGTCCGAGGATGTCGGCCCCCCAGGTCGAGAACGGCCATGAGAGCGGGATAGTTTGGAGTGCGTACGCTAGCTGGTGGGCCTTGCGGGCATGAAACTGGCATACCCGGCAGGTCGCCACGAGCACGCGAGCGTCGGCTAAGGCCGTAGGCCAATAATATCCCAATCGGAAGACTTTGCTCACGAGCGTCCGGAAGGACGAGTGAGCTCCGCACGTCCCCTCATGGATATCTCTGAGAAGGAAATCGCCCTCTTCCTCGAGATATGCACTTGGAGAGACTCAAGTGCCCCTTGTGGTATAAGCGCCCTCGACCGGTTTATGCGAGGAGGACCGCTTATGGCAAGGAACGCTTCGGCTTCTTCCTCGGGCAATGTCCCGTGGGCGAGGTACTGAACGAATGGCGTCATCCAGCTCGCACCATGCTCGAGAAGGGAGACGTGACTGCCCGTCTCGATGCCTCTCTGAGGGAATGGAGGCTTGACAGATGCTCGGCGAAGCACCCGCTGGGGCGGGCATCTGGGTTTGCCTCCTACTGAGAGGGAATGGAGGGCTTGTGCAGGTGCTCGATGAGCGCCCTTGGTGGGGTGGGCATCTGCGAGGAACAGATCTTAGAAAGCTGATCGGCCAGGGAATTGTCCTTCCTGGGAATGTAGAGTACTTCGAAGTTTCTAAAGTACCGCTCTATCTTCCTCACTTCAACCAAGTAAAGCGCCATTGAGTGATCGGAACACTGATACTCCTTGTTAACTTGGTTGACAACCAACTGCGAATCGCCCTTCATTAATCACCGCATTGGACCCGCGCCTTGCATGCTCGTAGTCCGGCCAAGAGGCTTTCATACTCCGCCGCGTTGTTGGTCGCGGCGAAGTGTAGCTCGATGATGTATTGAAGCTGGTCTCCTTGAGGGGACGTCAACACAACACCAGGCCCGAGCGTTCAAAAGCTCGGACCCGCTGGCACATGGTCAATGCCATCTTGAACTGGCGCTCGGCCGGGTGGCGCTGGGTTTGTCCATTCCGCTACGAAGTCCGCCAGGATCAGGGATTTGATCGCCGTGCGGGCCGAGAAGTGAACATCGAACTCAGCGAGCTCCATCGCCCACTTTGCTATTCGGCCGTCAGCGTCTTGGTTTCTTAGGATCTCCCTAAGGGGAAAACTGGTCGGCACGGTGATCTTGTGAGCTTGAAAGTAATGGCACAGCTTCCTCGAGGCTACGAGCAGCGAGTACAAGAGCTTCTGGACCTCAGGGTACCGTTCCTTTGGTCCATGCAACACCTCGCTGCGCCCCCTCTCGCTCGACTGCCAACACCGCTTACGGCACTGGGGTCGAGGTAGTCTGAGAGCTCTTCCCCGACCTCGGTGTGGCTGGGGCAGGCGGCGGGCAGTACCGCCGGCTCCTCGAAGGAGCGGTTAGCCTCTTCCGTCCAAACAAAACCCTCGTGCCTGCGGAGCGCCTTAAAAAAGGGCAGCCCGCGCTCGCCCGATCGGGAGGTGAAGCGGCTAAGGGCCGCCATGCGCTTGGTTAGGGCCTAGACCTCCTTTACACAGCTTGGAGGCTACATCCTCTCGATGGTTTCGATTTTTTCCGGGTTGGCACCGATGCCCTACGGTCCGATGAGATAGCCGGGCACCTTACCCGCCCGAACCCCAAAGACACATTTTTCAGGATTAAGCTTTATTCGGTGCCTATTGTGGTTACAAAAGGTCTCCTCGAGGTCAGATACATGACCCGAGGTGACTTTACTTTTCACTACGATATCATCTACATACACCTCGAGTTCAGACCTATCGGTCTGGAAGGTCTTGCATCATCGTTACCGAAAGTCGCCCGGCGTTCATGAGCCGAAAGACATGGTCGTGTAGCGAGCGTCTTGCGACTGATGAAGCGGTCTTCTCTTCGTCCCGGGGATAAGGCGATTTGGTGATAGCCGAATAAGCATCGAGCTCATCACTGGGACTCGCCATTCGTCGACCGGTGGTCTATGCTTGGCGATGGGAAGTTGTCCCGCACAGCGGCGTTCGAGCGATGTGCCATTCGTCGACCGGTGGTCTATCTTGCGATGGGAAGTTGTCCTTGAACAGCGGCGTTGAGCGGTGTGGTCGATTACACACATCGCCATTTGCCACCCTTCTTTTTTGACAATGACGGGTTACGCCACCATTACGAATGCTCGACTTCTCGACGAAGTCGACCTTAAAAACTTGTCGAGTTCATCGGGATAATTACTGTTTCTTGGGGAAAACGCTGAGCTTACGGTGCGGGTTTCTTATCGGTCGAATAGCTTAGTGCTCAATTACTTCCCTTGGGACTCTGGGCATGTCGGACGGTTCCCAGGTGAACACGTCCGTGCTCTTCGGAGGAAAGTAATGAGCTCGAGTTCCTATTGGGGTCTAAGGAAGACCTAAATGGAAAAACCTTAGTCGGTCCTTATTTGCTTAAGCGGGACCGCTTTGGTTCCTCCTCCAGTCGAGGGCAACTTTAAGCAAGGAATGCATCGGCTCTTGGTCGGAGGGCTGCCATGAGGCATTGCCGACCATGTCGAGTGACTTCTCATCGCGATTCAGGGGTTGCTCTATGGTTCCCCTTGACGGTGATGACCCCTTTCGGACCGGGGACCTTCAGGCATTGATAGGCGTGGTGCGTAGCGGCCATGAACTTGGAGAGGGCCGGCCTGCCGTGGATTTCATTGTAGGCCGACTTGAAGTCGACGACCTCAAAGTTGATCATCTCAGTTCGGAAGTTGCTAAGGCTTCCGAAGGTCACGGGCAGAACGATTTGACCAAGAGGTTTGATCGAAGTACCCGGGACGATCCCGAAGAACGGGACAGCTATGCTCCTGATCTTGGACCGAGGGACTTGCATCTCGTCCAAGACCGTAGCCAAAATGAGGTCCATGGAGCTCCCGCCATCGACGAGCACCCGGCCCACTTTGGCGTTGCTGATGGTCGGGCTAACGACAAACGGGAGCTTTTGAGGTTTGGTCATTCCAAGGGGACAATCGTCCTTGGAGAAGGTGATTGACAGCTCGGACCACCTGAGCTGCTGCACGGGTGGCTTGCCCTGAGTGATGTGGCAGACCTCCCGAGCCGCCTCCTTGAGATCCCTGCGTGATTTGTATGCCGAGGAGCCCCCGAATATGATGGCTATGTGGTTGTGGGGCTCCTGGTATCCCATGTCGTCGTCCTCATTCGCAGGGCCCTTGCCCTTACTGCTTTCGCCCTTTACTGGGAGCGTGGGCATGGGACCTTGGCCGTTGTAGAACCTTTCCAAGCAGAACGCCCAGGTTCGACAATTGCGAAGGTCGTGCCTGGCTGCCTGATGGAGCGGGCAATAGCGTTCCTCCGAAGGAGCACATCTTCCTTCGTGACCTTGGTCGCCCCGACTTTGGTCGTCACGACCTTGGTCGTCGCAGCCTTGGTCATCACGACCTCGGTCGTTGCACCGCGAAGGGCGCCGACCTCTCCTGCCCTCGGACTGCCGAGTTGGCGGGGCCCGCGGCGAACGACGCTCGACGGCGGCCACCATGCCCGAGGAGTGCGATCTTTTCTTTTTCTTGATCTTCTTCTCCACGGAGCCTGAGTGCTTCTTGCTCGAGGAGCCCTCGAGACCCGGCTGAGGTGGCAACTTGCCTTCATCCAGCATCTTTTTGTACTGGACCGCCTCGTCGGCGTCAGCGTGTGATCGGCCATCTGGAACGGCTTCGTTGGCGAAATGCTCGGTGGATCTCCGTGTCTTGCGTGAAGCGAACGTCACGGACCCCGAACTTGAAGGCCCGGACGACCGCCTCATCCGAGATGCTCGGAATGGAGTTCCTTACCTTGATGAACCTTTGGACGAAATGTCGCAAAGATTCCTTCTCGGTCTGGATCAACCGCTCGAGGTCACGCTCGTTGCCCGGGCGGGTGTAGCAGCTCTGGAAATTTGCGCGGAGCGCCTCACAGAGCTGCCTCCACGAGCGGATCGATCCTTTTTTTTGATTAAGAGCCACGTTCTGACGGAGCCGTCGAGGACCGTGGGAAGGTAGTTAGCCATGACCCCCTCGTCCCCCCCGGCCACCTGAATGGCGGTAGAGTATATCGACAGGAACTCGTCTGGGTTCTGAGTTCCGTTGAATCGCTCAATGTGGCCAATTTATACTTAAATTGTCTGATTCGGATTCGATAAAATAAAGTGATATACATTCACTAAAATAGTAATTCGCAAAGATCCCACCGTTGGATTGACGTGAAATTTTAAATGTAGAAACTATATTCAATTTTGAAACTAACCCAATAAGAATCAGCTTGATCAGATCTACGGATCTAAAGTTATGTCCTTCGCAAGATGGCTGTAGCTAATAATGACGAAAACTGATCAAATCCTAATTATGAGATTAATCAAAATCTACGAGAAAATAACCAATCAAACTTTTCAGATCTATCACTTGATGCCCTATAAAGGTTTTGAATAGATCAAATAAAAATTATTATAGTGAAACTATGAATCAATCTAAAAAGTAAAACTGGCATCTAAACAAAAAACGAAGAACTATATTACCAACACATTGACTTGCAAAGCATGAGTTTTATTACAGAGATGTGTTCACAAAATACCTTCGAAACATCCTCAAAATAATCTTCAAGTCACCATCAGCTGGAAAAGAACAACCAGCACTTCTAATCGAACTGCGGCCATCAGGAACCGCCGGTCAGGACGTCTTCTATTTTCTTGCAATTAGCAAGTCGCCAGAACTTTGCACGCGTATAACTTTGCACGCGTATAACTTTGCACGCCTACAGCCTACATACCGCGCTCACGTGATTAACCAGTCTCTATGTATAGTGTTATTTAATCCGAACGTCCCGCATGATATTCTTGACCATTAAGATCTCGATTCCTCTCTGAACCTAGTCACGAACTTCAGTTTTTCCATGAACTTAGTTCCGGTCCCGTCATCGATCACGTTCGCTCTCAAGCAATACCTGCACATGAACAAACATAAAAACCGTGTACGAATACAAATCTATGACTTGACTCAAGATCAGTCCATGCAACCACTCACACGAACGCATTGCATTAAGTAAAACCATTACTATGCTATCACAAACATACTAAGTAATCATCTAATATAGTACATGCATAAGCACCACATATATTATGATCACAACCACTTTGCAATGTTAATTTTATCATTAAACCAATTTTTTAGTGCATGATTTCATAGCCACGATTCCCAGCCCAAACACCAGGGATACAGAGAATAAATCAAGGTGAGAACGCCGCCACGCAGAGCACAACCGCGGTCCGTCGTGTGGGCGTTTTCCGGCGTCTTCACGGCCTGCCGAGCCCCAGCCCGGCGGCACCCGCACGGCTCGTCCCAACGGTCCTCTAATACAAACTGCACGCGTCCGTCACTCCACTCCGCTGTCAAATGTAAAGCGACCGGATCCTCTCCTGCTGCGCGCGACGCCGGCGGCACGCCACGCAAAGACCAGCGTCGCCGCCCGGCGCGGCGCTGCGCCACGCACGACCAGACCTGCCCCCAACTCACCGGCGGCCCAGCGCGCGCCGCTCGGCTCGGCGGGGTCTCGAGGCTTGACGTTGAGCAAATTAAGGCTAAGAGTCTACTTGTAGTGACACATGCATCCGACTGGACTGCACTGCACTGCACAATGTGAAACAGGCGAGTCTCCATGATCCATCTTCTTTTTCATCCGTCGAAGTCAGGAGATCTGTAGGAGACTCGCAAAGTTCATTTTTGGGAATATATAGTAGTATGAATGAATCAAAAGAAAGAAAGTCTTCCAGGAAAGTAGGAAACCTCACGTTGTCCTTCCCCATTTGCGTGAGGGACGTGGGGATCTCATCTCGGCCTTCCAGGAAACCGTTGTTCTTGTCCTTGTCAATTCTAATTGCTCCTTTATTGGCAAACAGTTGATTAGTACAGCCAGTTTGGCATTCGAGATTTCGGACCGAGAGGGGCTGAGGGCAAGAGTTCTATCGACGATAACTCTCTTAAGCAGAATGGTAGGTAAACATGGGTACAAGCCTATCCATCCAAATTTAAGCCTTAATTTTTCCTTATATTTAAAGTGTAACTGGAATAAGTCTTAAACATAGTCATGTATAATAAAAGGGCATCGGAGTATAAGTCTTTGCTTGATTGCTTGGGTTAGATTGCTATGGCACACCCATTGTCTTTCCACCTGAGTGTGAGTAGGACTGGTATAAGATCCTTGGGCCTGCTTAGGAGGCCGGTTTTTAGCCAAAAATCAGTGTAAATTATCGGCCTAAATAACTTTTCATGCTAGGCTCAAAAATAGCAATTGGATGGACCGATAGCCCAGTAATTTTACCTCCCATTTAGCCCAAAACACTCGGAAAATTTCTCACGCGACGAAGGCACGAAGCCAACGTTTTCTTTCGGGATATTTAACTATTTGCCATCCTTACGAGTGGCCACTCTTCAAATGCCAGTTTTAGAATGTCCATAACACATTTGCCACCGGAGAAAGAAAGATGCTACATTTTTACCACTTTGGCTGACGTGGCACGCCACGCCCCCTCGCCACCGTGGATTTTGCAAGGAAAAGACCATGCTGCCCCCATTTGTCTTGTTCCTGATCTGCTTGCTCAAGCTTCCCATGGACGACCTCGTCACCCTCTCAGGTAGCTAGCTAGCAGGCAGAGACACATCTGTTAGTAAACACCGCCGAGTAGACGCATTGGACTACCTTGCACGAGGTTTCATCTCACACAAAAGTACATCGTCAGGTGTCGCCGCGTGCGGCAGCGCCATACCATCGGTCGGCGCCGCAACACGTTCGGCGATCGCTTCGGACGGACGCGAACGGAGCATGGTCCGTGGGCGGCTCCATGAACGCGGACTACGCGGACGAGTGATCCGGCGTGCTTTCGGCGCGAACGGCACTGCGTGTCGGGAAGCGCGACGGTGGGCTGCGATGGCGGCTCCGCGTCGGCGTTCGACAACCGTGCCGGCAACTTCTTTGATTCGGGCGGGGCTGCTGCGACGGACGCCGTCTTTGGTGCGAAACGACACGACGAGGGCCAAAGTGGCGGCCCAGCAGAGAGGAGAGAGCTTTTCGACAATGGCCGACTTCGTTCGCCGAGCTCACCGCCTCGAGTCAAGACCTACGACGGCGAGATTCGGCGGTCTGCTCCGAGTCAGCGGTGATCAAGTGGTCGTTCTCATGGGCGGTACAATACACATACATAGCGATCGAATTAACGATCTGAGAATGAGATTGATTCGTTTGTTGTTGTTACTGTAGTTGATGATGATATATTCACGATTCAGCGATGCGTCGGCGATGCGTCCTGTGGTGGTGGCATCGTTTAGTGAAAGGACAGAAAGGAAATTAAGAGTGTGTTTTGGTGGAAATTAAGAACTGAAGGAACATACTTTCCTTGAGCAAGCACATCAGGAACAAGACAAATGGGGGCAGCATGGTCTTTTCCTTGCAAAATCCACGGTGGCGAGGAGGCGTGGCGTGCCACGTCAGCCAAAGTGGCAAAAATGTAGCATCTTTCTTTCTCCGGTGGCAAATGTGTAATGGACATTCTAAAACTGGCATTTGAAGAGTGACCACTCGTAAGGATGGCAAATAGTTAAATATCCCTTTTCTTTCCGATTCATATCGCGAAGCGCTCACACCAACACTATGGAACCCTCCCTCTCAGCCGAAGACGCGCGCCGCCAGCGTCCATCCACCGAGAGAGAGGCACTCCTTCCACCTCGAAGCGAAGGAATTCTCCTCTCGTAGGAGACGTCCTCCTCCGCGCTACTGGACTGGCGTGGGTGGAGATCCATCCTATCCGGGCTTTGTTTGGATTGATTTCTTCTTTGGTTGGTAAGGAAGCCCTAGATTGCTTGGATTGTTATCATTTGCTTGCTCCGAGCAATCAATCTAATTCAGATCTTTCTTTCTCTCCAATCCAATCCATGATGTTTGTTGCGGATCTGTTGGTTGCGTGGTGGAGTGCTGGATTACTACTGATAACAGTTTATTTTCCTAAATTTTTGGGGTTCAACCGAATCCCCATGCCCCACATTAGGTCCGCCCATGTATTTTGGTGTCTACTACCTGAATTAATAAATAATGCTATTAACAGCAGTGATTTACCATATTTCTGGCCAGTAAGCTTCTGATCCTGGTCTTCTGTGACTCCTTTGATTTGATCAATCCCTGAACAGATTAATTGTTCGGTGCAATTGACTTTAGAAAGTCGTTTTTTTGGATAGATTTTGGTCCACATTTTCATCCATGGACTGGACTTGGAAGCGCTAATTCAATTGAACTTAATTAGCATCATCGTAGAAACGTTCTTCGATCAAATAAATTTTACGCATGCAAAGTTGACAAGTTCATGCACTGATGTATATACGAGCATGACACATATGTGTAGTTATCTTGTTTCTGCGGCTTGCTGATACCTAGCTAAGTGATCCGCTAGTCAGTAATTACCAACAAGTGACGTCTTCAGTGCCCTATGGTGTGGCATGTTCGATCTTCTTGCTTTGCTTATTGCTACCACTGCTTAAAATCATTGGCACATCTGCTGATCTTTCAGTCACCTTAGTCTTAACGCTGCTGCCAATTTCAACCTATTTTCGTTTTGCAGGTTTGTCTTCGATACGAGGCACCTCAAAATATTTCAACGCGGGCGAAGATGAGCCTGTCTTATGTAGATGCATCAGCGCAGTCAAAAATCTAGAACAGCAACATCATTTTCGTTCTGCAGGTTTGTCTTCGCTACGAGGCACCTCAAAATATTTCTTTACCTCCGGTAGTTTGCTTTCTGCAGGTTTGGCATTTGCTTTACCTCCGGTAGTTTCTTTAAAACATATAAGCTCAGACTGTTCGGAACTAGAGCAGAACACAGAGTAACAGCACATGGTTTCGTGAGGAAAGGCAAACTATGTTGCATGATGACCATAAAAAGGGACCTACATATATATGAAGAAAAAACAATCAATCTTTCATTTCCATGTTGTCCTCAGTTCTACCTCAGATTTGAAGTTCGTGAAACAATTACCAAATTTCATGGAAACTTGGATTTACACACGCTATATTTACAAGCGTCTTCAATATCACAACATTTCATTGCGATGGTCATGGAGAAACCTTCAAGTTCACTGTTCCCATCACAACATTCTACACCTCAAATAAATAGCTTACAAAAGTACAAATAGTACAAGAATATACATGCCCTAAGGTGAATGCAGTTTTAAGATTTTGGCGATTCAGATTTTGTGTGCCCTGGCTTACCTGTGATGGCTTTCCTTACTTTTGCTCATCCATGCATGTTGAGCCTGCAGAAATCTCCTTATCATGGGCCAAATTTATGTCAGTGCCACTAACTGGTTCAGTAATTTCAGATTCCTGCTCATCAGATATTGCTTCAGAACCTGTTCCTTTCTGCAATTATCATGCAATTTTTCTATCTGTTCTTCAGTAGCTCCACCTGTGGTTGCATGCTGGTTCTCTTCTTTCTTATCTACTTCTTCACTTTCCAGTTGGGTCTCAATAGTACTTTTGGCCTCAACATTTGAAGATTCTGTGGACTCTTCTTGTTTTGTGCATAGAGGGCTTTGAAGACCGTCAGTATCATGCTGGAGGTGAAGGAGCACGGAGGCTGCCACTGACAAATGAAACCAGTATAATGATAAGAAGCAACCGAGCCAGAAAATGGCACATGTTTAGTATCATTGTTCCCGATTAGCGTTGATGGAGGGGGTGAGAAACCTGCTTAGCACCTAAAGGGAGCTAGCAAGAAAATGGAAAATGTTTAGTATCATTGTTCCTGATTACTGTATTGGCATGCTGGAGGTGAAGGAGCACAGAGGCTGCCACTGACAAATGAAACCAGTATAATGATAAGAAGCAACCGCGAGCCAGAAAATGGCAAATGTTTAGTATCATTGTTCCTGATTAGTGTTGTTGGAGGGGGTGAGAAACCTGCTTAGCACCTAAAGGGAGCTAGCAATTGAGCACATATATAAAGCTCCACGGACAACTGAACTTTGGCCGTGGAACTGTGGAGCATCCTGTTAGCCGTGTTTTGCATGGGCCAATATTCACTCCTAAATTCTAACAATAGTTTACTGCAAAGAAAGTGCTTGACCTGCTGAGACGAACATCAATCGCAAAACACTGACACAAAAATCTCGGCACATATCCGGTATAAACAATTCTTGTCGTGCAAACTCTGTGAAAACCATATATACAAGTTTTCAAAAATTCTCAAATAATTACCATATCTAGAGGAAATGAGCTTCTGTAGCCCTGTAAAATTTGAAGACCAAAATCAACCGCACTTGAAAGATATGAAAACAACACATTGTACACAAACTACGCATGCTGAAACAAAGACCTGGACCTATAGATTTTTGGACAGGCAAGACCCAGACCTATGGTGTTTTGGAGAGGCAAGATCTAGACCCACGCCATCTTCTAAAGATTCAACGAGTCATCGTCCAAAGTCCAAAGATTAGAAAGACCTAGGGGGTGTGTGGGACAGCTCTAGCTTCACCAAAATCTGTGAGCTTGGTGGAGTAGGATATTTCTAGTTCTAGAAATTTATGAAGCTAGATCTGTGGGTACATTGAGAGTGTTTAGATACATCATATTATTTATATTTTAGACTAAAAATATAAACTTAATTCACTTTATTTTAACTTATAAGTTTCAGATCTGAGCTGGAGCTGGAAACTGAAGCTCTCCCAAACAGGCCCTGGTATGCCACCATTTTAGGAGTTAGAAGCAGATGAGACCTAGACCCACGCTATCTTCTGAAGATTCATCGAGTCCAACGAGTCATAGTCGAAAGTCCACAGAATATGTTGCCGTATTGGAATCAAGACACTGACGGCCTGGCCTTCGCGTATCCTTCGTAGCTCCATCTCCAGAAGCTGGAAATTAGTAAGTTGTGGTCAGGTTGAAGGGGGGCAACGGTAGTGGACGAGCAGAGGCGAAAGCATGCACAAGCACAATACGCCTTGGCCAGCGAAGGAGATGAAGTAGATCTGCAAGAAAACCATTCGTTTAATTGCTGGGTGCTTTAGCATAGTTTGCTTTCGAGAGAGCACAATAACAATCATAGTGCAATGATATGAATACGATGGCTCTTTTAAAGTTCTCACACAATATTTACTTAGCTATATATATGACCAAATATTTAATCTAGAAGAAAATTCCAGAAAAACCTTATGTTATTGAAAACCAACTTGAACACTTCGCCGTCCATCAGTTTTCAGCCTTAGGTCTTTATATCCAGGTGCTACGATTCCAGCAAATGGACGAGGACTTGACTTCAGAACCTGAAGGCTGAGGCCCTACCACACTTCCTAGATGGCAGGATATGGTTGAATATTGATGTGGAAAGCTGATGACAGACAAATTTTAGCTTCATGTAGTTCTTAATTAAGTTTGTTTGGACTGGATCAGAAAAGCTGCCATCCGTTCCATGTCAGTTCCTTTCAACGAATTTCTCTCCGAGAGTTATTCCCTCCGAGAGTTATTCTTCGAGAAGATCTTAAAATGCTCGCTTCAGATTTATTTGCTCGCCCTCGTCCGCAGGCTAACGCTGGTCAGGTCATGCGTGCCATGGTTCCTAGGGAGCCAGACAATGAGTGCTGATCGACAGACAGGTTGCTCCCATCTCACTACGCGCCCAATGCCCTTCTTCGACGCGTGCGTGCCATGTTGCCGCGGAGGATCATCCAAGCAGACTCGGTTTTTGTTGCGTACGGCGGCCGGCGTTGCATCAGCAGACCAGCGAGCCAACGGGTTTTGTTTTCCTTGTTATCTACTTAACTCCTACCGCCTTTTTGTGTGCCACATGTCTGGCTCCCTAGGAACCATGGCATGTAGCCATGTAGGCACACATGACCTGACCAGCGTTAGCCTGCGGACGAGGGCGAGCAAATAAATCTGAAGCGAGAGTTATTCTTCCATGTCATTCCGAATATTCCCTCCGAGAGTTATTCTTCGAGAAGATCTTAAAATGCTTACCCTCACAGTATAAGTTATACAAATTTTAAAATAAACAAAGAGGTAAATTATCACTATTTATTATTCATTAATGCTTTAATATTTATACAACTTTAAAAGAAAAAATACATAAGCGCCTCTCTTTCGAGAATATGTCTCACGCTATAGCCGAAGCGATCGAATTCACACCATCGACGATCTCCCGTGCAGTTAAGCAGCCCTGCACTTGCTTCTCGTACGCTGCGCCAATACTGGTTATCAGTTATCACCGTCATCTGCAGCGTCCCGCGAACACCCTTTTTTTTCATTCTTTCCTTCTTGCGAGGAAGCATCCCGCGTGAGGACCGGGTTGGACTTGGGGGCTTGGGGCTTCCACTAACCAATCACGCCCATAAACACACGCACTTGGAGCACAAGAACCATGTGTATATCAAATTTAGATTTGAAATTTGGTAGTATGATCGAACAATTTTGTTTCACTGCTACCAATTTAATTTTTTTTTAGAATTTTATGACTATTTGCACTGTATCTTAAGGAGGAAAGTTGGCTTGTAAGGCTGGACTAGGCTCGAACTCGTTTTGAGTAAGCTCGGTAACGGTAAACTATTCAATATATGCTATTTTTTAATACTAAAAAATGTTCAAACTCAAGCTCGGCTTAAATAAGCTCGGTAAGAGTTAACATATAGCAAGTAATTTGTAAATTTACTAGACTCGTGAACTATTCAAGCTAACTTGGTAAAGATCGCGAGCTCGAGATCAAGCTCGAGTTCGACTTGTTTGAGCTTGAATCGAGCCTAGAACAAGCTGAGCTTGTGTAGCTTGCAAGTCTTGAGTTTTTTTACAGCCCTAGAGAAGTACGAAAGCACAGTAAGGATGGGACGCACCGAATATTCCCTCTGAGAGAGCAGTGTTTCGATACTTTCCCTCCCCGTACAAGTTATACAAATCTTAAAAGCAAGTGAAGAGATAAGAAATCACTGTCCACCTACACTTGCTTATTGTACGTTGCGCCAAAAGTGGTTATCACCGTTATCTGCAGCATCCTGTCCCGCGTACACCTCCTTTTTCTTTTCTTTTCTTTTCATTCTTGCGAGGAAGCATCTCAGGAAGATATTATAGGTGAGGCAAACTTAAAATATATGTACACCAGGGTATAAATTTGTTAGGCTATACCCTACATATAGGCTAAATTTGTTGGGCTATGCAGTATACACACATAGGTATAAAAAATCTTCTAAATTGTAGGTGGGGCAGCAGCCCAACCTATCATACTGTTAAGTCCGCCCCTGCGCGTGTGGACCGGGTTGGGGGCTTGGGGCCTCCGCTAACCAATCACGCCCATAAATACACGCACTTGGAACCACAATCCACAAGTCCAGCATCAGAACCAGGCAAGCAAGAACCAAGCTTAGTTTTGGCAATGGCGTCATCGCTCCCCTTTGTTCTTTACCTCGCTTCCTTCCTCGTCACCCTACAACTGTACCAACCTCATTTGCTCCTTACCGACGCCCAATTAACGAACCTGACCACTGGATCCAGTCTAAGAGCATCTCCAACAGTGCCTAAAATCCATTCCCAAAACCTGATTTTAGGCTTGATTGCAAAAAAAAGTACTCCAACAGTTCCTCTTTCTAGCTCCTCAAATTTTGGCACGCCTAAAAACAGCACCCCGACTCCTCATTTTTGTGCGCTCTGTCCGCGCTCCCAATCAACATTATTTCGCGCCCAGGATGGCCCACCGGACCAATTCAAAGGTGTTTTTGGGAGAAAATATAGGAACTGTTGGAGAACAAGGTATTTTGTAGACCCAAAATTTTTTGGGAAGGTCCCAATCTAAGAATATTGGGAGTCTAAATATTAGGAACTGTTGGAGATGCTCTAACACCGGTTACATCCCCCAACTACATCACCAGCCCCTCGGGCGACTTCGCCTTCGGCTTCCGCGCCCTCGACTTCGACTCCGCCCAGTTCATCCTCGCCGTGTGGTTCAACTTCAAGGAAGCCGACCCCGCGCAGCGGAACGTGGTGTGGTTCGCAACTAACACAAGCTCAGGTTCGGCGGTGATCGCCACGGAGCAATCCGTGCTCAGCATCACTGACGGTCATCTCTCCCTCGCCGACAACGACAATGCTGTCCCACGGTGGGCAAACCCAAACCCCAACCAGATGAAGGTCTCCGTTGTCGTGCTCCAAGACAACGGCAGCCTCCAGCTCTTCTATGATGATTATGGTGGCGGCCTCGTGTGGGAAAGCTTCCTTCTTCCAACAGACACGCTCCTCCCGGGCCAAACCATGGTCTCTGGGTCCTCTGGGACGAGCCTCTTGTCCAAGAACACGGACACGGACTTCTCCGCCGGGCGGTTCAGCCTAAACGTCCAGGGAGACGGCAATATCGTCCTGTACAAGATGATGGACCTCCAGGTTGGCGCTGCAACCGAAAAAAGTGCGTATTGGGATACGGAGACCAATCGCAGGGGTCCAACTCTTTTCTTCGCCGACCCCGGCTACCTCTACTACACCTACAGGGATGGGAATGACACCGTCCAGTATAACCTGACGACGCCCCAGCCCAACTCCACGACGAAGCATTACCAACACGTCAGGCTGGATCCAGACGGCACCGTCCGCGTCTACATCCGCCCCAAGACCACCATGGATGGTGGCAAGGCGGACACCTTGTGGGATGTCGCGGGTCAGTTCCCAAGTGGTGGCTGCAACAGGTGTTACAGGGAGACCTGTTCGCAAGAATCGCAAGTTATATGCGGCCCAAACGCGTACTGCACAGTGCACTCCAAAGCGCAGTACCTCGACTGCGAGTGCCCAAGTGGCTATGTTTTCGTGGATGCGCAGTACAAATACCAAGGTTGCAGGGCGGATTTCGCCCCGCAGAGCTGCGACGGGAAGGATCACTCGGCTGAATTCAAAATGGTGGATTTGCCAAACATGACCAAGTGGATGACAGGCTTGTCCTCCTACAAAATGCATCCATCAACAACAGAGGCGCAATGCCGTGAAAGCTGCCTGAACGACTGCTTCTGTACGGCGGCACTGCTCATCGGAAGTGATTGCATAGAGATGGGGCTGCTAATAGGAAGCAAGAATGTAGACGACAACGATGTTAGGAAGGCACTGATCAAAGTGCGTACGGCCAATCTTTCCGTCCCGGCTACGTCGTCTAGGCTCAGTAAGCTGCCTCACAGTCACATCATATTCATCTCGTTGTTGGCATTTGCCACGGTCACTATCGGTCTCCTCGTGTGTTGCCACTTCTGTAAGAAGAAAGCCAACGAGAGCCTGTTGAGTGCTAGAGTTTTCACTTACAAGGAGCTCAAGCAAGCAACCAATGGCTTCAGAGATAGGTTGGGTGGCGGCAGCTTTGGTGTAGTCTACAAAGGGACTGTGAAACCGCCGCAATCTGACGTTGCAGTAAAGAAGCTCAACCAATCGGATGATTACAAGGAGAAGGAGTTCACAAACGAGGTGCAATCCATCGGGCGGATCCACCACCGGAACCTAGTAAGCATGATTGGGTACTGCAAAGAGGGGAAGCACCGAATCCTGGTGTTCGAGTTCATGCCAGAAGGCTCACTTGGCGACTTCATGAACCGATCGGAGAGACCACCCTGGCGCTGGCTCGCCGATGCTGCGCTAGGCATCGCCAGAGGATTGGAGTACCTACATGACGGCTGCACCATTCCAATCATCCACTGCGACATCAAGCCGGACAACATATTGCTGGATCGAGATCGTGCTCCGAGGATAACAGACTTTGGGATCTCAAAGCTCCTCAAGGACAACAAACTGCAGCACACCATCACCAAAGTCATGGGTACCAAGGGCTATATCGCACCTGAATGGCTCGATGGTATAGTGGACAGCAAAGTGGACGTTTACAGTTTCGGTGTCGTGCTGCTGGAGATGATATGTTGGAAGAAAACCTTTGAGGAGCATCCTCCCGACGACCAGAATGCCGGCACAGTGGCCATGCCAAAGGACTGGGCAGAGAAGTTGATCAGGAACGGAAGGACCGAGCTCTTGGTGCAGGGAGAAAGCCAGGCGTTGGAGGACATGGAGAGCGTGGACAGGTTCGCGCGCGTGGCGATTTGGTGCGTGCAGATGGACCCGTCAACCAGGCCAGCAATGCGCGAGGTGGTGCAGATGCTGCAAGGAACCGTGAAAGTTGACCCTCTGCCTGACCCTCCAAGGCCTCCTGACTACTCTACAATTCTCCCCGTCGACGGACTCCAAGGCCACGGTTCAAACTCTTCAGGTTGAGGACTTGAGGTATCCTTGAGACGCTCTGCTCAGCCACTGCGTAGAGTCTTTTGTTGACTACCGCAATTATTAATTAGTTACCTCGTTTTTAGATGTCAATTCACCTGTGTTGTTGTATTCGTGGGGATGGTCATGGAGTGTAATTGCGTCTAGGTGTTGTAATGCAGTCGTGTGACTATTCTGTAATCGTGATGAGTGCTGTTGTCAATTAATCCTGATAAGTTTTAGCTTCGGTTAGCTAGCAGAGTCCGTTGTCGTATCAGCATCCAAGTCTTAGTTTGTTTTTCAGTTTTGTCAGATAAGAAAACAGCAATTGCTAGAGTCCAGACTAGTTGAGATTCTTCCAGTTGGAGTTGTAATCTCACCAGCTGTATTCCTGGCACTATAAAAAGGTGAATAAACCCCAGAAAACGCTGTGCAGTTGTGGCAGCACCAAAATTCTTGCGTCGCTGTTCTGCAACTTTGCCCTTTCTCTGTTGTCGTTTGCTTGCACGGCGTTCTGAAGCAGACTCAGAGCATCAGGAGGCTAGCGATAGTTTCCTGAAGAAGATCAGGCAACCTGAAGGAAGCAAGGGTGTTGCAAGCTGAAGATCGCATCTGGGCCAAAACTTGGTATCAGAGCTAAGGTAGCGTCGATCTGCTCCCAGGATCGATCTAATGGCGTCGTCATCAGCAACGGCAAAGGAGAGCGGCGGTGTGCCGTTTTAGTGCCCATTGCTGAACTCGTTGTAATAGCCTGAAAATTTTAGAATAGTAAAATATAATGTTTAAATTTGAATGTGAATATTTTTGGAATTTTCTTGATGTTCTTGGTTTTCTTTAGATTTTCTTGGATTTTTGTGTTGTGAGAAAAATTAAATAAATAAGCAATGAAGAATGAAAAAGAGAAAAAGGCAAAAAGATAAAAAGTAAAAATTTAGAAAATTACCATGCGAACCCTGATTATTCAAGTAAATCATTTTAGCCCGCAAATGAAATTTCATACATAGAATAATGAAGAGATAAATTAAAAAGACAACTTTTAATTCTAAACTAGTCATGTACTGCATGCGTTGTAATCTTGAAACTCAATTTGCGATAAAAAGTTTATTTGCAAAGAGCACTAACAATGGCAAAGGTAGGTAATTAAAAAGCAATGGCAAAGGTGAGTAATTTTGATGAAATGGCGCGGGCAAAGGTAGGTAATTAAAGAGCAGTGGCAAAGGTGGGTAATTTTGATGAAGTGACGCGGGCAAAGGTGGGTAACTAAAGAGCAGTGGCAAAGGTGGGTAATTTTGATGAAGTGACGTGGGCAAAGGTGGGTAACGAAAGAGCAGTGGCAAAGGTGGGTAATTTTGATGAAGTGACATGGGAAGAAACTCTCACTTTATATAGTAGAGATAATGCATTGTCAGAATTTATACAACATTTATATGACTTATCTGGATATGTAAAAATTATTATGAGAACCTCAATGCCATTTCTACCTCTGGTAAAAATGTCATAAATTAATAATGTCATTTAGCACTTTTCAAAATTTACAAACTGGAATTCTGAAAATCTGGAAACTGCCATGTTAGAATTTATGTAAAATAATGGAGCAATTATTTTGACCTAAAATTTTATAGAGGCATTCTTAGCTCAAATACATCTGAAAAACAAAGTTTCAAAAATAATAGACTTTATTTACTCACAAAGAAAAATTAAAATCTGAAACAAAATTTAATAGAAGTCACTGAATATTATTATTATTTTGGTAACTCATTTTCACCTCAAATTTTTACCAGCCATCAAAACCTATCTAAAGACCCCAGTCAAAAAGTTTGAAAAATTTCTACTATGATCTCATAGCACAATAAAATCGGAGACTGGAAGCATCCGAGCCGGGTTCATCTCCTTGTTACATCGCCTCACTGACCGGTGGGCCATTCCCTGTGCGAACCCCGTTCTATGGCACGCAATGGGAAACTGTTCAGCCACTGACCGGTGGACCCAGGCCCCACTCGCCAGCCTCGTCTCGTCTCCTTCTTCCTCTGTTCGACCGACCGAAGAGGCGAACTTTCTCGATTTAGCACAGCTCAGTTCGTTCAGTCCATCGCCCTTTAAACCGATTCATCTCATCTAGCACCGCCCACGATTGATCATCGCCAGGTTCAACCTCAAGCCTCCCGCGCCAGGGCGTCTCTTATCACCTCAAGCGAAGAGCATCCTTGGTCACCACTGATCACCTCGCAAGCCTCAATTTCAGCTCTTCAAGCCTGTAGCCCGCCGCCGCCGTGGAGACTTCTTCTCCAAAGCCGGCGCACGGTGGCAGGCCACCTCGGCCAAGCTCCGCTTCAGACAAATGCAAAATAGACTCCCTGGAACCCGTGGATGCTCAAACCATTATCCATTCGAGCCCCCGCACTGTGGTTCTTCCTCCCAGCCCACCGCCAGTTGCTCCGCCACCTCTCCTCGGCTGCAGCTCACCTAAGTCTTCCTCCAGCCGAATCGATACTTCCCCTGGGTGCGCACGAGTATGATAGTGCTCACCGTCCCACTGCTCCGTCGTCTCCTGCGCTGAATTGCTGCGATGACTCCCCCTGAGCATTCCTTTGTTTTGGCCTTGGAGGTGAGGGCAAGTACAGTTCAAGTAATTGTTCATAGGGATGGCAATGGGTACCCGAAACCCGATACCCGATGGGTATTTACTCCATTATGGTACAAATCTGGTCCAATAATCATACCCATGGGTATACCTTAATAGGAGAAAACCTTCACCCGTCGGGTATGACGGGTACAGGTATGGGGGTACCAGTTCACCCGTGGGTATGATCCACCCGCTTCTCGCTTGATGAGGTGTGTTATCAAGTTCAACTTGTTCATCATGCATCCATCAAATTTCTTCATTTCTCCAACACGATACAAAAGTACATAATCATCAACCATTAATGAGAAACATATCATCAAGTTGACATGTTAAAAAAATTGAAAAACTTGAATTAGCTACACATTAATGCGGGTATGGGTTACCCGTCGGATCCAGATTTCAAGACGGCATGCAGTAGTATAACGACCCCATTTTAGCACAGAATGCAAAAATGGAAATCTAATGTGCTTGCAGTACTAGTCCCTGGATCAGTAGCTAGTATGCACATTTACAACAATTGGAATCACAACCATACATCATATTAATTAAGCGGAAACTAATAAACACAGAATCTTACAACTCAGAGTATTTAGCAGCAAAAGAAGCAAAGCCGTGTAGTGTGCCCATCCATTCCTCAAGCAGTAACCCGACTGCATAAATCCTAGAAAAGATCACGTCAACAAGGATCCCGCAACCTGCGACGAAATAAAGACTTCGGAGCTTCACTAACTTACACCTAAAAACAACGAATAAGCAAGGGTGAGTACTTTCGTACTCCGCAAGACTTGATAGTGGTTCACAAATGCAAATAATTAAGCATGCAGCTTAATCAATGACAAGCTCTAGTTATTTTGCGCTTGCTCAAAAAAGTAAATCATAGACTAGTATTAGATTGCAATTGCATTTATAAAATCGCTAAGGAACAAGTAAAATTACATGAAAGTAAACGCAATTCCACAACCGTCTACCCGATCGAATAGCCATATATGTCGATTCTTTTGGACATAAAACCGGTTGCCAAAAGCGACTCAAACCGAAACTCCAGTTTTCAGAAAATACCAAAATCTAACATTGGAATGACTTCACCAAATGCCCATTACCGCGGGCGCAGCTAATCGATTGGATTTATACTCTGCAGAGGTGTACAACTTTACCCACAAGGAATGATCAACCTTTTTGCTCGACGCACTTCCTTAGGTGGTCAGCAAGGAGATCATACAGAGCCGTTACATTATATAGACATGACTTCGATCCAGCCCGGGACGTTAACCCCCGCCGTAGAGACAGAAACACACACCCAAGTCGTGGATTCACTTTCATCACACCCAACACAACGTTTCTGAACACGGCAGGGCGTACACCGTTGCACCGGTTATGCATTTACCCACACGAATTGTGTGGAAGCCCCTAACAAGTAATCCAGAACGGAATGCCTCTGCAAGCTCCCACTTACTAATGAGCAAAGCCATGTCTAAATAACTTAATAGGCTAAGGCTACCCCATAAATAGCCCTCGTGGTTGCACGGAAATCTTGGATCAATAGCGTCCCATTGCTCGGTCCTTAATGTGACATGGGTGACACTTCACCCTACACTATGTGCAGTTCCTTTTTGCACCTCCGGCTATTGCCAATAATCACCAACATCAAAATCATAGTTTTATTTTGGATTTTTAGTAAACTAACAGTAACCTTTTCCAAATGACAGTTGTTTAAATAAACAAGTTGAAAATGAACCATTTTAACGTTGAGCATGGCTAAGCAGATATGATATCTATCGTTTATACCCACAGTGACATTAATTCATGTCTAAACCATACTTACGGTTACAAGGTTCACATTGTTAGTCATATTAAGGAAATCCATAATTCACAGGGATAATTACTGTTCTACCCAAAATAGCAATTTTTATGGAGAATTACTCGCATGCATAATACAGTTGCAAAAACAACATATTGTAGGTGAAGTACTGGGATCAACATGATCAAGGAGGTGCTTGCCTTGCTTAATCTTTGCTTACGACGAAGACGGGATCGCAGCTGACGGAGGCGATGACGGAGTCGTCGGGTTCTACACGTCGAACAACGGAAAATCTAGCAAATAATAAACTTCAATAAGGGCAAAAAGAAAATAGATAGCAAGAACAAATAAAACTCTTCACACGAAACAAGGTTTGCTCTTTTATAAATTTATTAATTTTATTTTACGAATTCAAGATGCAAAAATTGGTTGGATTAATAGAATTAATCATTAGTTGCAAGTTTCATACTTTAATATTCATAATATGCGTTTTCTGGCAACCTTATTACTTATGGGTTTTGCTCTATTAGGATTCAGAGTCAAAGCAAGATGAAGTAAGAATACTTTTCTAGATTATCGCAGATTATATCCTAAAGATCATTTCTAGGCTATTCTTTACAAAATTCGGATTTAGACGAGCTGCTTTGCAAGCTGATGAAAAGGTTTAAACGATCACATTAGACTACGAGTGAGTAGTTCTTTATCTTTAAGTGATTTCGTTCAGAATTAGTTTTATGCAAGTTAAATCTATTGATTTAGGCTACTGATAACATTTCCATGACATTTGAGAAGGTTCTAGTGATACAAATAACTTAACTACAGGTTTCCTCATTATTACCGAGAGCGCTTACTTAAATTATAAAGTTCGGAAATCATAATACTTTAGGTTATTCTGTTAACAGGATTTATATTTAAGACATGACGAAATAAGATTATTTCTTCAGAATAGGATAGTCTATACATTGGAGAGCACTACCAGGCTAATTTCATAAGTTTTACAATTTAGACAAGACTTTATATTCATCATTGAAAAGGCTTATGTGGCATTGTAAAGTTTACATTTACGTAATCGGAGAGAACACGAAGCGAATGATTAACTCTTAAGGGTTTTGAACTAATAAGAATAATATGCAAACCTTGATGAAATAAGATTCTTTTTATAGAATATGGTAGTATGAACTTTGTACAGTGTTTTAAACTAGTTTTACAAGTTTTAGTATTTAGACAGGTTATTTTATTAACTGATGAAATAGTATAAATAATCATATTGGTAACCTTAAATCGGCTAAGATTCAAACTTAATTTCCAACTATACTATACATGATTTTTTATTCATTTTCCAGGTATTAGCAGAGTATCATCCTAGAAATGTTTTAAAGTTGGTCTTGCATTATTTTGACTTTAATTGCAATAGATTACCTATTTACTTATTGTTATAATTAATATTTCCTTTCATCAAGAGAATGCAAATTGAGTTTGACTTTAAGCATTTATGCATACATGGGTTCTTACTGTTTTCAGGAACCTATTCAAAGTATTATTACCATTTTATGAGCTATTATGCACTTACTCTTATAAATGGTCATTTTAGGGCTTACTAATGATTGCAAAGCAAATATATTAAACTTGGTTCCAAAATTAAATATTTTTGCATGATTAGGTTTATTATAATCCCAGAAGCACATAATCATTTATTTTATGATTTTATAAGTTACATTCTTCATGTGCTAATAAGGTCTATAATAGTGTTTATCTCACCTTTAAATTTAACTAATTATTCTATGATTCAAAAACTAAATATTTTAGTATATTTGAATTCATCCTGATCTTAGCATTATATAAAAATTTATCTTATTGTTTTATGACTTATTGACCACAGATTTAATATGAAGACCATAATGACGTTATAATCAAGGTTTAATTCAAATAATGATTTCGTAGTTCAAAAATTAAATATTTTTGCATATCTAGAATCTTCCTGATTTTATATAAATATATAAATTTATTTCACTGGTTTGTGACTAAAAATGCACAAGTTATTAATAATTGAATGTATTCCGGCCAAAAAATTGAATGCAAAAAGGCGAATACGCTTTACCAATAGAGAAAGCGCCTTTTGAATCTACTCTTCTTCCACCTGAGGCTTCTGACTTATTGGCCCCACCGTGCAGAGACAAAGAACAGAGCACCGGCTTGGGTTGAATGGCGACGGCGCTCCGGCGGTCTTCCGGCGAAGGCGTCAGCACAGGAAGCAAGAGCTCGACGAGGCGCACATGATGGTGTTACCAATTCGGCCGGAGGTGCAAGATGGGGTGGCGCTTGCAATGAAGCCCCTTTGGCAACAATGGCGCAAGTCGAAGAAGATGACCAGGGCGATTCCAACTTGAATCGGCAGCATTGTGAGCATCAGAGGACATTGGAGAGCCCATTTTTGTGTTTCTTCCAACCGGAGAATGGCTGAAGAGCTCTGCCACCGTGCACCGGTTTTGGAGAAGAAGGGGCAGCGGCGGCGGCTTGATTTTGCATAAGGGAGCTCAAATGTTTTTGAGGGCTTTTAATCAGCAGTGCTTGGTGATTCTCTAGACCAAAGGGATTTGGAAATGGGATGCTCTATTGCTCGAATTGATCTTGGCTCTGAGCTTCAGGGGGTTTCAGCCATGGTGGAGCTGAGCAAGACTTGGGCGCACTGGCTAGAAGGGAGTAGGATGAGATGAAGGAGATGAGCAAACGGTTCACTATGATCACTGAGGTGCAATATATGGCCGAGGAACTAAGCGGATGAGCCGGCTTTGGTTGAGCTGGGTCTCGGTTGTGAGCTTCACCGAATGCGACAAGGAAACAAGGCGAGCTGGCCAGGCTGTAATTGCTGCGGTATGGCGCGAGACAGAGCGAGGACGAACGTGGCAATGATCGAGCTTGTTGACGCAAGTGATGAGACGACTCAAAGAGGCGATGCATTAAATAGAGCTCGGTCAAGCTGCACTGGATTTGGGAGAGTTTCGCTCAGTCGCAAGAACAGGAGGAAGAAGGAGCTGACGAGTGGGGTCAGGGTCCACCAGTCAGTGAGGTGAGGTGCCAAAAGAAATGATCCCGGTTCGGATGCTTCTAGTCTTTGATTTTATTGTGCTAACAAATTATGGTAGAAAATTTCCAAACTTTTTGACTAAGGTCTATGAACAGGTTTTGATGTCTGGTAAAAGTGTGAAGTAAAAATGAGTTACCAAAAAATTATTAATATTCTTACAACAGTGACTGCTCCTAAATTTTGTTTCAGATTTTGATTTTTCTTTGAGAACAATTGACGTCTATTATTTTTGAAATTTTGTTTTTCAAACTAATTTGAGCTAAGAATTCTCCTGTAAAATTTTAAGGTCAAAATATGGTTCCATTATTTTATAAAAATTCTGAAATTGAAATTTCTAGATTTTTAGGGTTTCTGTTTTTAAATTCTAAAAAGTCCTAAATCACATTATTAATTTATAATATTTTTACCAGAGGTAGATATTGCATTGATATTGTCATGATAATTTTTACACCTCCATTTGTGACTCTAAAATATTTTATAAATTTTGACAATGCATTGTTTTGATTTAAAAGTTGTCTTTTCATTTTATCTCTTCATTTATTTATGCATAAAATTTCAATTGCTGGCTAAAATGATTTACTTATATGCTCAGGGTTCTCATGGCAATTTTCTAAATTTTTACTTTTTACATTTTTGCCTTTTTCTCTTTTTCATTCCTCTCTTCTCTTTTATTTGGTTTTTCTTGCAACACAAAAATCCAAGATATTCCAAATAAAACCAAAAACATTGAGAAAATTCTAAAAATAGTCACATCCAAGTTTAAATATTATATTTTACTGTTCTAAAATCTTTGGGCTGTTACAGGGTACGAGTAAAATTTGTACCCGTATGCGGGTATGGGTATTATAGCGGATGAATTTTATTAACACGGGTACGGGTACGGGGTGATGATACCCGCCAGGTATATACCCGTTGCCATCTCTAATTGTTCACCTCTCCTTGTCACAAGTAATATCCCGGTCCAGTGGTAGAGTCTCTCGGCTTCAATCAACATATTTGGGGTTCAAATCCCAATTAAACTGAATTTTTATTCTTTTTGCTCCACTTTTATTCAAATGCTTGTATCTTTTACTAGAGTGTCCAAATGAAACAACTCAGTTTCTAAATTTGAGTTAGCCAATAAGGATTGCTCCACTTTTATTCAAATGCTTGTATCTTTTGCTATGAGTGTCCAAATGAAACAAACTCAGTTTCTAAATTTGAGTTAGTCAATAAGGATTTGGAATGTGCAATAAAAATTTATATGTTACTTGCAGTTTAGTCATTCAAATTGAGTTTGAACAAAAGTCCCTTTTTAGGTGTTATGAAGCAACTATAGAAACTATAGCTCCTAAAATCATGAACTAATTTTCATATATTCCTGTAGTTATAAATAATCCATTTTTGCAAAAAAATTTAGGGTTGAATTCAATTTGAATTAAAAAAAGCATAGAAATCCTCTTAGATAGAAAATCAAATAGTTAAAATTTGAACCAAATGAACTCGAATCTTCACCCAACTAGTTTTGTTATATTCTTGAGATCACAAAGATTCTAAATATATAAAAATATTTAGGTTTTATTATAGTTAGCACTTAAATGATCAATAGTCAAGTTTCAGTAATTGAATGGTCCAAATAGTTATAACTTTCACGAATGAACTTCAAATTTGATGAAACAGATTTTTAGGATCTTAGAAAATGATATCCTTTCTAGTTATGTAAAAATAACTCATATTTGTGCTATGTAAAAGTATTTTAGTACAAGGCCCTAATGTTCTGTTATGTGGAAAACATAGCGGATAAAAGTGAAATATCATGGAAATAGCTTTAAAACACTCTTAGAGTCATCCCCTACTTATGCCAGAAAAATGAGTTAATAATCATGTAAGGTGTAGTCGCAAACTAAAAATGAAATCTGATACCTGATAATGCCAATCTTGTGATCCATTAAGCATTTTCGGCAACTCGTAAAACTTCTTGTCTAAATGCTAAAATCGGTAAAACTAGTTTAGAAATACTCTGCAAAGTTTGTACTACCATATTCTATAGAAAGAATCTTATTTAATCAAGGTTTGCATATTAATCTTACTAGCTCAAAACCCTTAAGTGTTACTCACACGCTTGATGTTCTTGCTAATTCCGTATAACGTAAACTTTATAGTTCCACATAAGCTTTTTCAACAGTGAATATAGTGTCTTGTCTAAATTCTAAAACTTATGAAATTAGCTTAGTAGTGCTCTCTAAAGTATAGGCTATCCTATTATGAAAAGATAATCTCACTTCACCATAATTTGCATATTAATTTTGTTAGCTTAATAACCCTAAGTGTTCACATTCCTAAAATCCATATTATAAACAAACGAACTTTAGTTGCAAATAAGAAATTAATAATTAAGAACCTTCTTAAAGAACATGAATATATAACCAGTAACTTAACATAACAGTTCCAGCATACCCAAAACTAATTCTTATACAATGTTAATTAAGGAATGAATGCTATTCATACAACAAGTTGACAAATGTTTAATTCTATTAATCCAATTAATTTTTGCATCTTGAATTTGATATTATAAATAAAAAATAATACATAATTTTAACTTCTTGAATTCGTAAAACAAGAATAAATAATATATAAGAGAAACCATGCATCATTCAAGCTGCTAACAATCTGAACGTAAATACTTAATCGACTAAAACACGAGAATATGAAATTATTCAATCCAACCTAAAACACTTCTGCTTTCAATAGCAAGTTTTTATTTGATTCTCTATGTGTTTTCTTTTTGCCCTTATGGAAGTTTGTTATTTGCTATTTATTGCTTTTAATCAGTAACGGCATGTAGAACCCGACGTCTCTATTTCCATCGTTGCCATCATCAGTCGTAATCCTTGTCTTCGTCAAAAGCAAAGATTAAGCAAGGCAAGCACCCCTTTGATCATGTTAATTCCATTATTTAATTTTTCTTTGTTTATAAAATGGTTTCATGCATACGTTTATTTTCTGTAAATTCGTTATTTTGTGGTATTGGTAGTTATACTTGTTGTCTCATGAACCTTCTTTGATATGTATGACATGTGAACCTTGACAACCATAGATTATGGATAGGCATTACTTAATGTCATCATGGGTATATGCGTTTACATATTATCCATGCTTAGCCATGCTTTAGAATCAACGAGGTAATGATCAGATCAAAATTGTTTCCTGAAAATGTTGGAAATGACATTGTTGGTTGCTGGTATTTTGATTAAAAACCCAAAATAAAACTATGGTTTTTACATGGGTGATTATTGGCAATAGCCGGTTGTGCAAAGGGAATTGCACATAGTGTAGGGTGAAGTATCGCCCGTGTTGGATTAAGGACCGAACATCGTGTTGTGATCCAAGATATATTCGTACAAACCACAAGTGATATTATGGGGTAGCCTTAAACCAATTAAGTTATCTAGTTTAACTTTGCACATTGGAAGGCCGAAGTAGTACAGGCTCTCCTTTCAAGGTTTGCTCGATGGGGTGCCCTCATCGAGGTGTTGGGAGCCACACTTGCCAATACAACACTGTACGCCTTGCCATGGAACAGAAAAGGGGTGTTGGGTGTTGCGTGAAAGGAACCACAGTTTGGGAGAGTGTTCTTGTTTCTATTGTGAAGGTTTAACATCCCGGTGCTGGTGCAAAGTTAACCTAGGTAATGTAAAGGTTTTCGTCATGAACATTCTGGCCATACGCTAAAAGTGCGTGAAACTTGCGGCAAAAAGAAAATGTCATGACTTGTGGGAAAAGTTGTACACCTCTGCAGAGTATAAATTTAATCGATTAGCTGTACCCGCTGTCATGGGAGTTTTGGTGAACTGATGCGAGTTAGATGTTTTATTATTTTCAAAAGGGCTTGGTTTCACTTGTTTTGCAACTGTCACTTTATGTCGAAGGGCCGACATTGATGGATTTCAGGATTTGGATTATTCGTCACTCACGTCATGGAGGATTGTGAGTATTACTTATGCTTTATTTATTTGTTATCAATCAAACTTGCTCTTATAAATTCTGTTTGCAAATAACTTGATTTACAAATTCAATTTCGCTTTATGCAAATTAACTGTAGTAGCCTCCTTTGACTTGGCCTGCATTTATGCATTTGCAAATACCACCTTAAGTCTTGCGGAGTACGAAAGTACTCACCCTTGCTTAATTTGTTGTTTCTAGGTGTAAAGCTAGTGAAGCTTCGAAGATTTGTTTCATCGCAGGTTGCGGGATCCTTATTGAAGCGATCTTTCTAGGGATTTATATCTCGTCAGTTGCTTGCGGGTTGGATGGGCACACTACAAGGTTTTGCTTCTTTTGCTACCTTATACTCTGAGTTGTAAGATTTCTCTGTATAATAATTTTCGCTTTAATAATATGAAGTATGGTTGTAATTCCAATTGATGTAAATGTGCGTACTAGCCACTGATCCAGGGACTAGTACTACAAGCACATTAGATTTCTATTTTTGCATTCTATGTAAAAATAGGGGTCGTTTCACTCGTCCAACTATACAACGTGGGCGATTAAGATGGAGGCAATTATGGATGCACAGGGCGTTTGGGAAGTGATCGAACCAATGGCCGAAGTGGCTGCAAATGAGAAGAAGAATAAGGCGGCTCGTGCATTCATCTACCAGGCGATACCCGAAGATGTTCTTCTACAGGTCGCCCAACAAAAGTCTGCTAAAGAGTTATGGGATGCCCTGAAAACCCGATATCTTGGTGCAGATCGAGTGCAGAAGGCGCGATTACAGATCCTGAAGAGAGAATTCGAAGCCCTTTGGATGAAGGAAAATGAAACCGTGGATGAATTTGCAGGCAAGCTGAGTGGCATAGTGAATATAGTGCTCTGGGAGAAACCCTAAAGATTCAGCACTAGTAAGAAACTTCTTGACTCAGTGCCTGACAAATTCTTCCAGCTAGTAGCTTCGATCGAGCAATACTCCGATCTAGAGAAAATGCCATTTGAAGAAGCCATTGGTCGATTGAAAGCATATGAAGATCGTTTACGCCTCCGGATGTCCAACGCCAACGGCAGCACTGATGGACAGCTATTGCTCACTCATGCTGAATGGCAAGCACGACAGAGAGGTAAGCAAAACCATGTCAGGTTCCAATAGTCAAGAGGGATATGCCCGGGGTAGAGGGTGTGGTTGCTGGTGAGGCCATGGCAGAGGAGGCAGAAGCAACCATGAAGGCCGGTTTGAATCGGATGGGAACAAGAGACCTCCGAAAGACAAACGTCACATAAAATGTTTTAATTGTGACAAGCTCGGCCATTATGCATCTGAGTGCCGGCTACCAAAACGGAAGAATGAGGAGGTCAATTTGACTAAAGCACAAGAAGATGAGCCTGCATTGTTGCTGACAGTCTGTGAGCAAGGAACTGAGGGCATGATATTGTTGAATGAACAATAGGTTCTACCAGACAAGGTTTGCTACCGATCAACAGGAGGAGAAAATCTTGTGGTACCTGGATAATGGTGCGAGTAATCACATGACCGGGCAGTGATCTCTCTTCACCGAGCTTGATGAAAGAATTGTCTGCCAAGTCCGTTTTGGAGATGGCTCCTCGTTGAAATTCAAGGAAAAGGCTCAGTTTTGTTGCAATGTAAAAACGGAGAGCACATGTTACTTACAGATGTGTATCATATTCCTAAACTCTGCAGCAACATACTAAGTTTGGGTCAGATAACCGAAGATGGCTGCAGTGTTGTGTTGGACAGAGATTTGCTGAAGGTACGTGATCAGGAAGGAAAGCTCCTACTAAAAGTGCAGCGGTCAAGCAATTGGCTGTACAAAGTTCTCCTCAATACAGCCTTGCCAATGAGCATGTCAGTATGTGTTGAAGAACCAGCATGGCTGTGGCATGCGCGGCTTAGACACTTGAAGTTTAGAGCAATGAAAGAGATGATCGAGAGAAACATGGTGCGAGGTGTGCCAAAGATAGGACACATCACTCAATTGTGTGAGGGTTGTGTGTTTTCAAAGCAATGCTGGCTGTCGTTCCCGTTGCAAGCCCTGTATCGATCAAAGGTTCCCCTCGAACTGGTTCACACCGATTTGTGTGGACCTATTACACCTCGAACTACCGCAGGCAATCAGTATTTCCTGCTGTTGGTAGATGGTTTCAGTCGGTTTATGTGGGTTTATTTCCTTAGCACGAAGGATCAGGCATTCACGGCATTCAGGCGCTTCAAAGCCCAAGCTGAGAAGGAGAGTGGACAGAAATTGAAGCTGCTCAGGACAGATAGAGGAGGAGAGTTTACCTCACAGCAATTCTCAGAGTACTGCTCTTCAGAGGGGATTTAGCGACACTTGACAGCTCCGTATATACCGCAGCAGAACGGAGTTGTGAAACGGCGCAATCGCTTTGTGCTTGCTGTCACAAGGAGTCTGCTCAAATCCATGAATGTGCCAGGACTGTTGTGGGCTGAAGCCGTGAAGCATGCAATATACATTCTAAATCAAGTGCCAACCAAAGCTTTGATGAATACAACGCCATATGAAAGTTGGAAGGGGAGGAAGCCAAGTCTGGAGCATCTTAAGGTGTTTGGTTGTACTGCATACGCTAAAGTTCCGTCAAATCACATCCGAAAGCTAGACGACCGCAACAGGCGAATGGTGTATCTCGGGGTAGAAGAGGGAAGCAAGGCACATCGGTTGCTTGACCCTGAGAACAAGAAGATATGTGTAAGCCGAGATGTGGTATTTGATGAGAAAAAGAAGTTCAGCTGGGAGTGGCTAACAGGAACTAATACGATGACAAAGGACTTTACTGTTCATGTTCCGACAAGTGAAGCAGAAGCTGATCAAGGGGGAGAGTCTGCAGAAGCACCACAGCACTCCCTTAGCCAAGGGCAAGAAGCAGGGGGAGAACTCCCTATGCAGTTCTCTCTGCTGGAAACTCCAGGAACAGGAGCAGCACTGACTGAGGTGGCTGAAGATAGTTCAGAGAATATGCACGATGAGAATTCAGAACCAAGCAGCCCGGCTTCTCAAAGCAGCACAACATCAGGCTTAACCCCAATCAAGTACAAATCGCTAGCTAAGATATATGAGCAAACAGAGGGCACTCAGGTGTATGAAGAACTGAACATGGCAGTGTCAAATGAGCTCGCTTCTTACTCGGAAGTAGCGGCAAGTAAGCATTGGTTGACAATGCAACAGGAGATAGACTCGATTGAGAGAACCCAAACGTGGACCCTGACAGCACTACCAAATGGGGTCAAACCAATCGGCCTCAAATGGGTCTACAAATTGAAGAACGATGCAGCTGGTAAGGTGGTGAAGCACAAGGCATGGTTAGTGGATATGTGCAGCAACCAAGAATCGATTTCGAGGAAGTTTTCGCCCCGGTAGCTAGAATGGAAACCGTGAGACTCTTACTGGCTCTGTTAGCAAAAGAAGGCTGGAAGGTCCATCACCTTGATGTAAAATAGGCATTTCTACATGGAGAACTTCAAGAAGACATGTATATTCTACAACCAGAAGGCTTTGTCACCAGAGGAAAGGAGGGCATGTTATACAAGCTATCTAAAGCCCTCTATGGCCTGTGACAAGCACCCAGAGCGTGGAATACGTGGTTGGAACAGACTCTGAAGCAACTTGGGTTCCAGAAATGCCCTCAGGAACAGGCTCTGTACAAACGCAGCACAGCCAGAGGTCAGATCATCGTGGGAGTATACGTCGATGATCTGATTGTGACAGGAGGAAATTTGGTGGAAATTCAAGCCTTCAAGGAACAAATGATGCAGGAATTTGAAATGAGTGATTTGGGGCTTCTTAGCTATTATTTCGGAATTGAGGTATGTCAAGAAAGAAGCAAGATCATAGTGAAGCAGTCTGGTTATGCAAAAAAGATCCTCCAGGAAGCAGGTATGTGGGATTGCAATCCGGCAAAAATCCCAATGGAACCAGCAGTGAAGCTGACAAAGGATGAAGAAGGCGAATCAGTAGATGCAACTCACTACCGGCACCTAATTGGATGTCTCAGGTATTTGCTGCACACAGACCTTATTTGAGCTTTGCTGCCGGCATGGCAAGCAGGTATATGCAGGAACCAAAGAAGAGCCATCTTATGTTAGTGAAGCACATACTTCGCTATATAAAGGGGACACTGAACTGCGGAATAGAATACCAAGTCGAAAAGGCAGATGGGGTGATCGGTTATAGTGACAGTGATCTCGCAGGAGACCAAGACAACCGGGCTGGTGTTTTACTTCAATGGAGGACCGGTTGTATGGAGCTCACAGAAGCAACAAACGGTGGCGCTATCATCCTGTGAATCGGAGTTTATGGCAGCAGCTGCAACAGCGTGTCAAGCTGTTTGGATGAGAGGTCTGGTGAGCTTCATGACAGGGCAACCTCCAGATCAAGTTCTTTTGCGAGTTGATAACAGATCAGCAATAGCGCTGATGAAGAACCTCGTATTTCATGGGAGAAGTAAGCATATAGCACGAAATTTTACTATATCCGAGAATGTATTGAGAAGGGGATGATCACAGTTGAACACGTGAGTTTAGAAGAGCAATGTGCGGATGCCTTAACTAAAGCCCTTGTCAAAACAAAATTCATTGAGATGTAGGAGCTTCTTCGAGTTAGGAACATCACTGGAGGCAATCAGGATTAAGGGAGAGAATGTTATCAATTAATCCTTATAAGTTTTAGCTTCGGTTAGCTAGCAGAGTCCGTTGTCATATCAGCATCCAAGTCTTAGTTTGTTTTTCAGTTTTGTCGGATAAGAAAACAGTAATCGCTAGAGTCTAGATTAGTTGAGATTCTTCCGGTTGGAGTTGTAATCTCATCAGCTGTATTCCTGGCACTATAAAAAGGTGAATAAACCCCAGAAAACGCTGTGCAGTTGTGGCAGCACCAAAATTCTTGCGTCACTGTTCTGCAACTTTGCCCTTTCTCTGTTGTCGTTTGCTTGCAGGGCGTTCTGAAGCAGACCCAGAGCATGAGGAGGCTAGCGATAGTTTCCTGAAGAAGATCAGGCAATCTGAATGAAGCAAGGGTGTTGCAAGCTGAATATCGCATCTGGGCCAACAAGTGCGACTATGTGCGTTGTGTTCTGAAGATATTTTTATGGTAAATCTCATTGAGCCTGATGTATCTGGACGGATTTTTACTCGTCCTTGTGGAAACAATACCAGTTAAAACAAAGCAGAATAGATGATCGTGAGAAAACCAGCATCCAAAAGTACTACTACTGATCAGGTCGGAATCATACTGGATAACATGGTGGGTCCAAACCGCTTAACATTTCATCCAGAAATCTGTCACTTTGGCAGGAGCGTGAACGGAAGTGAAAGCTTCTACAAAGTTCATCACCACGATGTAACCTCAAATCTTTTCTGCTAAACTTAGGTCTCCGCCATAAAAACAAGGAAAAACTGATTAATCGGTTTGTAGAACAAGACTGAAACATCAGCCGCTGATGTTGCCTAGCCAGAACACCATGGGAAAAGAAGAAAGTAGTGATTCCGGCTAGGATGTCTTTCATAACTCCGCGGCACGCCCAGAAGAACCCTCTTCATGGTCTTAACGAGGAACACCCCGGTGCAGATGCCGAACCATGGCAGTACGAAATAGTACGAGAAACTCCAGAAGATGCGGGCCAGCATCGCAAGTGATGTACCAGCAAATCCGTACACATCATATGCCACAATGTCCAGCAACGGTGCTTGACCACTTCCCAGTGAGTACAGTAGAACTCTGATGAGGATGATTTGCAGAAACCAGCCAAGTAGCCCTTTTGTGAACTGTAGAGTCAGTGCCTCGGGGGTAAACCTGCATTCAGGAAAGTGCGTTTCAGACATGCATCATTGAAGCAAGAATATCCTCTACTACGAGCAAATGAATATTATCGTTGGAGACTGGGAGCAATGTGTTTCAAAGATGCATGATTCAAGCAAAAATAGCACACAACAAAAGCTAATTTCTAGATACTGCAGCTCTTTAACATTTCTCCGGTCTGCGTTTTCTTTTCTCAAATTCCCAACAGAACTAGCCTTCTTACTTCGAAGTTCTCACACTGGGAAAAGGTGCGTAGCATCCCCTCTGTTCACTTCCACCCACACCATTCATAGTGTAACTTCCCTGTTCTTAGGACAAAGCATACAAAGTTGTTCTGAATGTGCTGTTAAGCATACAAAGTTGTTCTGAATGTGCAGTTACCTTCAAAGAACACCCAAGGCATATCCAGCAATACATCGAGGTGACACAAGTATTGCTGGATATCCAGCAATTACAACATATGTGCCAAAAGCCATCAGAGGGATGTACAGATCCGGAGCATTGATATCTTGAATTGGAGGTTTGTATGACAGTCTTCCTCCCACTGGTTCAGTTATCCTTGTCCAGTGCCCCTGAAGGAAGAGAAATAGTACACAGGTTGCATGAGAATTCACAATTTGCATACAATAACCAAAAGAAGAGGTAACCAGTCGTTCCTTACCCGGTGCAGGAAAGGAAACAAGACCACTGTGAAATTATGTGCTAAAAAATTGGCTTAATGATGAAATTTGCTAAAAAATGCAATGGGGGGCACTGTTTGGTAAATTGGAAGAAAATTTGTAGGCCCAAACGGCTGGGGGGGGGGCTTGGGGCAAAATGCTTGGATAGATTTGGTCAAGCGCTTCGAATTCAGTGGTTGTGGTACGCATGGAAGGACAGAAATAAGCCTTGGTCAGGTTCGCCGCTACCTTGCTTTGCCTCAGACCGCAGTTTGTTTTCCGCAAGCACCATCATCGCAGTAGGCAATGGCGAAACAACGGAATTCTGGGAATCCAGATGGCTTCAAGCAAAGTCTCCGGCAGAGATGGCGCCGTCTTGCTACAAACTGGTGAGAAGAAGGACAGGAACAGTTAAGCATTTCCTAACATCTAGGAATTGGATCCGACCTTTGCGCAGAATCACAAACGAGGAGCAACTGTAGGAGTTCTGTGGTCTTTGGCACGCGATGCGACAGGTACAGTTACAGCCTCAAACAGAGGATCAGATTGTTTGGAGATGGACATCCACGGGGGAGTATTCGGCAAATTCGGCATACAAGGCTCAGTTCATCGGCTCCACTTCGGATCACTGCTATAAGATGATTTGGCATGCACCCGCGGAGGGGAAATGTAGGTTCTTCGCTTGGCTCTTCATCCAGGATAGGCTTCTCACGGCGGACAGATTAACCGTCAGGGGATGGCCTCATTCCACCACATGCGTTCTATGTGGAAGTGAAGAAGAGACAGCCTCACATCTGCTGCTGATGTGCCCCTTCGCAAGGCAGGTTTGGATGAGGGTGCTTATGCTAACACAAATAGGTCTAAGTGCTCCTCAGCCTTCGGGAGCTCACACGAGGAATTCCACATGGTGGAAGAACTCTCGTCTCTCGGAGGTCATGTCTAGGTGAAAGCAATTTGATGGGGTGGTCACATACGGCTTATGGAACCTTTGGAAAGAAAGGAATTGTAGGATTTTTCAAAACAGCTACAGCTCAGTGCAATAGGTAGCAGATTCGGTCATCCGGGACGTGCGTAACAGATCGGTGGCCTTTGAGATGCTATGAGCGTTCTCTGTATATGAGCGTACTCTGTTGTTCTAGTTGTTTGTTTTTCTGTTGTCTTTGTTTCGTTGCTCTGGCGGGCTTCCATCCGACTTTCTAACTCCTAATCGTCCGAGGTTTTGTAAAACGTTATCTTCTATTCCCTAACTTAATGCATTTGGCAGAGCTCCTGCCTTTTCCTTCAAGAAAGTGGTTGTGATCATGGTATGTGTCGTATTCGTGCATGTGTTGTTTCAGATGATTAATTATTTGATATGCTTGTGATAGCACTTGTTTATTTATGTGCAGGTGTTGCTCGAGGGTAAACGTGGTCGATGATGGGATCGGAACTAGGTTCGGGATTAGGTTCAGGGAGAAATCGAGGTCTTGATGGTTGAGGATATCATGCGGAATGTTCAGACTAGGGAACACTGTACATGAAGGCTAATTAGTCACGTGAGTGCGGCAGGTGGGCCGTATGCGTGCATATGTGAATTTTGGATTGTATGCATATATTAGGCCATGTGTTATTAGGTTAGGTGGATATGCATACTTGTATTTAATGAGTGGTTAGGGTTTTTGTTTTGGGGAACTGACTTGTGCGGCCAGAGAGCTTTTGTTTTTGCTCTTGCGGCCGGCGGCTGGGAAGTAAAAAAGACCATTGCTTTTTCTCCTGCGCCTGGTGTCCATTGCGGCTGCATGTAATGAGCGATGGGCGGCATGTGGCTTGACTTCTAGTTTCTGGTGTTTTTGGTCTCTTGTTGCTTGAGTTTCCTGGAGCTTTCCTGGCGTCTTGGTTCGGTTGGCGTGGTGGTATGCATGTAGAAGTAGTTGCGGCCAGAGGTGACGTCCTGTGAATCGCGGCGCTTGTGTTAACTGGCGACTAGATAATTTTGGCTTTCCCGGCGACTATGTGTGCATGCATATGAAGGGCAGCGACTAGATAATTTTGGTGGCCAGGTTGTTCTTCCGTGCGCCCAGGAGGTTTTCTTGCTGGACGATTTCCTTGAGTATTACTTGCTCCCGACGGCCGATAGGTACGGGTTAGCCTTTGCGGCCGTGAGGCGTGAAGAAAAAGTCCGGCCGGCTTGGTCTTGCGACTAGAAGTGCAGGCGGCCGGCGGCTCGTCATTTTTCCTCCGAGCCTTGAAGTGCTTGTGACCTGCATCCCGGCCGAGGGCCAAGAAAACAGGACGTGGCTGTTGCGGCTGCATGCATGACTCGCGAAGCTGGCGACCAGTAAAAAGAAGAATTCTGGCTGGAAGCTTTGGTAAGAAGGAAAAAGTGCATGCATGTGCTTGTGGTCACAAGTTCTAGCGCCTGGTTTCTTCCTTAGTGATTGGAGGCGTTTTGTGAATACATCTCGATAATAAAAAATCACAATTTGCAAATCGATGCGTTGGTAATCTCGTTCTTCATTTTCGCTCTTCATTTACATACCTGTTTTATTTTCAGATTGATTTATTACATCACCATGATAATTTTGATTTGACCCATTCAAAACGTTTTTAGGGCACCAAGTGATTGATCTGAAAATTTTGGTTGGTTAATTCCTCATAAATCTTGATTAATCTCGTAATTAGGGTTAGATTAATTTGCGTCACTATTTATTACAGTCATCTTGCGAAGGTCATAACTCTAGATCCGTAGATCCGATCGAGCTAATTCTTATTGGGTTAGTTTCTAAATTGAATCTAGTTTCTACAGTTAAAATTTCACATCAATCTAACGGTGAGATCTTTAGAAATTACTGTTTTAATGAACATGTATCATTCTGTTTTTGTCGAATCCGAATTAGGCAATTTGAGTTCGAATTAGGGTGTTTCAAAAATCATCAAAATTTTGATTTTAGCTTTTGCGCAATCATTCACCCCCTTTGATTGCTAGTTTAATATATATCGATCCTACAACCACCTTCAACTTGTTCCTTACATACTGGTTGTTTCCTTGAAAGTAATACTGAGGATTGGACAAATATTGGGTGATCTGTTCACGTGATGAAGCAAAGTTTAAACTCAACGGTGCTTCAAGGACACTGACCACGATATCACCTAAAGAAAAGCAAAACTGCTATTAATTCACGCATACATCAAATATAGATGCGAACAAGATTACTGCTTCTTAGAGCAGGAATAGAAGGCAACAAAAAGCAAAATCCGATTAGGGCATTAGGGAATCACACGAGTGCGGTCGGAGATCTGAGACCAAGAACTGGAGCCAAATAAATGGACCATGGAAGAAAAATTATCACATGCGGTGACGCTGCTGTCGGTTTGGTCGTGTCTGTTCGCGGCAATGTGATATGATTTCTCGGCGAGAGAAGACGAAGCCCTCTTACTGTGGTGTCCTTCGCGCTGTGCGAAAACAAACTGCTTTTTTCTTCTTCTTTGATTCTCGTTTTTTTTATTCTGGTAATTACGTTTGGCGTTTGGGTATTTCGAACGGTAGGATGCAGTCGGCTAGATGTTAATCCTTCGGTTTCCTACCGCCGTGAAAGGGTACAAAGAAATACAGTGAAGCTCTTATCCCTCGCAGCCTCGCAGGATGTGATTTTCTGAGTTTTCGTTCGCTTGGTTCGTTCCCCTGCAAAATCATGCTGCGACCGAGGTGGGCTGGGTGACGCTGTGGCTCTCGGCAGGCTGGCTCTAAACGCGATGACCGGTCGGGAATTACGCCCGGAAACGGCACCGGCAACAGTCACCCGCGGCGCGATAAACCATCGGGTCCGCGCAACGGCTAGGATAGGACGGTCCAGTGGCGCTTCGGTTTTTGGAGTTTGGCGTGTGCCGCGTACGGGGCCACGACTCAAGTAGAGCTCAGCGAGTGGCGACGGACGGTGCGGGTGCGCGCGGGCAACGGGGTCGGCACAGCGAGCGGGCGAGAGAGCGCCGTGCTGCTGCCCCCATCCTCCTGCGGTCCCGGGGTCGGTTTTTGGAGTTTGGCGTGTGCCGCGCCCGGGGCCATGACTCGAGTAGAGCTCAGCGAGTGGCGATCGACGGTGCGGGTGCGCGCGGGCAATGGGGTCGGCACAGCGAGCTGGCGAAAAGCGCGGTGTCAATGTGGCGAGAGAGCGCCGTGCTGCTGCACCGTCGAGAGACATGTACCGCAGATGGCCAATGTAAAGCAAATTGCCAAAACAGTGCCGAACAAACCGTCAGCCGGGAATCCCTGCCCCATCCTCCTGCGGTCCTGCCGTCACAAGGCCTTATTTAGATAGTCTATTCTTGGCTGAGATTTCTATGAACATGATAAGATTTTAGTTTAAAATCCCAACCTATCCATAGAGATCTCGATCATAAATAAACCTTCCAAAAATTGTCTAAATAGTGTCTGTCGCATCATTTTAGAAACTCACAAATCTACACGCGGATAAATCACGCTCGGTCTGTATATATAACTAAATGCGCAATGGGCCGCGTGTTGCTGCAGGTGGAAAGAATCGCCGACATAGATAGAGATTGTACCAGAGAAAGGAAATCTTTTTCGGGAACATCTACAAAAAAAAAGAAATCAAATTATCATAATTTTAAAAATAAAAAAAACTTGGTTATGATAAAAAAATTTATGGTAGCTTAGGCATGCTCTCAGGACCTTTCTCACAAATTTTAAAGAATTTACAAATTTAGTAGCTCAATTAAATCAACGAAGTTGTTTTAAATGCGTTAGTAGTGTTGTCGAATTTTAAAAATCACAAAAGTTTGATCGTGATTTGAAAATTTTATAGTATTGTAGGCATGCTTTCAGGACCCCTCTCAAAAATTTTCAAGAATTTGTATATTTAGTAGCTCAAATAAATCAGTGAAGTTGCTTTAAATGCATTAGTAGCATTGGCAGGATTTTTTTAAAATCGCACAAGTTTGATCATAATCCGAATTTTTTATGGTAGGTTAAGTATGCTTTGAGGACTCTTTTAAAAAAAGTTTAAAATTTTACAATATGATTTAATAGTTCAATCAAATTAGCAAAGTTGATGCAAAAAATTTGAGAAAATCGATTTCCATGGGATTTGAACCCGAGTCCTCGTGTACACAACCCAAGCCATTCAACAACTGAGCTAAGGACCACTTGTGAAAGATGATACGCAATAAATATATAAAGCTAGCCAACACTCTACTATAGAAACTACAGAGAAAAACGTTGTGTAGCGGGCGGGGTACCGTACCTCTCCATAATTAGTAGTATACATAGATTAGCAGTTTTGCATGGATAAATTCCACTTAGAGCTTAAACTGATAGTTAGTTGCCGATATGCTACCTCTCGTTTGAAGCATATAATATCCTCCTCATGTCTCTCCATGAGCTTTTTATAGAGTTCCCACATCTCATCGACCATGACAAATAGTCAGCTTACAAAGATGTATTCTTACAAAAATATTTTGTAAGACGGTATCTCGCTGTTAAGCCTCTCAACATATTAAAATTAAATCATCATACGTTATAGTAACAGAGTACTGCAGTGGCGGAGCTGTCGGGCGTGGTGGGGCCTGGGCCCCGCAGCTCATAAAAACAGTTGAGTATATATATATATATAATGAAAACAGGTGTGTGTGTATATATATATATATAATGAAAACAATGTGTGTGTGTGTATATATATATATAAAACTTTGAATTTTTGATAAATTATAAGTATTACATATTGTACTTATTATATATTAAACTTTAAATATTAATCATTAGTAGAGATTTACTTCATTCTGAGCATGTACAATGGTATAGACAACTGATGTCTATAATAAGCTAACATCTCATTTATAGACAGCGTTAGAGACAACCCATGCAATGGTGTAGACAGCTTCTTCCTAGACACAACCTGTCTTGGTTCTCGTGCTAGAGTCGACTCTAGATTAAGAGACGGCTCAACTCTCTAGATGTACCCTCTCTCATCCACATCATTTTTTATCCTACATGGCATAGCTTAGAGACTGCTAATATGGATCATTGTACATGCTCTTAGACCCCCTCCTTTAGAAATTTCTAGCTCAGCCACTGGAGTACTGTATCTCCAAGGGAGATGAGTATAAAGTATAGTCAGTCCGCGATGCTAACTTGCCCATCCGTTCCACCTGTGGAACACAGGAGGCGGCTGTCAGCATTGATGTCATCGTCGTTGTTTCCATATAGCATCAAACATTACAATTTCCATGCTTTTACCCATTTAAGACATGGTTTATTCGAACAATAGTATGAACCCGAATATTTCTGTTGACGCGAGGGGATGTGAGTATGTGACGGCACGGGGACAGGCATGGCTAGTGAGACCTGCAATCACTAGTTTTAGATCACGAATATTTTTTTAAATAATATATTTTTAAAAAAATTACAGAAATAATACGTCGAAAAAAAAATTACAGAAATACCCAATAATCGCAATTCCAAATTGAGACAAAACGTTTGTCGCAATTCTGAAATGCGACTAATGTTATTGTCGCAATTTGAAATTGAGACAGACTGTACAGCTTCTGGAAGGTTAGGAGGCTCATCACATGGATGTCAACTCAGCCTTCCTGAACGGCGAACTCGAAGAGGAAGTATACGTCGCACAGCCTCCCGGATTCATAGTGGACGGTGAAGAAGAAAAAGTGTACAGGCTTGACAAAGCACTGTATGGGCTTCGCCAGGCACCAAGGGCTTGGAACGTGAAGTTGGACCGCACACTGAAGAGCTTAGGATTCGTGCAAAACCCACTGGAACATGGGCTGTATGCGCGAGGAAAAGAGCAAGCAAGGCTTCTGGTGGGTGTATACGTCGACGATCTAGTTATCGTCAGCAGTGATAGCAGCGTGATCGACCAGTTCAAAGCACAAATGAAGGCGAAGTTCAAAATGAGTGATCTTGGCACACTTAGCTTCTATCTGGGGATCGAAGTCCGTCAAAGTTCAGGCATGATCACTCTGAATCAAGCTGCATATGCATCTCGGATTGTGGAGAAAGCAGGACTTGTGGGTTGCAATGTCTATGCAACGCCCATGGAACCTCGCTTCAAGTTAAGTAGAGAAAGCTCCGCGCCGCCGGTCGACTCCACCGAGTATAGAAGCCTAGTGGGAAGTCTGAGATATCTAGTGAACACTAGGCCTGATCTTGCTTACTCTGTGGGTTATGTGAGTCGGTTCATGGAAAAACCGACTGCTGAGCATTTTGCAGCGGTAAAACGCATCATCCGTTACTTGGCTGGGACAATTCACTACGGGTGCTGCTACACAAAGGGGGAGAACAAGAGGCTGATAGGCTACAGTGACAGCGACTTGGCAGGTGACGTCGACTCACGCAAGAGCACAACTGGTGCTATGTTCTTCCTCGGTGAAAATCTGGTGAGTTGGCAATCACAAAAGCAGAGAGTGGTTGCTCTCTCATCTTGTGAAGCAGAATATATTGCAGCTACCACAGCTGCATGCCAGGGCATTTGGCTTGCCCGGCTCCTCGGCGAACTCAAGGACACAGCGCCTGAAGCCGTCGATCTCAAGGTGGACAACAAGTCTGCATTAGCCCTCATCAAAAATCCGGTTTTCCACGACAGAAGTAAGCACATTGAAACAAGGTTTCACTTCATCCGTGAGAATGTGGAGAACGGAGCTATCAAACCGGATTACATCGGTACTGGAAGGCAACTTGCAGACATCCTGACCAAAGCGCTACCACGAGCAAGATTCCAGGAGCTGCGAGAAAGAATTGGTATGGTGTCTATCATGTAGGCACAAGTTTTAGGGGGAGATTTGTTAGCATGTAAAACTTGTGTCCAGTTTAACTAGTTAGCGTTGCATTATCTAGTTAGTATTGCATTGCTGTATTGTCTGCATGGGATCACAACATGCATGGTTACTTTATGGGTCTGGAGACGTGGGATGATTAGCACGCACGTCTCAGTGTTTGTTGCGCCACGATCGGGACGCACTTTGTGTATGACCTGAAAAGCGGCGTGAGAAGCGCATAGGTATAGTCTTTCTGTTACATTTGGTTGAGAATAAATAGCAATGAAATCAGATCAGAAAAGCTGCACTGAGTTACGCAGCACCAACTCCTTTGTGTTTATCAGTGAGTTCGCGTGTGTTAACAGCTTCAGTTGATATTCGGTCTTTGGCTAGTAGTGTTCTTTCCTGGGAAATCTGACAGTTTTTATCTATGGGTAGTGGAATTAGGTTAGCAGCTTGGAAGTTGACACAGTTGAAGCAAGATGGGATTATGCTTAGATGCTGCTGTTGGTTGATCTCAGGCAGGAAGGTTGCGTGGATATTGCCACCCTCATTACCATACATGCAACTCCTTCCTAATCAAGAATTTCCTAACTAAAAGCTAATCCCGTGATTAGCTCTTCCTTAATTATGCGCCATGATCGGAGGCGCTTTCCAAACTATGAGACACGCCCACGAGCTCCTCAGCGCTACATGAAGTGAGCCCGTGCTAAGGTGACGATCTTGCGCACGGTTCATCTCCTCTGAAAAACCTAAAACCATTACCGATCCTAACTTGCGCTGGAGGAGCTTCGAAGGGTGGTTCAAGGTCAGTGTAGGTGGCGTCCCGAAGGCCTTCGTCACCGCCGTTATCACCCGCAAGAACCGCGCAACAGAAAAGGCGCACATTCTTCTACCTCTCCATCGACCGACCTAATGGCGAATCTCTCTTCACCGGGTTAGTTTCATTACTTATTCCGCATTCGTGATCATGATGTAGGCTAGATTGATGAACTTAGTGCTTAGCCTAATCTAACATTTGGTATCAGAGCCTAACTAGCCTAATCATGTTCCTATTAAGCCCAGTTTAGTCTTGGTTTTACCATGTTCTTGTCGGTTTAATATTGTTTTGGCTTCGGCTAGCATTTAGAAGGAGGGGAAAAGAGTCAAAATCGAACCCTAGCCCTGAAATCCCCACCAAATCCGAACCCTAATCACCTAATCCCCTTCGGATTTGAACCCTAAATCCCCAAAATTTCCCCAAATCCGAACTCAAATCAACGAAATTAATGGCATAAGAAAAGAGGATCTGGACTTGCCTTGTCCGTCGCGTGCATTGCTGGCATCATGTTCGCCGTTCGCATGCACGCGTCGCTGGCTCGTCCCGTGCGCCATCGCCGTCGGCGCCGCTTCCCCTCAGCGCGCGCCAGCTCGCCCGCGTCTCAGCACGCGCCTGCGCGCCAGCTCGCGCGCGCCTCAGCGCCCGCACGCGTTGCGATCGCCCTCGGCCGTGCCGCGTTGTGCTCGCCCAGCCCGCTGCGCGCCAGCTCGCTCGTCCCGAGCCCGCCTCCGCGCGCATGTTCAGCCGCCATTTGGTGCGGGAATTTTGGGAAGAGATCGAATGGTTAGGTTTAGGTTTTTCAGCCGATGCGTCGATTTGCTCTGGCTCGCGATTGATCTCAGCCGTCGGTTCGTTGAGTGGCTAAGATCGTTGTGCGCCGGGCCGAATGCTTTAGCTTCTGGGCCGTGGGTTTCAGCCGTGTATGTTTGGCCCGGATGAACAGTAGCTTAGCCTTTAATTTTATTCTTTCAGTCTTTTAATTTCCAGCAGATTAGCATTGTTAAATTGTTTAATTCCTGGGCATTAATGTTATAATTAGTTTGACGATTAATTTTCTCTGCCAATTAATTTTTCCATGATGATTATTCTGGATATTATCTCTGATTAAATGGAACCAACGCGAAATTTAATCGGGGCATTAATCTTGACTTAAAGTTATGTATAACCAACGTTATTAGTAATTTTAAGTCATTTCTCATGTATTTAATTCCTATTTTGTTTCTGCCCAACGGTGATGCAATTTAGGATTTAACCTTGCTGTTAAATTCCATTTCGTTTTCTGCCCAACGGTGATGCGAAATGAAATCTTATGATATTTTATCATTTATATGTATTTAATCAAACCAACGTAGGGTTAATTACATGTATGGCAATTATTAATTATATTTTGTTGTCATTTTTCAGCAATTAACAATGTTGCCGCTCAGATTAATGGCATTGAACAGCTCAATGGCACTAACTTTCCCTCGTGGAAAGATAAGATCCTCATTACGCTAGGGGTCTTGGACCTTGACCTAGCATTATGAGAGGATGCTCCTATCGCAGCCGCCCCTAATGTTGAGAATTACGCTAATCTCAAAAAGCAATATGATGAGAAGGCGGAACGGTGGGAGAAATCTTACCGCATGTCACTAATGATAATTAAGAATAGCATTTCTGTCGGGATTAAGGGAGGAATCCCTGATTCCGAAAATGCTAAAGGATACTTGGCTAATGTTGAGGATAACTTTAAGGGCTCTTCCAAGACTTATGCTAGTACCCTGATCATGTGCATGCTCACCTCTCGCTATGATGGCAACAGCGGCGTGAGGGAGCATATCATGAGCATGACTGACATGGCGGCTAGACTGAAGGGAATGGACATGGCCATTTCTGATGACTTTCTTGTTCATTTCATCATGAGCTCCTTGCCACCTGAGTATGGACCATTTAAGATAAATTACAACACTCGAAGGAGAAGTGGTCCATAGATGAGCTTATAAGCCACTCTGTTGAGGAAGAAGAGAGGCAAAAGGCAGAGAGATTGAAGGAACAAGCTCATCTTGTCAGCAATGGCAAAAGGAAGAATCAGGGGGAGTCTGGTGGGTTTAAGGCAAATAAAAAGCCTTATCACCCTCCTAAGAATAATGCTAAGGGAAAAGCTGTTGCTCATGGCCCTCAGGCACCTCCTGCACCACCAACTGCAGGGAACTTCCTTTGCAAATTTTGCAAGAAGCCTGGACACGTACAAAAGGATTGTGCGGGATTCAGGCAATGGTTAGCAAAGAAGGGTAATGAAACCATTTCTCACGTTGATGAGTCCTTATTTATTGAGTTTACCTCTAATACATGATGGATTGACTCAAGTGCAACTGTGCACATTACTAATTCATTACAGAATTGCGCCTCGTGTGCGACCATAAGAAGGGGGGACCGAAGTCTTAGGGTCGCTGATGGAACAGAGATTGAAGTCAAGGCAGTTGGAACCCTTCAACTCGCATTAGGAGGCGGCTTCAGTCTTCATCTTTTTGATGTTCTTTATGTTCCTAGTGTTAAGAGGAACTTAATTTCAGTCTCTGTATTGACGTCTCACATGTCTTTTTATTTACAACAGTGCAGTAGGAAGGCATGATGAAGAAGCCTGGTATAAAGGTCAGCGATACGCAGAGAATGAGCATTATGGACACACTCAGCAGCATGAACGCCACCTCTGCCGCCGACACCTGAGTGAGACGGGTAAAAGGGGAGAAAGAGCTGAGAGAGATTGAGAGATGGTGCAAGAAGCTGCTCTTTCTCGCCCATCTATCTCAATCTCTCTCAGATGTCTCTCACCCGTCTCTATCAATCTCTCCCTCTTTCATCCGTCTCTCTCAATCTCGATTGCCTCTCTTCCTCACTTTCTCGTTGCCTCCTCTTTCGTTATGTTCAGCACATCCCTCTCGCTTTAAAAATAAATAAATTATAGTTCTTTTTTCCATAATATTTGTGTCTATTGTCTCAACTCTATGTGTCTTTGATTTCTTTCCTCTCGTCGCAATAGTGCAAATGGGCTGAGCCTAAACCAACACGGCACGAAGCACAAATAGATCACTCCTGGGTTCACCGCACAATAGACCTGTAGCAACCTCTAATCACGCTTGTTGCACAAGACCACGACGACAGACACTGCCCTAACTCACCGGCTGCCCAATAGCGTGCCTCTCGGCTCGGCGGGGTCTCGAGTAGGGGTGCAAACGGATCGGATACGGACAGATTTCACTCATTCCTTATCCTATTCCAAATTTTTTCTCAGATATAGAATCGGATACGGACAGTGCCGGATTCGAATATGAATACGGATTACTTCGGTCGTGAATACAGAGCAAATACAGATCGTTCCGGATACGGTTAGTCTCGGTCACGAATAGTTAGTCGGATAATGCGTGAAAGCAGAAACCATATATGTCGTGTATATTAGGATCGATCAACCATACACAAAACTTTACTAGAACCTTCAAGACATATAAGTATTTCAAATTCAATAATAGATGTCTTCCCTACATAAGAATAATATGCAGCCAAGTATAATTTCAATCAACATTGAACTTATATGATGTATAATGTTTATGTTTATCGGATCTGTTATCGGATATCTATTTCGCTAATTTACACTGATATTTTTCAGATATCTCGAATATGTGGGTACGGATCAGATACGAATCGGATACTTCTCTTCCCATATCTTAACCCATATTTTTTCGGATAAGCGGATTCGAATCCGGATCGAATCCGGATATAACCGGATATCATTTTTTGGGATTCGAATCGAGTTTTAAACGAATTCGATCTCGAATCGGTCGGAAATTATCCGCTCCGTTTACACCCCTAGTCTCGAGGCTTGACGTTGAGCAAATTAAGGCTACGCGTCTACTTGTTGTGACACATGCATCCGACTGGAGGTCAGGGTTCAAAAATTCGCTGAATTTCAGCAAAATTTTACCGAAATTTCGCATTTCGAGACAGTAGAATTATGATGTCTACTTAGAATTTAAACTTTTTAAAAATTATTTGCTCTGATCTTTACATGGTAATTTGGGAATTTTGCCAAAAGTTTAGGTTTTTAATCCGGATTTTGATGTTTTATGGTCGGATTTGACTGGAATTAGTCCAATTACCCCTAAGAAAGTCATCTTACCTGAAAATTTGTTGGAAAAAACTAATTTTTTGAGACATTTTAAAATTTGGGCAGAAACATTGTCTGGTTTTTATAAAATTGTACAAGTTTGATAATAATCTAAAAATTTATGTTATCATCATTAGTAGTGTAGGATCATATAGAAAAGTTTAAAAATAATTTAACTTCATTTTTTATCTTTAAAAATCAAAAACAGAATAGACATAATTGGGACAATAAACTTGTTAGATTTTTATAAATTTTCTCGTATTGTGATCATGATCTAAAATTTTTATGACAGATTAAAAATTTCCTTACTACTATTATATAAAATTTTAAAAAAATTAACTTTTTTGTTTGGTCAATAAAATCTATAAAGCCATTGAACTTCATTTGTTATACTATATTGCAAAAACGAAAAGAGAGAACATAAATGCTACTATGCCTTGTAAGAATTTTATAAATTCACTGAAGAGTGATCATGATTCAAAATTTTATGAGATATTAAACAGTTTCTTATCACTCTTTTGTAAAATTTTCAAAAAATTTAGACCTTTTTTTATCGCTAAAGCAAATCTATGTATTAATTATCAGGCTTTTATCAGCACGTAGCACTGTCAGAATTTTTGGAACTTCTTCAAGCATGATAATCATATGAAATTTTTATGAAAACATTAGTGATACATCAGGACCTTCCACAAAAATTTCTAAAATTTTCCAACGTGGTTTGAACTATTTTTCATTCCGTTCAAATTTGCCGATAAGGCTTTTATCAGGATAGTAGCACTCTTCGAATTTTTAAAAATTCTTGAATCTTGATCACCATCCAAAAATTTTATTGAAACATTATTGATTCATCAGTATCTTGCACAAAAAAATTCAAAATTTTCTAACATTGTTTGTACCATTTTTCATCCGGTTCAAACTTGCCGGTCAACGTTTCATCTGGATAGTACCAATCTTTGAATTTTTCAAAATTCCACAGACCTGATAATCACCTGAAAATTTTTAAAAATTCAAACATTGTTACTATCCTGATAAAACGTCGACCAGCAAGTTTGAACGAATGAAAAATGAAACAAACCACATTATAAAATTTTGAATCTTTTCTTGCATGGTTATGAAGCATCACTAATGTTTCCAAAAAAATTTCAGATGATGATCAAGCTTCATTAATTTTTAAAAATTCAGAAAGTGTTACTATCCTGATAAAAGCATTGCCAGCAAAATTCAATCAAATGAAAAATAGTACAAACCAAGTTAGAAAATTTTCGGTTAATTCCGGTCAAAAATGGCAAAAATCAGTCAAAACCCCTGAGATTTCTGATATTACTGTAGCAATTTAATTTTTTTTTTGCGCCGGTCGGCATTTCAAAACTCGTCCACCTCCGATAAGCGAGATCTCACGAAATTTTGGCGAGATTTTAATCTTTGGCGCCGAGTAGCGGCTGCTGCTTTCGCTTTTGCGCTGCTTGCACTTCTGAGGCGCACGGTTCTTGCTCCGCGCCGCCTCACCCTGGTCTTGCATGTCGAGACTCGCTCCTCGAGCGGCTGACTCGATGATGCGATCTGGCCACCCATCTCTCCAAGCTCTAATACCATTTGTTGGAACAAAACGTTAAAAACGTTGGGATAATTTTCTCTTTATTACTTTTTGTTTTGTTCGCTTACAAAACTAAAATCTACCCCTCAATTTATACTTAAAACTTCAACTAACACAAACGGAACAGCACCAATATCTGAAGTCTAGTCTTCAGCAATTTTGTTCAAGTACCGACCTACGGTGTATTGGTGCGCTGTGATTCAGTTCTTCTTAATTTCTTCTTTTATCTTTTGGCGATTGTGATTCAGTTCTTGTGAGACCGCAATTGTTAGCTTTCGCCACTCTCAAAAGCAACTGGGTGTTATATTATTTCCGACTTCTGAGCTGTGCACTTCCACTGTGCTCTTGGTCATTTCTCCTAAAGTAGATCGAAATCAGTGGTATTCTTCTGGGAGGTCTGAATTTTCGAGTGATATTTCCAATTTCGTTTTCTTAAGGAAACAAAAAGTGCTTGTGTCAGCGTCACAGCTCTACACTATCAGTCTACCACGACGTTCAATGGCCGAACAACAGTGCCGCATTAGGGCCACGACTCCCAGCCCAAACACCAGGGATACAGAGAATAAATCAATGGTGAAAACGCCGCCACGCAGAGCACAACCGCGGTCAGCCGTGTGGGCGTTTCCCGGCGTCTTCACGGCCTGCCGAGCCGCAGCTCGGCGACACCCGTACGGCTCGTCCCATCGGTTCCTCTAATACAAACTGCACGCGTCGGTCACTCCACTCCGCTGTCTATGTAAGGGTGTGTTTGCTTGGTGGGATAAGGTTGAATGGGATATGATGAGATGGTTCTGTACTATTTGGTTTCATTGTTTTGAGTGAATAAAATAGTTCAGCGTTTATAGAGAATATTTTTTAAATTTGTATCACACTGTTTAGGATAAGATGATTCCATTCAAGCAATTAAACGTATGAATGATATTTTTCTTGAACCATATCATACATGTATCGTTTGATATAAACAACCAAACACACCGTAAAGCGACCAAATCCGATCCTCACCTGCTGCACGCGACGCCGGCGGAGCGTCGCCGCTTGGCGCGGCGCTGCGCCACACACGACCAGACCTGCCCCAACTCATCGGCGGGCCAGCGCGCCGCTCGGCTCGGCGGGGTCTCGAGATTTGACGTTGAGCAAATTAAGGCTACGCGTCTACTTGTCGTTGCGACACATGCATCCGACTGGACTGGACTGCACTGCACCATGAAGTTTGCGGAAGTAGAGTATTTTAGTTGCTATCGAAGCCTTCGAATAAATTTTGCATCTTGTGCGGCTGCAATAGGATTTCTATGCGTTTATTCTTTTCATATTTGTTCAAAAAAATTGAGAATTTTTACCGCATCTTCTACCAAAAATAGTTCTAGTATGGATTAAATATGGCTATTGATTTCTTATGGCTATATAGACTGTTAGGGCTCTAAAATCCTTTGGGTATTATTTTATTATTATTATTATTTTTTGCAAAACTAAACTAAAACAACACTAGTCCAAATTTCCTATGCCGCCACTGATGCCGAACATGTTTGTTTCTATCTCACAAGCTAAGAGTGTATTCGCTGGTTTCCACACTTACGGTGCAAATAGTCATAAAAAATTTCTTAGATATTTAGCTAGATAGACCATGATATAAGCAAGCATCGCAAAAGCTCAACTAAAAACATGACTTACATTTGGAGAAACAAAAGGACAAATTTCCCTTTTTATTTTCTAATTTCTATTCAGTAGAGCAATGTGTTGATCGAATTTAGATTTGAATTTTGGTAGTACGATCGATCAACTTTGTTTCACTGCTACCAATTTAATTTTTTAGAATTTTATGTCTATTCGCACTGTATCTTAAGGAGGGAAGTAGGCCTGTAAACGAGCCGAGCTCGAGTTGAAGCTCGAGCTTGGGTTCAGGCTTGAGCTCGGTTTGAGTAAGCTCGGTAACAGTAAACTATTCAACATATACTATTTTTCAATAATAAAAAAGTATTAAGCTTGAGCTCGGCTCGAGTAAGCTCGATAAGAGTTAACATATAGTAAGTAATTTGTAAATTTACTAGACTCGTGAACTATCCAAACTCGGCTCAACGAATCTCATGAGCTCAGGATCAAGATCGAATTGGGCTTGTTTGGAGCTCAAATCGAGCCTAGAACGAGCCAAGCTGGAGTAGAGCGAGTCTCGAACTTTTTTTACCACCCTAAAGGGAAGTATGGAAGCACGGTAAGGACAGGAAGCACTGAATATTCTCTTTGAGAGTTACTCTTCGAGAAGAGCAGTGCTTTAATGCTTTACTCTCCCAGTATAAGTTGTACAAATTTTAAAATAAACAAAGAGGTAAATTATCACTATTTATCATTCATTCATGTAGCACTTGCTTCTTGTACGCTGCACCAATAGTGGTTATCATCGTCATCTGCAGCATCCCGCGTACACCTTTTTTTTCTTTTCATTCTTTCTTTCTTGCGAGGAAGCATCCCGCGTGAGGATATGAATATGATGGCTCTTTTAAGGGCCTATTTGGTTGCCATCTCAGCTCAGCCAGGCTGTATGAGCTCAGCCAGGTTGGTAGGAGCCAGGCTGAGTGAATGCAAGAGGATATTGTTTGGTTAGTTGTATGAGAGTAAATAGGCTACGTAGAGATGTTGTTTGGTTGGTTGCACTAGAAGAGAAGTGGGGAGACAATTTTAATAGAGGGATGAAACAAATTAAAAACAAATACTAGAAAATCAATAAATTTTAAAACAAAAATATTTTTTTTAAAAAAAACATTAGGAAATCAAAAATCCAAAAATGAAAATTTTAATCTTTTGAAATTTATATGGCAAGCGTGGTCTAGTTTTGTTCGAAAAAATGTCAGGAACACATAGGTGAAATCGGTTCAGTGATCGAAGATACTAACTAATCAAAAGATATAGCAAAAATTTAGATGAAAATCAAATTGAAAATGCTGATGTCAGCGTGCATGCAGCTCAGCTAGAGTCTGACTCCGCTCATACGGCCGATTTCCACGTTTCCGAACAACATGCAGGTAACCAAACACACAAAAAAAGCTAAAAGCAATATTTGCTTAGCTATATATATGACCAAATATATATGACCAAACACACAAAAAAAGCTAGAAGCAATATTTACTTAGCTCTATGAATGCAAATCTCTATACATGCAGGCAACCAAACAGGCCCTAAAGTTCTCACACAATATTTGCTTAGCTATATATATGACCAAATATTTAATCTACAAGAAAATTTCAGAAAAACCTTATGTTCTTGAAAACCAACTTGAACTGACTTCGCCGTCCATCAGTTTTCAGCCTTTGGTCTTCACATCCAGGTGCTACGATTCCAGCAAATGGACGAGGACTTGACTTCAGAACCTGAAGGCTGAGGCCCTACCACACTTCCTAGGACCTAGATGGCTGGATATGGTTGAATGTTGATGCGGAAAGCTGATGACAGACAAATTTTAGTTTTATATAGTTCTTAAGTTTGTTTGGACTGGATCAAAAAAGCTGCACGCCATCTGTTCCATGTCAGTTCCTTTCAATGAATTTCTCTATTAGCATCTTCTCCACAAATAACGAATATGCAACTGTCATCCATAGGGTCTAGAAGGCAACCGGGAACTAGAAAATTTTTCCAGGGTGTACACTTTACGCGTATAGCTTTATAGTCTTGTACAATGATTTCATAATATCATAAATTTAACACATATATTTAAAATTTACTAAAAGTATAATACAAATGGTTTTAAAGTCTTAAAAATCCCAAACCATTGCTCGCTGAGGTGGCGCTCTCAAGTCTCAATGGCCTCCATTCTCTATCGCTTTAAAGAGAATAGTTATAAGTAGACCGCAGACATTTGCGTCACGCACATGGGCATTTGCGGAATCATCCATTATCTAACTCCATCAACCTTATCTTTTACAAAACTAGCTCCCTCCCATACCTATTTGCAAATCTAGCCCTCTTGTCACCATGAAAGACGGTCCAGTGGCCGGGGAGCGTGGCAGCAGGGGCTCCCGCGCTCGAGTAGCGCAGGTGCAGGCGGGAGTGCGTGGTTGCCACGGCTAGTAGCACGGAAGCACTTGCTCCCACGCGTGCTGCCATGGCGCCGGCGAGCGCGAGCACAATAGGGGAGCTGGGAAGGGGTTAGATTTGCAAATGTGTATGAAAAAAAAACTAAATTTGCAAAAAATAAGATTGATAAGGCTAGATAAAGATAAAGGATGATTTCGGCATTTGCGTGAGGGACATGAAATGCCTTCCAGGAAAGTAGGAAACCTCACGTTGTCCTTCCCCATTTGCGTGAGGGACGTGGGGATCTCATCTCGGCCTTCCTGGAAACCGTTGTTCTTGTCCTTGTCAATTCTAATTGCTCCTTTATTGGCAAACATCAGTTGATTAGTACAGCCAGTTTGGCATTCGAGATTTCGGACCGAGAGGGGCTGAGGGCAAGAGTTCTATCGACAATAACTCTCTTAAGCAGAATAGTAGGTAAACATGGGTATAAACCTATCCATCCAAATTTAAGCCTTAATTTTTCCTTAAATTTAAAGTGTAACTGGAATAAGTCTTAAACATAGTCATGTATAATAAAAGGGCATCGGAGTATAAGTCTTTGCTTGATTGCTTGGGTTAGATTGCTATGGCACTGTCACGGACGTGGGCCTTGGGCCTTGGACGTGGGCCATTCAGCTGAGAGGAAGGCAATACAAAAGGACAAGCAGCAGCGCAGCGGAGGGGATCGAAGAACCAGAACCTGATTTCCTTCTCCCTCGAACCTTCTCTGCTTGTATCTTCCTCCGTATCTCCTTCGTTCTGAATGCCTGCCCCCAAATTCTCTGCTTCTCCTAGCCAAACATCTATCCAATTTTCTTGTTACTCTTCAATTACCAGAATGAATAGTTTTAGCAAGGCTGGATTGTGACAGGCACACCCATTGTCTTTCCACCTGTGTGTGAGTAGGACTGGTATAGGATCCTTTAGCCTCACCTCTTGACTCGTAAAACAATTGAAGACCAAGTAGGATAAGAGGAACTTTCCAAACATGTTTGTTTGATTTTCTCCCTAAATTTCCACAATTATCATTGATTTAAAGGGGGTTACACGTGTAGAAAGTAAATAGCTCCTGTAGAATGATAAACATTTTTTTCTTTACGTACAAAACATCCTACGCAATGGATCGTGAAAACAAAAACATCCAGCTCGTTCAAACTTGCTACGCAATGAGCCGTGCCTTCCCATGATCTTCAGCGTGCTCAAATGCACATACGTACTCTGATCAAATGATTTGGAGAATCTTCTCACGTTTCATTAATTATCTAGAAATAGATGCGCTTCTCATCGCTTGTGTCCACCCACAGCTGTTCGGATCGGGCAATGATGGGCCTTCGCTCGGATCATCTGCGATGATGGTGAAAATGAAAACATTACAGAGAACAACAGGATACAGAGGCACGTTCAGTTAGCAACCTACCTACATTGCTAAGATAAACATTACAGAGAAAAAGGTACGAATGCTAGACAGAACACTACCTACCTACATTGCGAGTGGGTTTCGAAAGGAGTACGAAGTTAGCAACTTATATTAGAAATACGAGTGTTTACTGTATTGGCATGCTGGAGGTGAAGGAGCACGGAGGCTGCCACTGACAAATGAAACCAGTAAAATGATAAGAAGCAACCGCGAGCCAGAAAATGGCAAATGTTTAGTATCATTGTTCCTGATTAGCGTTGTTGGAGGGGGTGAGAAACCTGCTTAATTAGCACCTAAAGGGAGCTAACAATTGAGCACATATATAAAGCTCCACGGAGAAGTGAACTTTGGCTGTGGCACTGTGCCACACGAGATTTTTTTTTGAATAATGCATTTTTTAAAAGGAATTGTGGTATTAATATGCGAAACCGAAAAATTGCAAAAATAATACCCTGTCGCCAAACGGTACGGCGAAATAGAAGTAATCACCAGCGGGTTGGATAAAAACTCTATTGTCGCTATACCGTATGGCGACAACTCCTTAATTCCATATGGTATGGTGACAAACACAGGATTAAAGAGTTATCGCCATACTATTTGGCAACAACTCCTTAATTACCCTATTGTCGTCATACCGTTTAGCAACAACTCCTTAATCACACTGATTAAGGAGTTGTCGCCATACGGTATGGCGACAATAGGGTCTTCGTCCAACCCGCCGGTGACTACTCCTATTTCGCCGTACCGTTTGGCAACGGGATATTATTTTTGCAATTTTTCTGTTTCACGTATTAATATCGCAATTCCTTTTAAAAATTCATTATTCAAAAAAAAATTCGGCTACACGAGTACACGCGAAGCCACTAACCAATATTCACTCCTAAATTCTAACAATAGTTTACTGCAAAGAAAATGCTTGACTTGCTGAGATGAACACATATTCAGTATAAACAATTCTTATCGTGCAAACTCTGTGAAAATCATATATACAAGTTTTTAAAAATTCTCAAATAATTACCATATCTAGGGGAAATGAGCTTTGCAACTCTGTAAAATTTGAAGACCAAAATCCACCGCACTTGAGGGATATGAAAACGACGCATTGTACGCAAACTACGCATGCTGAAACAAAGACCTAGACCTATAGATTTTTGGACAGGCAAGACCCAGACCTATGGTGTTTTGGACAGGCAAGAACCAGACCCACGCCATCTTCTAAAGATTCAACGAGTCATCGTCCAAAGTCCAAAGATTAGAAAGACCTAGTATGCCACACCATTTTAGGAGTTAGAAGCAGATGAGACCTAGACCCACGCTATCTTCTGAAGATTCATCGAGTCCAACGAGTCATAGTCGAAAGTCCACAGAATATGTTGCCGTATTGGAATCAAGACACTAACGGCCTGGCCTTCGCGTATCCTTCGTAGCTCCATCTCCAGAAGCTGGAAATTAGTAAGTTGTGGTCAGGTTGAAAGGGGGCAATGGTAGTGGACGAGCAGAGGCGAAAGCATGCACAAGCACAATACGCCTTGGCCAGCGAAGGAGATGAAGTAGTTCTGCAAGAAAACCATTCGTTTAATTGCTGGGTGCTTTTAGCATAGTTTGCTTTCGGGAGAGCACAATGGTTGCACCCATCATAAGCGAAGGAATTGGCCTCCAACCAGAGTGTCCACCTGTCATTTTGCGACATTTGCGAAAAGGCCCCTCCGTTTGTTCAAACCTGTCATTTTGCGACATTTGCGAAAGGCCCCTCCGTTTGTTCAAATTACGGATAGCTCCCTGCAGATTACGGATAGGTCCTTCGCAATTTTTTGTGAGACGAAGATAATTTTTTTTCTTCGCGTTTGGGTCCCTGGTGCGGTACTTTTACGGAAAAGCCTCCCGTTAAGTTTAAATCGCGAACAAACCCTTTTCTAATTTTTCAGGATAGCGAACAGGTCCAAAAAAATAACAAACAGGTCTCTACTTCTTACGTTCATGTCCTTTCTCCGTTTTTCCCGGAAAAATTGTTTTCGTCACCAAAAAAACCCGGAAAAATGTTTTCGTCACCCAAAAAACCCGGAAAAAATGTTTTCGTCACACAAAAAACACAGATTCATCGAAGGTTTATAGCAACTTATGGATTTGCCAATGGGTCATAGCCGCGGGTTTTTTTTAAAGAATGTAGATTCGCCCGAAGATTTATAGCGACCCATAGATTCGCCGACGAGTCCTAACGACCCATTTTTTTAACAAACACGAAAACCAAAAACGAGAAAACCAGATTCGTCGAAGGTTTATAGCAGTTCATGGATTCGCCTACGGGTCCGAACAACCTTTTAAAAAAGGAAATACATAAAAAAAACCCGCACTTTTCTTTTAAAAAAACAAAAAAAACACAGATTCAACCGTAATTTTCTAAATAAAACACGCATCGACAAAAAAACACGGATTCGTCGAAGGTTTATAACAACTTGTGTATTTGCCAACGGGTCATAACCGTGGGTTTTTTTTTAAAAAAAGTAGATTCGACCAAAGATTTATAGCGACTCGTAGATTCGCTGGTGGATCCTAACGACCTATTTTTTTTAACAAACACAAAAAAACAAAAAAAACACGGATTCAACCGCAATTTTCTAAATAAAAAACGGATCGACAAAAAAACACGGATTCGTCGAAGGTTTATAACAACTTATAGATTTGCCAACGGGTCATAACCATGATTCTTTTAAAAAACGAGATTCATCCGAAATTTATAGCGACCCATAGATTCGCGGTAATGTCCTAACGACCCATTTTTTTAACAAACATAAAAAATAAAAACGATCAAATATCCCGAAATGCGTAAAAAAACAACCACGATTTTCTAAAAAAAACGTAGATTCCTTGAAGGCTTATAGCTAACGATTTATTTTTTAAAACAAATATGAAAACTGAAAATCGACCTCTATGGATTTGCTTGAACGGATCCTATCGACTCTGAGCAGGCTACAAGTAATAGGCGCTATTATTGCTAGTAACATTCATAGTGCAATGATATGAATATGATGGCTCTTTTAAAGTTCTCACACAATATTTGCTTAGCTATATATATATATATATATATATATATATATATATATATATATATGACCAAATATTTAATCTACAAGAAAATTCCAGAAAAACCTTATGTTATTGAAAACCAACTTGAACACTTCGCCGTCCATCAGTTTTCAGCCTTTGGTCTTTATATCCAGGTGCTACGATTCCAGCAAATGGACGAGGACTTACTTCAGAACCTGAAGGCTGAGGCCCTACCACACTTCCTAGATGGCTGGATATGGTTGAATGTTGATGCGGAAAGCTGATGACAGACAAATTTTAGTTTTATATAGTTCTTAAGTTTGTTTGGACTGGATCAAAAAAGCTGCATGTCATCCGTTCCATGTCAGTTCCTTCTTCCTTTCAATGAATTTCTCTATTAGCATCTTCTCCACAAATAAAGAATATGCAACTATCATCCATAGGGTCTTGAAGGCAACGGGGAACTAGAAAAATTTTCCAGGGGTGCACTTTACACGTACAGCTTTATAGTCTTGTACAATAATTTTATAATATCATAAATCCAACATATACATTTAAAATTTACTAAAAGTATAATACAAATAGTTTTGAGGTCTTAAAAAATTCTGCATGTTACCAAGAACACACTTGGCCCGTCACCGAGGACTCCACGTCCTCGATATATAAAGAGATGCCTTCAACAACTCTCGCATCCTCTCCTTCCACATGACTTACATTAGGAGAAACAAAAGGACAAATTTCCCTTTTTATTTTCTAATTTTCTATTCGTTAGAACCATGTGTATATCACATTTAGATTTGAAATTTGGTAGTATGATCGAACAATTTTGTTTCACTGCTACCAATTCAATTTTTTTTTTAGAATTTTATGACTATTTGCACTGTATCTTACGGAGAAAAGTTGGCTTGTAAGGCTCAAGTAGACTCGAACTCGATTTGAGTAAGCTTGGTAATGGTAAACTATTCAATATCGTTATTTTTTAATATTAAAAAATGTTCAAACTTGAGTTCGACTCAAGTAAGCTTGATAAGAGTTAACATATAACAAGTAATTTGTAAATTTATTAGACTCGCGTACTATTTAAGCTCGACTTGATAAAACTCGCGAGCTCGAGATTAAGCTCAAGTTTGACTCATTTGAGCTTGAATCGATCCTAAAACGAGCCGAGCTTCAGTAGCTCGCGAGTCTCGAGATTTTTTTACAGCTTTAGAGAAATATGGAAGCATAGTAAGGATGGGAAGCACTGAATATTCTCTCGGAGAGAGCAATGCTTCAATACTTTTCCTCCCAGTACAAATTATAAGCTTAAAAGAGTTAGAAATCACTGTCCACCTTTCATTCATACTTTAATATTTCCGCAACTTAAAAACACACACACACACACACAAAAACTCCTCTCTTTAAGCAGCCCTACACTTGCTTATTGTACGTTGCGCCAAAAGTGGTTATCACCGTCATCTGCAGCATCCCGTCCCGCGTACACCTCCTTTTTCTTTTGGCAATGGCGTCATCGCCCCCCTTTGTTCTTTACCTCGCTTCCTTCCTCGTCACCTTACAACAGTACCAACCTCATTTGCACCTTGCCGTCGCCCAATCAACGAACCTGACCACTGGATCCAGTCTAGTACCCCCCAACTACATCACCAGCCCCTCAGGCGACTTCGCCTTCGGCTTCCGCGGCCTCGACTCCGACCCCGCCCAGTTCATCCTCGCCGTGTGGTTCGATATGGACCTCTTTCGAGTCTCGACGGACGACGGTGGCTGTGGCTTCATGGAAAAACTGCGCTGGACAGGTTGTAATAAATCTCTGACAGTGCCTTAGCTGACCAAGCAAAACACGTTCGTAGACTTCCCCCCCAATTCCTTTCCATCGGCCTTAGAGCGTGTTTGGTAGAGTTATAAATCTCAATTTCACCTGAGATCTGAAACTTGTAAGTTAAAATAAAGTGAATTAAGTTTATATTTTTATTCTAAAATGTAAACAAAATGATCCATTTAAACACTCTTAATGTACTCATAGCTCCAGCTCCACGAATCTGGTGGAGTTAGGAATACCCAGCTCCACCAGATCCACAGACCTAATGGAGCTGGAGCTCTACCAAACACACCCTTAAATAGTTGCCTAACTGACTTACATCTTTGTCTACCAGGAAACTATTGATCTGTCCTTGTCAATTCTAATCACCATTCATTTCAACTGAAAAAACACCCAATATTTCCACTAAAAGAATCTCGAGTCTTTTTCACCTTTACATCTTTATACTATACAAAAATCTAGCGTTAAAAAATAATCTAGTCTCTAATCTCTCACTCACCCTACTTGTTTTAGAACATCGTTCACCCTAATTTCTTTTTCCTTGCACTTAAGTCGAAGTTCGAAATAAAAAGTTATGACCGTTTTAGTGGCTGAAATAGTGGTAGCATCGCCCCTATATAGGCGTTTGTAACAGCTTGAAATTTTTCGAACAGCAAAAATGTAGTATTTAAATTTGAATGTGAATATTTTTGGATTTTCTTGATGTAATTTGCTTTATGTGGATTTTCTTGGACTTTTGTATTGTGAGAAAAATCAAATGAAAAGGGCAATGGGAAATGAAAAAGAGAAAAAGGTAAAAAGATAAGAAGTAAAAATTTGAAAAATTTACCATGAGAACCCTGGGCATGCAAGTAAACCATTTTATCGACCAAATGAAATTTTATGCATGGATAAATGAAGAGATAAAATAAAAAGGCAACTTTTAAATCAAAATAATGCATTGTTAGAATTAATAAAATATTTTTAAATCTTATCTAGAGTTGTAAAAATTATAATGAAAACCCCAGTACAATTTATACCTATGTTAAAAATATCATAAATTAATAGTGTCATTTGAGACTTTTCCAAATTTAAAACAGAAACTCTGAAAATCTGGAAACTACAATGTCAGAATTTCTATAAAATAATGGTACAATATTTTGACTTGAAACTTTTACAGTGGCATTCTTATCTCAAATAAAATTGTGATAAAAAGTATCAAAAACATTTGACTTCATTTTCTATTCAAAGTAAAATAAGTTCAGAGATAAGAATTTGGATAGGTCACTGTTGTAGGAATATTAATAATTTTATGGTAAGTTGTTTCAACCCCAAACTTTTACCAGACATCAATCCCTTACTAAAGACCCTGGTAAAAAAGTTTGAAAAATTTTTACCATGTTTTTACAGCCCAATAAATTCTCAAGTCTCCCACGCTATACCGTCTCCATTACCGCCCTTGCCACCTCGCCATTTGCTCTGCCAAGCCGAGTCGATCATCGCCGCACGTCCAAGCACTGCAAAAACTTCTGGCCAGCTATAAATACCTCCCCAACATTACAATTGAGCCTTCTCTCTTCTTCTTTAGCCATTCACTGAACCGGTTCGCCGTCTATCTCTCAGTTCTTCGCCGTTGTTCACCAAGAAGCCAGAAGAGGGGGAAATCGCTAGAGACTCGAATCAAGAGAAGGTCTTTGAAATTTCTCGATTTTGAAGCTTCACCTAAACCCCAGAGTCACTAACCAGCCCTTATCTTCAGTTCATTCTAGTGCGATCGCCTTCTTCCACCATTCTTCTTCACGGCTGGCGCTCCGTGGGCAGCCGTCTCCGAAGCTACTCCGCCTCTGTTCACACGTAAAATGGGAGCCCTTAGGTTCACTGATGCTCACCTAGTGCTTGCCCGGGGAAATGATGGCCGACGGTGAGCTCGCGAGCAATTGGCCATGGCGACCGCCGCCCCTCTCTGGTGGCGACCCTGTTCCCGGCCACCTCAGGCCGAATGGGTAACACCTCCGAGTGCGCCTCGGCGTGCTGAAGCCCAGGGTGTTACCCATTCCGCCTCTCCAGTGGTGGTTCACCGACGGCGAGCCAAAAACTGAAGAGCTCTGTTTAGCGTCACTGTTAGGTGGGGTTCAGTTGTCAGTCGCTTGCATCTGGACGAGTCGCTGGTCGGAGGGTCCCACATGTCGGTCAATCTCAGTCGGCACTGATGCGCGGGACCGCTCGGTCAGAGTCTCGCCTCTCTCTCCCTCTCTCACATGCACGTACTAGCAAGTGGACCCGGGCTGGCAGTGGCTCAAGCCGATTCAACAGGAAGGCGCACATAGTAGCAAGGCGTATCCTAGCAATGAACATATTTTGATTTTTCCAATTCCATTTTCGGACCGAGACAATCCAAATGGCTATAACTTTTGAACTAATAATCCAAACTGGATGAAATAAATTTTAAAATCATATAAAATTTGATAGATTCAGAATATGCAAAAATATTTCAAAAATAATTATTGTGTGATTTTTAATAATAAAAATACTTAAGTAAGGTTTAATGCACTAAGAAAATGAACTATTTCAACTTTAGGAAAAATAAAGAAAAATAAATTTTTATGAAATCCTCATCTGTGAAGAGCCCAAATGTGTAAAAATAATTATGTTTTAAGTTAAGTTACTTCATTTGTTCAATAGATCTTTAAGCGAATTTGCTATGTACATGGTTTAAAGTAAATACTTTAAAGGAATGGAAATATTTAAATAAAATTGAATAATAGAAAATGCAATGCTGGGCATACTCAGTAAAGAGCATATAAAGTTTGATAAAGTTTCCTAGCAATCAATGTGATAAAGAAATGGGAGTAGTTTAAGCTTGATTCACCTTTGCATATGAGATCATGCATGTGTGTGTGTGTTTTATATATATATATATATATATATATATATATATTCAAGCAATGAGAAGGTGATAGCATCTAGGCCCCCTAATTTTTTATTATATGTTAATGATATGATTTTGGTGTTGATGACTAAATCAATAATTTCTAAACTATGAAGAATATTGGTTGGAACATCAAAGAAATTTACTGAAAGGACAAGATTAAGGCCATTTATTTCTAGTTCTGGCTTAAGGAGTTGATTCAAGCTACGTAGTTAGGGCTTATTTTTATTTGGTCGTACTATAAAGGGGGATTGTGCACAAGGTAGAATTTTGGTTCATGGCTAAGACAAATTAAACTACTTGGAGTTAAAATTCTTTCGTCATTCTGTCTTTGAATCAAATTAACCTCTCCCTTCTCAAAATCTAAGTGTTTCCCAGGACTAAACTTCCATGTTTATTCCTTAAGTCCGGCGTAGCTTTAGCCAAAACCCTTTTCTGCCAGACTATTCCTTTTTAAGTCTAGCGCCAAATCTTACACTCTAACCGAGCGTATCGCTTTCATGCCAGACCGATTTCCGCTATCTCAAAGTTTTGTCCAACTCTGTTGTATTCCTCTCGGTTAATCTTCCCTTGTCCTAAAAGGTTTGCAGGTATAAACTCTTTGGAAACCCTTCTGCGACGGACCAAATATTTCTTGGTAAAATTTCATACCGAGTCCTTTCCATTCACGTCGGACCAAAATTTCCTTAGCAAAATATTTTAGTTCGGTGCAAGCCATTTACGCCAGACATTTCATTCTCTTAGTCCGTAGTGAAAGTCTCCTTGTTTTGAGCTAACCGAGCGCTCGCCATTCACGCCGGACTAAATTCCGCTATCTCAAAAATTAGTCCAGCACAAAAGTATTTCTCTCGGTTAAAGTTTTATATCTTAGTCAAAAATTCTGTTGGCATACTATCCTTGAAATTCTTCTACGACGGACTAAATTTTTCGGTCTGGCGCACACATCAAATTCTTATCTTTTCGCCGGACCAAAACCTTCAAGCATTTTATGTACGATGGACCAAAATTTTCAATCCGACGCAAATTCTCTTGAATGGTCCAGAGTATAAGGATTAGTATCGCTACAAAGTCCGGTGCAAACGTGTTAAGCTGAATTTTGACACTCCGACATGTCCAAACGACTACTGTGATAGGTGTAACAGCTATATTCATCTAAAATACCTATATAAGCATTTCCTGAGCCATCTACTATATAGACTTTTGATCTTCTTGACATTCTAGCATTCTTAGAGCTTCCATTCCACTAAGGAGACTGTGCTTCACTCTCAACTCCTAAAACTTAACTCTTTTTGAGTTTTTAGCTCCAAGATTAGTCTAGTAGTGCTGTGTTGAGTGAACCAAGAGACAGGGCTTGTGCAGAGTCTATTACTCTTGGATCTTAGTGATCCTAGATGACTTGGAGGGTGTGAAGGTGTGACCTGTCCAAAGAAGCTTGTGGAAGGCCATCTTATTTGTGAGAGGTTTGGAACTCACCTCACCGGAGTGGTGAAGGAGTTGCCCTAGTGGAGATCAAAGCTACTGCGACTAGCTTTGGGGAGCTATACTTCGTGCAAAAGTGCTCCAACGTGGAGTAGGAGGCAGGCTCTGAACCACGGGATAAATTTTTGTGTCTCTTGTGCTATCCGTGTTCTCTAGTTTATTTCCGTTGCTATTTAATTGCTTGCATTTTACATTCTGTCATTCTAAGCGCGATAGTAAATTACTTATGCTAGATAACTTTTCTGTAATTAACTTTAAAATTCTAAAAAATTTGCCTATTCACCTCCCTCTAGGCCAACTTGTTCTTTCAAGTGTTATCGAGCAAGGTTTACCACATATTGCTTAATTAGCTTGGTAAATAGCCGAGGAAAATGGATCCACAACTGTTAGTGTAGGTAGAGTACCAATTTTTGATGGTACAAATTATACTTACTGAAAAATTAGGATGAGGTGTTATTTAGTGGCTGTCGGGTATGATGTGTGGAGGGTCACAGAGAAGCTTTTGCCATCACGCATCATGACCGAAGGGCAAATTGTATATGGTGATCCCATCCCTGGTGAGATTCAAAATATGTAGTTTGATGCTCAAGCCCGTAATGCCATATTTTCTTGTCTTAGCATAGAAGTATTTGATAGAGTAAGCAACCTCACTTCTGCTTATGATATTTGGACAACTCTGCAAGAAATTCATGAGGGAACTTCTGATGTAAAGGAAGAGAAATATTTTGTGATTAGGGAAAAGTTTGATCAGTTTAACATGCTCCCTCATGAAAATGCAAATAGGTTTAAAATTGAAATGAGTCCATTTCAAACAAAAAAAAAGATTAACGAAGCTTGGCTTGATAGTGGCTCATTAACTTGAATTTAAAATTACCACTTAAATGGTAAGTAAAATGATTTTATATTGAACTATATCAGTTCCAAGAGATACTTAATAATAACTCGATGCTTAATAATAACTCGTTAAGCTTGATAACCAGCACTATGTACCGTTACGCACGCGACCATGCCGCTGGTGCTTCCAGTTTTTGCGGTTGTAGGGAAACAAGCCAAATGCCGCAGAGGTGCTGACCAAAAAAACAGGCAGAATGATCAAGAGTAGACTGGCGGCATCGCATGGCGTGTTACTGTCAGGGATTCAAATTTTGTTTGGAAAAAAATACCAGGTATAGTTGAAATCCAAAATTTCAGTGAAATTTTGATATTTTGAACAAATTTCAGTCGAAATTCAAGTACCAAAATTCATCCAGTCCGTTTGCCACGAAAAAATCTGAATTTCGGCGAAATTGCCGAAATTTTGGTCGTTTTGCACCGGCTGAAAAGTGGGTCAAACGATGACAAAAAATTTTAAAATTTTTTTAGAGAGACTTGACGCAATTATGATATTTGCATAAAAATTTCAGATAATTATCAAATCTGAGGAATTTTTAAAAATTCATATATTGCTACTGTCCTCATAAAACGCTGACCAGCAAGTTTGAATTGAATGAAAAGTGGAACAAACGAGGTTATACAATTTTAATTTTTTTTGGATGGTCCTGACATATCCCTAATATTCTGATAAAATTTTCAGAAGATAATCAAGTGTCATGAATTTTTAAAAATTTGAACAGTGCTACTGTCTTGCTAAAAGGCTTACCAGCAAACTTGAACGAAATGAAAAATTGTCCAAACCACGTTATAAAATTTTAGAAATTTTTGTGAACGGTCCTGATATAGAATTAATGGTTATATAAAAGTTTTAGATGATGATAATACATAAATAATTTTTAAAAAAGTCTGACAGTGCTACGTCTTGATAAAAACCCAATGATCAATACATAGATTTGCTTTAGCAAATAAAAAGATTTAAAATTTTTGAAAATTTTACAGAAGGGTGATAAAGAAATGCTTAATATCTCATAAAAATTTTGAATCATGTTCATGCTCCAATGAATTTATAAAATTATTACAAGGCACAATACCATTTATGTTTTGAAATATAATATAACAAATGAAGTTCAGTGCTTACAAAGATTTAATTGAGCAAAAAAAAATAAAATTTTTTGAAAATTTTATATAATGGTATTGAGGCAATTATTAATCTTTCGTAAAAATTTTAAATCATGATCACACTCGAGAAAATTTATAAAATTCTGACAAGGTAACTGTCCCAATTATGTTCATTCGGTTTTTGATTTTTAAAAGATAACAAATGAAGTTAATTTATTCTGAAATTTTTATGTATGATCCTACACTTCTCAAGATAGTTCCATAAAATTTTAAGCTCATTATCTCCGCACACGGCTACGTCGGGCGTGCTGGAGTGCACAGCGCACGACGGCCTCGCGGGTGAGCCACGTCGCCCGTTTGGCTAACGGGCTAATACGCCTCAAATAATTAGTTACTCGCTTAAACACTACTTGACTGACTGGCGCAGCAGAAAAGCGACGCTACCGCGCCAATGACGCAGACTTTGAGTTCGCCGCCAGCCACAGTCGCCCTACTCGTCTTTTTTCCCGGAGCGACCACGTGGTGCGGCTGCAATGCCGTGCAGCGCGAGTGAAGCGTGGCGTGTGATTTGTTGCAAAACGACCCTTAGGAATTTGTGAAAATTACATACAGATCCCTTTTTTGAGTAAAAAGACCCTAAAACCAAAATTTGCGAAAAACAACCCCACGAATTCCCCAAATTACATGCAAAATTTGCAAAAAAACCCTAGAAATTTCCCAAATTACATTCATGTCCCTTTTTGGTGGGAAAATCCCTGGATTTTGCGAAAAGGCCCGAGGTTTTTTTTAAATTACATTGAGGTCTCTCTTTTTAATCAGCTCCGTCCATACATTTCAGCATTCAAGGCCAACTCTCCGATGTGGACCTCTTTCGAGTCTCGACGGTGGCTTCATGGAAAAACTGCGCTGGACAGGTTGTAATAAATCTCTGACAGTGCCTTAGCTGACAAAGCAAAACACGTTCGTAGAAGTCCCCCGAATTCCTTTCCATCTGGGCGTTAAACAGTTGCCTGACTGACTTGAACATCTTTGTCTACCAGAAAACTATTGCTCTGTCCTTGTCAATTCCAATCACCATGCGTTTCAACTGAAAAATACCCAACATTTCCACTAAAAAAGTCTCGAGTCTTTTTCACCTTTAGATCCTGTGTTGAAGAATTGAAGTCACCCTCGACAGCCGAATTAGCTTGTTTGAATGTTTGGTACGCTGTTGAGCTAGCGCGCTCAGAGAGACCGCTTGCCCGCTGTCGTTGACCCCGCGTCCGGCCTTTTCCCCGTGCTGAGCTCTACGATTTCCCTTTTTTTTTTCTGAAGTGCATGCGCGAAGACTGCCTGAACAGTCTCTGTTTTAGGGAAAAAAAACATAGGCTATAGTCTACGGATTTTAGAACATATAGAAAGAAAGAAAGGAATGGACGTATAATCAACAAACAATGTTCAGCCTTATTATATAGGATGTGATAAATCGAAAAAGGATATTACACCGGCAAATTTCACATGTCTAGCGTCAGGACCTCGGGGACAAATCACTTGCCTTAGCATGATGCCACAAAAATGTTTTATCACTCTGTTTCTTCCCACCCTATTGTTCTTAATGTTTCGGCTGTAACCTTTTGCGTGGAGTTTAACTTTGTGCTGCTTACTCCTCTATTTCAATGAATAGCGAGCTCACGATTTCTTTCAAAAAAAAGGGGAGATGCATGGAAGCACCTCTCGGGATCTTAACATAGGCAGTAGTCCCAGTGTGACTATATTTGTGTCCAGGTATTGACGTATTGTCAAGTACTGCGCTGAGTGGTTAAATCCGCTCTTTTTGATACTAAGGAGTTATGGATCTTATATATATTGGAGATATTTCTACTGCCTTCTATTTGTATTGTAAAGCTCCTTTTTTTTAAAAAAAAACGCAGGAGGCTCCTGCGATTCAATTAAAAGGATGGTGAGAATATACAAATTGAACTGATACAAGGGATGGCCTCAACACACCCAACTGGGCTAGGATAGGACATTGAATTATTTGCTCCAGCCTCATTTTTGCTTAGCAATCAGCATCAGAAACAGAAACACAAACTTGACGCCAGACATGGTCCATAGACACAACTACACACATTTTTCTATCCTAACACGAACTTCAAATCACCTCAGTACCACCAGTAGAGTTCCTCATCCTGCCAAGGCTTCCCGACGGGAGCATTTTCTGTCAAGCCGCTTGGGCATATGAACAAGATGCTAACCATGCACATTCAAGGCTCTGAAATCTGAATTATGAATTCTGAAAACTGAAATCTGAATGGTTGAAAACACAGAACCCCGGTTGGGTTACGTGGCTTCTCCTCCGCATGCCAAATTTCATGTCATCAAGATAGTCCTGTGTGTTACCAGAGAAATCTTAGATTTGCACTTTGTAGGGATCAATGCTTGCTGGGTTAACTTGTGAAGCATTCGTGCATTGTCAGGTGGGAGCAGCCCCGTGTTTCCCTCGCCCTGAGCTCGCTTCTGGCGCAACCCTGAATGAGCCTACGCGATATCAGCTCCAGCCTCCAACTGAAGCAGATGGGTGCACCGGGTGGCAGAGAGAAGGTTAACCTCGCCAGTATGCTTCACATTGCTGACATGCTGGTTGTCATTAAGGTCACCCTATTTAGGCTTTTGGGGTGCCCTTGCATCATGGTGGACCCTGAGTATGAATTTTTCAATCTGTCCTTTTTTATTTATGCGGAATCCAGCGATAAGATCCCACAAGTCCCAGTCATGCCATAACATCTCTTGACTTGAACCTGCTACCTGACTGTTACTCTAGCTGTTGCCGTAATTGATTGTAAAGCTCATTGAACCAGGTGTATTTGTACGTATTTTGAATAGTCTTTCTGAAAACAATACCAGCTGAGAAAAGTAGATGCGATACGAGGAAGTCCTGAGCTAGGTCAGGCCAGTAAGCAAGGAAAAAACTTTTTTAGAGAACTTTGCGCGTCATCAAGATAGAAGCAAATAACGTTGTGAAAACAAGATTACAAGAACAACCTCAAACAACAAACCGAAAGAAAAACAACCATGGGCTGAGGGTTAACTCCCTGCAACGCGGACGCAGCCGCCTACCCAGAACCCTAAACGCTACTTCTCACAAAAAGAAAAAAGACAACCCCAACGCTCCTGCATGCTGCCAAGAACACACTTTGCCCATCACCGAGGACTCCACGTCCTAGAGATATAAAGAGATGCCTTCAGCAACTCTCGCATCCTCTCCTTCCACATGACTTACATTAGGTGAACAAAGGGACAAATTGCCCTTTTTATTTTCTAATTTTCTATTCAGCAGAACCATATGTGTATATCAAATTTAGATTTGAAATTTGGTAGTATGGTCGAACAATTTTGTTTCACTGCTACGAATTTAATTTTTTTTTAGAATTTTATGACTATTTGCGCGGTGTCTTAAGGAGGAAAGTTGGCTCGAGTAGGCTCGAACTTGATTTGAGTAAACTCGTAACGGTAAACTATTTAATATACGCTATTTTTTAATAATAAAAAAATGTTCAAACTCGAGCTCGGTTGAAATAAGCTCGGTAAAAATTAACATATAGCAAGTAATTTGTAAATTTACTAGACTCGCGAACTTCAAAAAAAGTGGTTATCACCGTCATCTGCAGCATCCCGTCATTAATACTTTAATATTTCCGCAACTTCAAAAAAAAACACACACACAGAAGCACCTCTCTTTTGAGGATTTGTCTCACGCCATACTATAGCCGAAGCAATCGAATTCACACCATCGATCTCCCGTGCAGTTAAGCAGCCCTACACTTGCTTATTGTACGTTGCGCCAAAAGTGGTAATCACCGGCCGTCATCTGCAGCATCCCGTCCCGCGTACACCTCCTTTTTCTTTTGTTTTCATTCTTGCGAGGAAGCATCCCGCGTGTGGACCGGGTTGGGGGCTCCATTAACCAATCACGCCCATAAATACGAAAAAATATCACCTGCTGTTACGACAGGTGCAATTCTGCCCCTACATATGGGCCCCACAGCATGTGGGCTCCACGTGCAGGGACAGAATTGTCCTCTGCTATAACGGCAGAGGATGCACGTCCCATAAATACACGCACTTGGAAACACAAGAACCACAAGTCCAGCATCAGAACCAGGCAAGCAAGAACCAAGCTTAGTTTCGGCAATGGCGTCATCGCCCCCCTTTGTTCTTTACCTCGCTTCCTTCCTCGTCGCCTTACAACAGTACCAACCTCATTTGCTCCTTGCCGTCGCCCAGATCCAATCAACGAACCTGACCGCTGGATCCAGGCTAACACCCCCCAACTACATCACCAGCCCCTCGGGCGACTTCGCCTTCGGCTTCCGCGCCCTCGACTCCGACCCCGCCCAGTTCATCCTCGCCGTGTGGTTCAACTTCAAGGAAGCCGACCCCGCGCAGCGGAACGTGGTGTGGTTCGCAACTGACACAAGCTCAGGTTCGGCGGTGATCGCCACGGAGCAATCCGTGCTCAGCATCACTAACGGTCTTCTCTACCTCGACGACCCACTGTGGACAAACCCAAACCCCAAACAGTTGATCGTCTTCGTTGTCGTACTCCAAGACAACGGCAACCTCCGGCTCATCGATGATGCTGATGGTGGCGGCCTCGTGTGGGAAAGCTTCGATCATCCAACAGACACGCTCCTCCCGGGCCAAACCATGGTCTCTGGGACGAGCCTCTTGTCCAAGAACACGGACACGGACTTCACCGCCGGGCGGTTCAGCCTATACGTCGAGGGAAACGGCAATATCGCCCTGTACATGACTATGGACCTCCAGGGTCGCGCTACAACCGCAGCAATTCCGTATTGGGCTTCGGATACCATTGGCAAGGGTCCAACAACTCTTATCTTCGCCGATGCCGGCTACCTCTGCTACACCCTCAGGAATGACACCGTCCGGTATAACCTGACGATGCCCCAGCCCAACTCCACGATGAAGCATTACCAACACGTCAGGCTGGATCCAGACGGCACCGTCCGCGTCTACATCCGCCCCAAGACCACCATGGATGGTGGCAAGGCGGACACCTCGTGGGATGTCGCGGGTCAGTTCCCAAGTGATGGCTGCAGCAGGAGGGCCGGACCGGCCGGTTCGCAATTGCAAGGTATGTGCGGCCCAAACGCATACTGCACAGTGGACTCCAAAGCGCAGTACCTCGACTGCGAGTGCCCAAGTGGCTATGTTCCCGTGGATGCGCAGCACAAATACCAAGGTTGCAGGGCGGATTTCGCCCCGCACAGCTGCGACGGGAAGGATCACCCGGCTGAATTCAACCTGGTGGAGTTGCCAAACATGACCAAGTGGAGAACAGACTTGCCCTTCTACAAGAAGCGTCCATCAACAACAGAGGCGCAATGCCGTGAAATCTGCCTGAACGACTGCTTCTGTACGGCGGCACTGCTCACCGGAAGTTATTGCGTAGAGATGGGGCTGCTAATAGGAGACCCGAATGTAGACGACAACGATGTTAGGAAGGCACTGATCAAAGTGCGTACGGCCAATCCTTCCGTCCCGGCTACGTCGTCTAGGTTCAGTAAGCTGCCTCACATCATATTCATCTCGTTGTTGGCATTTGCCACGGTCACTATCGGTCTCCTCGTGTGTTGCCACTTCTGTAAGAAGAAAGCCAACGAGAGCCTGTTGAGTGCTAGAGTTTTCACTTACAAGGAGCTCAAGCAAGCAACCAATGGCTTCAGAGATAAGTTGGGTCGCGGCGGCTTTGGTGTAGTCTACAAAGGGATTGTGAAGCCGCCGCAATCTGACGTTGCAGTAAAGAAGCTCAACCAATCGGATGATTACAAGGAGAAGGAGTTCACAAACGAGGTGCAATCCATCGGGCGAATCCACCACCGGAACCTAGTAAGCATGATTGGGTACTGCAAAGAGGGGAAGCACCGAATCCTGGTGTTCGAGTTCATGCCAGGAGGCTCACTTGGCGACTTCATGAACCGATCGGAGAGACCACCCTGGCGCTGGCTCGCCGATGCTGCACTAGGCATCGCCAGAGGATTGGAGTACCTACATGACGGCTGCACCATTCCAATCATCCACTGCGACATCAAGCCGGACAACATATTGCTGGATCGAGATCATGCTCCGAGGATAACAGACTTTGGGATCTCAAAGCTCCTCAAGGACCACAAACTGCAGTACACCATCACCAAAGTCATGGGTACCAAGGGCTACATCGCACCTGAATGGTTCGATGGTAGGGACAAGGTGGACAGCAAAGTGGACGTTTACAGTTTCGGTGTCGTGCTGCTGGAGATGATATGTTGGAAGAAAACCTTTGAGGAGCATCCTCCCGACGACCAGAATGCCGGCACAGTGGCCATGCTAAAGGACTGGGCAGAGAAGTTGACCAGGAACGGAATGACCGAGCTCTTGGTGCAGGGAGAAAGCCAGGCGTTGGAGGACATGGAGAGCGTGGACAGGTTCGCGCGCGTGGCGATTTGGTGCGTGCAGATGGACCCGTCAACCAGGCCAGCAATGCGCGAGGTGGTGCAGATGCTGCAAGGAACCGTGAAAGTTGACCCTCTGCCTGACCCTCCAATGCCTCCCGACTTCTCTACAATTCTCCAAGGGCACGGTTCAAACTCTTCAGATTGAGGTATCCTTGAGACGCTCTGCTCAGCCACTGCGTAGAGTCCTTTGTTGACTACCGCAATCTATCTATCTATCTATTATATTATATTATATTATTAAAGCGAAGCAAAAAAAAACCACGTTCGCTCTCAAGGTTAGAAATTCTCATATTAATCGAAGGAAAAAAAGGAAAGATATACACCAATGATCATAGTGGATCCAGATTATAACTGTCTATATTAAAGAAAGAGTTTGTATCATGTACATTCTCATAATAATCGAAGGAAAAAAAGGAAAGATATACACCAATGATCATAGTAGATCCAGATTATAATCTGTCTATATTAAAGAAAGAGTTTGTATCATGTACAATATATAAGAGTTTGTGTCGTGTACAATATACAAGAGTTTGTGTCATATACAATACGAGAAAGAGTTTGTGCCATATACAATACAAAAGTTTGTATCATATACAATACGAGAATAACTGAAATTTAGAATAAAAATAAAATAAAATCATAAATTTGATTTCCATACGATTAAAAGAAATAGTCTAAGTACAATAAAAAATTTAAAACAAACAATAAAAGATAAATTAAGAATCTAATTCACATACGAACATCAAAGTAAAATTGAAATTCTGAATAATTTTTTTAAAATAAAAGATAATTAATAATCTAATTTCCATGCGAACGCCAAAATAAAATTGAAATTGAATAAAAATTTTAAAAATTTAAAATAAAAAATAAAATATAATTAGTAATCTGATTTCCATGTGAACAATTGAAAGAAATAGCCCAAGTTCAATAAAAAATCAAAATAAAAAATAAAAGAGAATTGTTAATCTAATTTCCATACGAACATGAAAATAAAATTGAAATTCAAAATAAAAATATAAAAAGTCAAAATAAAAGATAATTAGTAATCTGATATCTATACGAACATCAAAATAAAACTAAAATTTAGAATAAAAATTAGTTGTTGGATTTGTATACAAATTCTAACATAAAAACTGAAATTTTGAATGAAAAATAAAAATAAAAATTGATTTCCATAGGATTAAAATAAAGAGTCCACATCAAGTACAAATAAAGAGTCCACATCAAGTACAATAAAAAAACCAAAATTCCTGTAAAAATAAAATAAAAGTAGAAAGTTTATTTCCATACGATCATCAAAATAAAAATAAAATTCAAAATAAAAATCAATTGAAAATTAGAAATTGGATTTGTATACAAATACCAACCTAAAACTAAAATTTAGAATAAAAATAGAATACAATTAGCAATTTGATTTTCATACGAACTCTAATGTAAAATCCTAAATAGCTTAAATTAGGAATGAAATGAAATAAAAAATACCAATTGAATTTGTATACGATACCACCTAAGACTATATTTAAAAAAATCTATGTCGTGTATGTTCTAAGAACACACAAATATAATTTGCAATACAAATAAACCAAAAATGCTAATTTGTTTTGAATAAGAATTCCAATTCAATTTCCATATGAATTTCTAAATAAATCCCTAAATAAATATAATTCGCATAAAAATTAATGAAACATTAGCTATTGGATTTCTTTATAAATTAAAAAACTAAAATTTGGAATAAAAATAAAATAAAAAGAGAAAGGCCAAAACCGAATGAGCCAAAAACCGTGATGAGTGGTGAGCATCTGTATTGTTGAAAAAGTCAGTAGCAAAGAAGATTGATGATGGAAAGGCCCTATAGAGACTAGATGAAGCTTTGCATGAAAGACGAGCTACATATGATACATATATATATATTGGGTAGCTAGAAACGTGCCATCACTACTAAGGGACATGATATCACACATGATGTGGAAAAATTCTACATATTGTTAGATAACAACTAAAACAAACATACTAGTATTATAAAAGATGGGAGGTCGCCGCGTTTGTGAGAAAGCAACATCGTTGAATTGGCAAACATTGAATAAGAGAAGCAACCGATTTGGGACAAGTATAAATCAAGTATGTATAATATCTTGCATGTGTATATGTATGCATGAATTTGTTTGAATTAAAACAAGTTGCAAAAAACTTAGAGTAGAGATGGTGATACTCTATGGAATAGGCTTGAGACCATTAGTGAGAGCATAATAGATTTAGGGTCACTGGTGAGAGTATGGCGGGTGTCTCCGGTAAGATAAGCAATACTTGTATATGTATGTATTGCATATTGATGTCATAACGTTCAACATTAAATAATAATTTAAGAGAAATAGAAGATAGTTATATGATAGAGTATTGCATTAAAAGGGTAGAAGTTGAAAGGGGTCGATAAAAAATTGGGTTTGCTATTGGCGGTTGAAGCAGAAAAGTTATAGAGTCATCAATACGAGATATAAGACATACGATTTTGTAGGGGCAGTCATCGTATGAGGAAGATACGTTCAAAGTAAGTCGTCCATGGTGTATCAGTGTATACATGAGCAATGTACTCTAATACCATGTAAAATAATCAGCGTATTACTTGAGATTAAATAGAGGTACATGTGTTGTATATATTTTAAAAAAAGAGTTACTAATAGAGAAAGAATAGGGCTATATAACTATATAATCTATGTAAGATGAAAAGTTGCTACGTTTCTAAGAACATCCAACAATTTATTATTCTCAATGATTTTCTTCTATCAAAACTTTTACTTCAATTACATCCTTTGAGCTGAATTTTTCTTCAAACTTCTATTGTCATTTCTAATATTTATAACGCCTTTAAAAATCTAAATAGTCTACAAAATACGTTTATATATTCTCAAGTATATAAGTTATATCATTTGATACTCTAGATTGTTAAGAAAATCTAGCCGCGCAAATGTGATTGTCACCTGTTAGTTATTAATTAGTTAGATGTCAATTCACCTGTGTGGTTGTATTCGTGGGGATAGTCATGGAGTGTAATTGCGTCTAGGTGCTGTAATGCAGTCGTGTAACTATTCTGTAATCGTGATGAGTGCGACTATGTGCGTTGTGTTCTGAAGATATTTTTATGGTTAATCTCATTGAGCCTGATGTATCTGGACGGATTTTTACTCGTCCTTGTCGAAACAATACCAGTTAAAACAAGGCAGAATAGATGATCGTGAGAAAACCAGCATCCAAAAGTACTACTGATCAGGTCAGAATCATACTGGATAACAAGGTGGGTCCAAACCGCTTAACATTTCATCCAGAAATCTGTCACTTTGGCAGGAGCGTCAACGGAAGTGAAAGCAGCTACAAAGTTCGTCACTACGATGTAACCTCAAATCTATTCTGCTAAACTTAGGTCTCCGCCATAAAAACAAGGAAAAACTGATTAATCGGTTTGTAGAACAAGACTGAAACATCAGCCGCTGATGTTGCCTAGCCAGAACAGTATGGGGAACTGCACAACCGCAAGGAAAAGAGTAGTGATTCCGGCTAGGATGTCTTTCATAACTCCGCGGCACACCCAGAAGAACCCTCTTCATGGTCTTAACCAGGAACACCCCGGTGCAGATGCCGAACCATGGCAGTACGAAATAGTACGAGAAACCCCAGAAGATGCGGGCCAGCATCGCAAGTGATGTATCAGCAAATCCGTACCCAGCATATGCCACAATGTCCAGCAACGGTGCTTCACCACTTCCCAGTGAGTACAATAGAACTCTGATGAGGATGTTCTGCAGAAACCAGCCAAGTAGCCCTTTTGTGAACTGTAGAGTCAGTGCCTCGGGGGTAAACCTGCATTCAGGAAAGTGCGTTTCAGACATGCATCATTGAAGCAAGAATATCCTCTACTACGAGCAAATGAATATTATCATTGGATACTGGGAGCAATGTGTTTCAAAGAAGCATGATTCAAGCAAAAATAGCACACAACAAAAGCTAATTTCTAGATACTGCAACTCTTTAACATTTCTCCAGTCTGCGCTTTCTTTTCTCAAATTCCCAACAGAACTAGCCTTCTTACTTCGAAGTTGTTATACCCTGTGATAGGGTTTTCTATAGGAGGAAACCTCCAGGCGGCGGCGTGGGCACATCCAGCCCTCAGGCGGTTCGATTGCTATCTACATTTAGTAGTTTCCTATTTGGATAGTTATTGTTTTCAGTTATTGTTTCCTTTTAAACAGTTGCTTATATGGCAGTTTAGATTTTGGTTGTTAGAGATTGATCCTTGCCAATCTGTGGCCGGGAGATAGCCTATATAAAGAGAAATAAAAGAAGAGAAAAGGCATGCTTACTTGTGCCACAAAAATCCAATCTCAGGCGGTGGCGTCGATAACCGCCAACTTATCTTCCGCTGTGGCCACGCCGGCGACGGGGCAGCCAAGCGGCGCTCGTCCAGGCTTGAGGCCAGGCACTAGGGCTTACGAATTGGCTCATTCGGAGTCATCTCGTAACAGAAGTTCTCACACTGGGAAAAGGTGCATAGCATCCCCTCTGTTCAGTTCCACCCACACCATTCATAGTGTACCTTCCCTGTTCTTAGGACAAAGCATACAAAGTTGTTCTGAATGTGCTGTTAAGCATACAAAGTTGTTCTGAATGTGCAGTTACCTTCCAAGAACACCCAAGGCATATCCAGCAATTACAACATAAGTGCCAAAAGCCATCAGAGGGATGTACAGATCCGGAGCATTGATATCTTGAATTGGAGGTTTGTATGACAGCCTTCCTCCCACTGGTTCAGTTATCCTTGTCCAGTGCCCCTGAAGGAAGAGAAACAGCACACAGGTTGCATGAGAATTCACAATTTGCATACAATAATCAAAAGAAGAGGTAACCAGTCATTCCTTACCCGGTGCAGGAAAGGAAACAAGACCACCTTCAACTTGTTCCTTACATACTGGCTGTTGACTTGAAAGTAATACTTAGGATTGGACAAATATTGGGTGATCTGTTCACGTGATGAAGCAAAGTTTAGACTCAACGGTTCTTCAAAAGCACATAATTATAATATATATATTTTCCTCTATATATATATATATATATATATATATATCCTCCCTCCATCCCTCCCTCAAAATTTATAAACGACTTACATTGCTTTGCATAAACTCAGAGCTTGAACCTAAAAACTTCTCGCCATATGCTCCTAACCCACTTCGGATGAGCCCAGGTCCAGCTCCATATAAAGCACTTTCAAAAGGATTTGACTGTGAAGCACTGTTCATTGCTGCCATGTCAACTGAATAAACAAAAATGAATGAAAACAGTAGTCAGAAAACAATGCATCAATGATCAGGTCATCTGAAATCTACTGCCTTAGCTGTTATCCCCTACAATGCAGTTCGCAATAGCTCTCAGAAACAAATAGAAAGATAATTTCTATAATGTCCATCCGTTGTCTTCACAGAAAGGTAATAAAAACCAGTGTGGACAAAGTGCAGTTGAGTACAGCATCATTGTCATGATTCTAATATACCAAAGCACAACAAAGATATGATCGCCAGCCATATTCCAGCTTTGTATCATAAAGCTATGCTCACATCGGATAAAAATAGCATAATACCATATCATTGCTTCTCATGATCTCACATCATATGTTAACCCAATCCCATCATCAACTAAAACAATGGCAGGCAGCTAATGCTTTTGGAGAACCAATGTGGAATTTGCAATCCCATAGTCTACTAAAACAATGGCAAGTAGCTAACACTTTTGGATCGGAGTAGCACCAACGAGGAGTTTGTACCAGTCTTTCACACTGTTTTACACCAAGCACTGCAATATTGCCCTTGAACCAACACAAATTCTTAAACCAAACAATGATATCTAGAGGTATAGATCAACCACCAGTGAAATGGCACCTTCACTGTAACCCTGAGCAGTCTTACTGATACCACTAACAACTGTTGATAAGAAAGCCTAGACACATGATGAGCAACAGGTCAGAAGCCTAGAATAAAACTCAAAGCAGAATCTCTCTCAGGTTTGCAATGGACTTCTGGAGTGGATGAGGTCTAATCATGTGAATGAAGAGTCATTCAGGACAGTAGTTATTAGTGCACCAAAGTTCCTCACATTAGGAACCAAAGTTCACAACAAACGAAGCACAAAACGAAAGAGTCAGAGATCACAACACACGAATCTCCAAAAAATCGATATCAATTTGCAAATCAGTGTCTTATCCAAAAACCCTAGATGCAAAATATTCCTAGATTGAAATGGCCATTCGGCCCCACTCTTCAAATAGTTCTTCAATTCGAACCGAAACATGTCAGTCCAGCACAAAATTGCCGATAGCGATCCAACCCTTCTCAGATCTTCCTACACAAGAAATGCAGTAAAGCTCTTCTAAACTTCAAGATATATCCCTCGCAGCCACGCAGGATGTGATTATCTGAGTTTTCGTTCGCTTGGTTCGTTCCCCTGCAAAATCATGCTGCGACCGAGGTGGGCTGGGTGACGCCTTGACGCTGTGGCAGATAGATAGCCACACGCTCCAAGCCATCTCGGCAGGCTGGCTCTGCTGTGGCCTGTGGCTGGGTGAAACGCATACAGTAAACGCGATGACCCACGGGAATTACGCCCGGAAACGGCACCGGCAACAGTCACCCACGGCGCGATAAACCATCGGGTCCGCGCAACGGCTAGGATAGGACGGTCCAGTGGCGCTTCGGCTAGGATATAGGACGGAGGTCCAGTGGCGCTTCGGTTTTTGGAGTTTGGCGTGTGCCGCGCCCGGGGCCATGACTCGAGTAGCGCTCAGTGAGTGGCGACGGACGGTGCGGGTGCGCGCGGGCAACGGGGTGGGCACAGCAAGCGGGCGCAGAGCGCGGTGTCAGTGTGGCGAGAGAGCGCCGTGCTGCTGCACCGTCGAGAGACATGTACCGCGGATGGACAATGTAAAGCAAATTGCCAAAACAGTGCCGCACAAACCATCGGCCGGGGATCCCTGCCCCCATCCTCCTGCGGTCTTGCCGCCACAAGGCCTTATTTAGAAAGTCCATTCTTTGCCGAGATTTCTGTGGATGTGATAAGATTTTAGTTTAAAATCTTAACTTATCCACAGAGATCTCGATCGAGAATAAACCTTACAAAAATTGTCTAAATAATGTCTGTGGCATCATTTTTGTAACTCGCAAATTTCCACGTGGATAAATCACGCTCGGTCTGTATATATAACTAGATGTGCAATGGGCCACGTGTTGCTGCAGGCGGAAAGAATCGCCGACACAGATAAACATTGTACCAGAGAAAGGAAATCTTTTTCGGGAATATCTACAAAAAAAAGAAATCAAATTATCATAATTTTAAAAATAAAAAAGCTTGATTTTGATCCAATTTTTTATGGTAGCTTAGGCATGCTCTCAGAACCTTTCTCACAAATTTTAAAGAATTTACAAATTTAGTAGCTCAATTAAATCAGCGAAGTTGTTTTAAATGCATCAGTAGCATTATTAGAATTTTTAAAAATCACAAAAGTTTGATCATGATTTGAAATTTTTACAGTAGTGTAGGCAACTAGGCATGCTTTCAAGACCCCTCTCAAAAATTTTCAAGAATTTGTCGATTTAGTAGCTCAAATAAATCAGCGAAGTTGCTTTAAATGCGTCAGTAGCATTGCCATGATTTTTTAAAAATCACACAAGTTTGATCATAATCCGAATTTTTTAGGTAGGTTAAGTATGCTTTGAGGACCCTTTTAAAAAGAGTTTAAAATTTTATAACATGATTTAATAGCTCAATCAAATTAGCGAAGTTGATGCAAAAAATTTGAGAAAATCAATTTCCATGGGATTTGAACCCGAGACCTCATTTACGCAACCCGAGACATTTGACAACTGAGCTAAGGACCACTTGTGAAATATGATACGTAATAACTATATAAAGCTAGGCAGCACTCCACTGTAGAAACTACATAGAAAAACGTTGTGTAGCAGGCAGGCGTGTGGGGTGCCGTACCTCTCCATAATTAGTAGTATATATAGCCCCTGTTTGGGAGAGCTCTAGATCTCAGCTCCAGCTCAGAGCTGAAATTTATAGGCTAAAATATGTTAAGGCCCATATTGGCCCATACTATGACTATATATATCCCTGATATCCCTATTGGAGACTTCATCTGCTCAATCCTCTAGGTTAGTAACATGGTATCGAGCGTGTCTAATTTACTCGCTCTTTCTTTTCTTCCGAGCGTAATTAGGTTTAAGATTAGATTAATCTAATCAATCTTCTATCCAATCAAGAGCCGCCTGTGGGCGTGTTTTTCGCTCGCCATCACGTGCGTGAAGGTTCTGCGCCATCTGCGCGCCGGTCTTCATCTCGCCACCGCACGCGTGAAGGTCTTCTTTGTGCGTCGCCGCCATCTCGCGTCGCTGTCTTCATCTCGCCGCTTTTGTCGCCGTGTGCGCCGCCATCACGCTGCGGCGTCGCCGGGTCTCGCTACCGTTTTCCTTCGCACCGCTTCTCGATCCGTCGCCCGCTGCCGCTCTTCCTCCGCGCTCTGCGTCTTCTTCTTCAGCGTCACTGTCGCTGGTGTTTCCTGTCTGCGCGACTCTGGACTCCATCGGGCGTTCGCTCGCGTCGCCGTCTGCGTGCAGCCACCCGCATTGCCGTTTGCTCGCTGTGCAGAAGAGTCTGCAGAAGAGTCTTGGAAGTGCTCTGTTTTGGAAGTGGCCGAAGGACAGTAAGTGTTTTCGCTTTCAATATGTCACATCTCAATGCAATTGCTATCAATATCACTCTTGATGGTCAAAATTATCGAGAATGGGCATTTTCTGTGGAGACTACACCACTGCGGGGTTATGGTCTAGCTTTTCACTTGACTGATGATCCACCGCACTTATAGGTGATGTGAGTAATGCTATCGACTCAAAACTTGGGAAATCAATGATGGAAAAGTGATGGCTGCCATTGTCAATAGTGTTAAGCAATCTATGATTATGAGTCTTTCTCCCTTTAAGACAGCCAAGGCCATGTGGTCTTACTTACAGCAGCGTTATGTTCAGGACAGTGGTGCTCTTCTTCATACTCTCATGCAAAAGATTCATTCAATTGAGCAGAATGACATGTCCATTGATGAGTACAATTCAGCCTTTGAAAGTATAATGGGACCATTGCTCTCTATGGTACCTCAATGCACAGCAGATAGGTGTCCAGCACACAAATTCATTGAGAAGTTTCTTACATATCGTTTTGTCATGGGAGTAAGAGCTGATTTTGAGTACATTCGTACACGGTTGCTTCATAATTCTTCTATTGTCACCATGGCTCAGGCTTTGTCTGATCTAATTGCTGAAGAGACTCGTCTCAAGACTATGTCAGTTAGTAATATGACAAGATACCTCACAAAGGTGCTAGTGGCTTCTCGAAGTTCAAGACATCAAGAGGAAAATCTTCAGAGCCTTGTGAGTATTGTCGAAGATCGGTCATCGCTCGTAACATTGTTTTGCTAAATATCCAGAGAAGTTGGTCAATATCGTGTCTGTCGTGCTACTCGTGGACGTGGCACAACTTCTACCCCTAGCGGCTCGGTTCATGCTGTCATTGCCTCATCTGTTGGTGCTTCTAAGTCGCCTTGGGTTACGGATTCGGGCTTCATTCCATGTGACATCCGACTACCCCGCTTGGTTTCTTGCAAGCCGTCTCGATGACACTTGCTCAAACAAATTGATGGTACATCCGTCATATCACTCATCGTGGTTCACTTTGCAACTCTCATTTTTCTCGCACTCAACTGCTTTTGCACCTCGCTTATCCATGAATCTTCTCGCTTGGTCAAATTGTTGACCAAAACTGCTTTTGTTGGATTTGATGACTCATCTTGTTTTGTTCAGATCGTCGAAGCGGGATCGTGATTGGGATCGCCATCGCCAGAGGTTCTCCGCCTCTACGCTTTTGGATACCTTTGCGCCTACCTTCTTCTCGCTAGTTCTATTGCTCGTGTGTCAACAAATGCTTCATCATCCGCCTCTTCCTTTGCCAAGTGGCATCATCATCTAGGTCATTTATGTGGCTCTCGCTTGTCCACACTCATAAATAAAGGTTGTTTAGGTCCTACTTCTATTGAGTCTAGTTTTCATTGTAAGGGTTGCAAACTTGGCAAACAGATACAACTTCCATATTCCTCTAGTGTGTCTCATTCTGTTAGGCCTTTTGATCTTATTCATTTCGATGTATGGGGTCCCTGCACCTTTTGCTACAAAGGGTGGTCATAAGTATTATGTCATTTTTATTGATGATCATTCTCGATATACTTGGATTTATTTCATGAAACATCGCTCCCGGTTGTGCTCTATTTACCGATCTTTTACTCGCATGGTTCATACTCGCTTTCTACTCCTATTAGAGTTTTTCGTTCTGACTCTGGTGGTGAGTATTTATCTGACATTTTCGCCAGTTTTTGACCTTTGAGGGTACTCTTGCTCAGCTCTCATGTCCTGGTGCCCATGCTCAAAACGGTGTTGCTGAACGTAAACATCGCCATCTCATAGAGACTTTCAACACTTCGATTGCTTCTTTTGTTCCTATTCATTTTTGGGGTGAAGCCATTTCCATCATTGCTTATCTTATCAACCGACAACCATCGTCCAAATTGTTGGACAAGTGTCTGGTGAAGTCCTTTTGGTACTTCTCCTAGCTATGGTCATCTTCGGGTTTTTGGATGTACATGCTATGTTTTACTTGCACCTCGTGAGCGGACTAAATTGATCGCTTTCGATCAATGAGTGTGTTTTTCTAGGGTATAGTTTCGAGCATAAGGGTTATCGTTGTTATGATCCTTCCTCTCGTCAGACACGGATCTCTCGTGATGTGACCTTTGTTGAGGACCGTCCCTTCTTTTATAACCCTTCTACTCGGTCTTCATATTCTCCCATAGAATCCACCTTGTTCTTGTATCTTCCTCCTCTTTCATCCCATGAGGATATCTCTACATCATTCCCATCTGTTACCCTCATTCCTGATCCTCCAACTGCCATACACATTCCTGCTGAGTCCTCTTCCCCTCCACCTTACAAACCACCCATCAAACATGTTTACACTCGCCATCCCACTGAGCATCCGCCTAATCCCACCTCCTCGGCCAGTCCTGATGCTCCTGTTTTTGATGAAACTGACAATTTTGATGAGTCTCATGTTTTGTCCGATGAGTCACAAAGTTGGTTCAAGATATAATCTTCGGATCGTACCACTATTGAGCCTCGACAAGTTGGGTTTTGGACGTGTGGGTGCTATTGTTGATGAGCCCTCCACTTATCAGGAAGCTTCTCATATTCCGGAATGGCAGCTTGCTATGTCTAAGGAGCTTGCTGCCCTTGATCGTACAGGCACTTGGGATCTAGTTCCTTTACCGTCTCATGTAGTACCTATCACATGCAAGTGGGTGTTCAAAGTTAAGACCAAGTCCGATGGATCTATCGAGAGGTATAAAGCTCGTCTTGTTGCTAGAGGTTTTCAGCAGACTCATGGACGAGATTATGATGAGACATTTGCCCCTGTTGCTCACATGACTACTGTTCGTACTCGATTGCCATAAATGCTACTTGTTCTTGGACTATCTCTCGATGGATGTTAAAATGCTTTTCTCCATGGCGATTTACATGAGGAAGTATATATGCATCCCCTCCAGTGTTGATGCTCCTTCAGACATGTTTGTCATCTTCGTCGTGCTTTATATGGTCTCAAACAGGCTCCTCGTGCTTGGTTTGAGCGGTTTGGCTCGTGATAAAAGTCGCTGGTTTTTCACCTAGTAATCATGATCCTGCTTTATTCATTCATCTCTCCCACGTGGACGCATTTTCCTTCTTCTATATGTTGATGATATGTTGATTACGGGAGATGATGTGGAACATATTTCCCATGTGAAGCAACAACTTAGTGAGCAATTTCAGATGTTTGACTTGGGTCCTCTCAGTTATTTCTTAGGGATTGAAGTTTTGCATTCTGCGAAGGGCTATTATCTTTCTCAGTCCAAATACATACAAGACCTTGTTGCTTGTTCTGGTATTACTGATGATCGGACGGTTGCAACACCTATGAATCTTCATTTACACTTCGCCCCATCGATGGTACACCTCTTGCGGATCCATCTCAGATCGCATATTGTGGGCGTCTTGTTTATCTCATCGTTACTGCACGACATTTCTCATGCAGTCCATATTTTGAGTCAGTTTGTGAGTGCTCCGACCTCGGTTCATTTTGGACATTTGCTTCGTGTGCTAAGATACTTACGGGGGACCTCATCTCAAAGTTTGTTCTATGCTCGTGATAATCCTCTTCAGCTTCATGCTTACTCTTATGAATTAAGTTTATATTTTTAGTCTAAAATGTAAACAAGATGATCTACCTAAACACTCTTAATGTACCCACAGTTCCAGCTCCACAAATTTCTAAATACCCTGCTCCACCAACTCCACAGATTTTGGTGGATCTGGAGTTGTCCCAAACACCCCTATAGATTAGCAGTTTTGCATAGATAAATTCCACTTAGAGCTTAAACTGATACTTAGTTACCATATGCTACCTCTCGTTTGAAGCATATAGATCCTACTCATGTCTCTCCATGAGCTTTTTATAGAGTTCCGACGTCTCAACGACCACGACAAACAGTCAGCTCACAAAGATGTGTTTTTAAAAGAATATTTTGTAAGGCGGTATCTCGCTGTTAAGCCTCTCAACATATTAAAATAAAATCATCGTACGTTATAGTAACGGAGTACTGTATCTCCAAGGGAGATGAGTATGAAGTATAGTCAGTCCGCGATGCTAACTTGCCCATCCGTTCCATCTGTGGAACACAGGAGGCGGCTGTCAGCATTGATGTCTTCGTCGTACGTTGTTTCCATATAGCATCAAACATTACAATTTCCATGCTTTTACCCATTAAAGACATGGTTTATTCGAACAATAGTATGAACCCGAAGATATCTGTTGACGCGAGGGGATGTGAGTATGTCGATGATCGGGATCGCTTGACCGCAAATGTGAAGAGGGATTAGAGAGATCGAGAGACCTAGAAATGAGCTTTGCTCAAACGGAGGAATAGGCTTGATGCAGCGTTGGTCGGAGCAAGACGATAACGAGCGTGACACAGAGAGTTATTCGAACAATAGTATGAACCCGAAGATGTGAGTGTGTGACGGCACAGGGACAGGCATGACTAGTGAGACCTGCAATCACTAGTCGAGGCGAGAGCCCGATTGGCATAAGCGAGCCAGACTTGCTCCGTGCGCCCACGTTCGAGCGCAGCACACGCGAGGAGGTGAGTACTGTACGTGTGTAGGGTGCTTGTGTACATATGTAACTCGTCTGTTGTTCTTTTTTCTATAATAAATACTACTGTTTCTGACCAATTTTTTAAAAAAATAAAAAAAGACCTGCAATCACTCACGAGTACAATGAGCACATTGACTAAAATTGGCTATTCTCAACAAGGTATCAAATTTTATTTTTAAAACCACATCTCGGGTAGCCGAAATATGAAATTTCGGTCGAAATCCGGTTGACATTCAAAACCAAATTTCAAATCCAATATTTTTTTAGGTCGTCAAAACTGAAAATTCGACCAAAACAATCGAAATTTTGGTGAAATTAACCGAAATTTCAGCCCTTTTCAACTCCTCTGAAATGGTCTCAAGAAGCTAGGGAAAAATATGAAAAAAAATTATGCAAGCATTTATCTACATTTTCTATCTATTTAAATGCAAAATACTAAGTATTTGCATATAAAATACCCTAAATTTAAAAATTTCGACAGTTGAATCCGGTAAACCCAACCCTCTTCCCGCAAGTGGTGCACCTATTTGCGCTTTCTCTCCCCTTGGGGTTCACCATCACCCCCTCACTAGGACCAACAACATCAGTATGGGGTGCAATTAGTGTCTTCACTTCAATATGAGCAACGGCTATCTTTATGTTACCGGCAACGATAGGTAGAAGAGGCGGCTAGCTTAGCCTGCTCCTGCTTCATTGTCATCTCCTCGTGGCACTTGGAGCACATATTCATGGTAGCCACACTGTAGAAGAAGCCGCATTTATTGATGCAAAGGATGGGGCCTTTTAGGGGCTGGCAATCGATCTTCTTATGCTCCATGACTTGGTTACCTAAAAATTAGACACACCAGACAGTCAATACTACAAGTTTACAAGAGTAAACATGGCTAACATAAATGTATTTCAAACAATCTACGTACGCACAATTAATAAGTTACAACAAAGCATTCCATTTTGAGGTAAATATGATCATACGATCTTCAAGCTACAATTTTGATGGTGTAAAACATGTTGTGGCCTAATGAATCCAAACCCAATTGATTAAATTTTCTACAAGATGCATCTTACAAAAAGGCTAATGGCAGTTTGGTCAAATACCAAACTGAAGGTACTAGCAATGCAACCTACCCTACCATTGAGCCAAGTTTTACATAATCTGTATAAGCATTTCTTTTGCAATATTTTCATATGTATTCCTCAGAAAAGGCATTACAATTTGCCAAAATTTTTTTTGCTAAATATGATCTACAAACATGAAAACCAATCGAATTTGTAATCATCTTGGTCAAAAAAACTTGAATCTCACCGAAATCCGGCCGAAAAATCTCAAAATCCAAGTTAGGGTTTAAGGCTAGGGTTACATAATTTGTATATGTATTTTTTGCAAAAATTTTCACATATATTCCTTATAAAAGGCATTACAATTCGTTACAAAAAATTTGATGTTAAATCTAGTCCTAGAAGCATAAAAACTGATTAAATTTGTGATCACCTCAACCTAAGAAATCGAAATCTCAGCGAAATTAACTGAAATCTTACTGAAAGATTTTGAACCATGATTCAACCTCAGAACGTGCTGTCATGTCTTAACTGTGAACACAGTAGATCCCCTGTCTGTGCCGTGATTGCTACATTAAAATCGCACAGCCAACAAGGCCATGTGGCTGACCGGCCGGCCATGCGTACTTCACGGGATGATCGATCATTACATCGAACGCCTGATCCGCAGGCCACTTTCGCAAATCAAATCAAGCACGACACTTCCACCTGCTGCACGGCGGAGTCCACACGCCACAGACAGAACAACACAGGAGGACTCGTACCGTCGACGCACGCGACGACGACGAGGATTCAGGAGAAAAAGAATGGCGCTATGTACGTACGTGCAAGTTATTAGAGCACTGGCTCGAACTGAGTTAAGCTGATTACGTAGTCCTCATGGCATTGCCTTGCCTTGCTCTCTGCCTCGTTCCCTTCCCTATCGTGCTAGTGCACCAACCTCGTTTGCTAGTGGCCATGGCACAGACCAGTCTGACGTACGGAACCGACCTGACGCCGCCCAGCCACATCACCAGCCCGTCCGGCGACTTCGCCTTCGGCTTCCGCGCCTTCGACTCTGACCCGGCCAAGTTCCTGCTCGCCACATGGTTCCACTTCAACGACGACGCAGGGAGCAACTCTTCCCAGCCGCAGTCCGTGGTGTGGTTCGCGAAGAAGTCGGTCTCCGGCGACACGCTCGTCGCCCCGGCGCAGTCCGTCCTCAGCGTCACGTCCACCGGACAGCTCGCGCTCGCTGACACCACCAACGGCGGCAACCGAGAGTTGTGGACGGCCCCGATCGCCTACCTGAAGCATGGGTCCATCCTCGTGCTCCTTGACTCCGGCAACCTCCAGTTCCTCGGCGACGGCGGCGGCCGGGATAACGTGCTGTGGGAGAGCTTCCGGTATCCGACAGACACGCTCCTGCCGGGCCAGTCCTTGGCCATGGACCATTGGTCCGAGGGGAAGCTCTTCTCGAAGCGCGCGGACGCGGAATTCACCACCGGCCGGTTCAGCATGGGCGTCCAGACGGACGGCAACGTCGTCCTCTACGTGGACCTCCTCAGCGGCAACAGCCCAGACAACGCCTACTGGCAGGCGTACACCAACAGCCCCGACGGCAACACGACGGTGACCTTCGACGAGCAGGGCCGCCTCAACTACACTCTCAGCAACGGAACCGTACGTCCAGAGCTTGATATCGTCCACGGCGAGCTCCACCGTCCGCAAAAGCTACCACTTCGCCAGGATGGACCCTGACGGCATTGTCCGTGCCTACGTCCGCCCCAAGAACGCGCCGAGCGGTGGCGGAAACACGTCTTGGACTGTTTTTTAGATCAACAGGACATCCAACCAGATGTCCCAGTTTCATTACTGAAACCATAGAAACAGTTAAATCCACACAAAATCCTCAACAGACTCATCAAACAGCTGAACCAAAAAACCCTAAACCAAGCTACTACCTGGCAGCACAAAACAGCCAATTTCAATCCCAAACAAAATCGCAGCCATAATACCACAGGCCATGCGAACCTCCAGCCAGCACAAAACTGAAAACCTGACAAAACATATCAAGATATCTCCACATGACTGGCACTCCACCACAACCGAAAACAAACAAAGATGATTATCTCACATACACCACAATCACATCTTGCCAACCAACAACCTACTAATGAAACTTGACCGAGCTATTGACATCACAATATCTTCTTCAATTTGAACTTCACTCATCACTGGTTTTCCTGAAGAGCTGAAGTCCCAGTCATCACTTGAAAAGCGCTCGAAGTTTGGCCTCCAGGAACATGCAAAACTGATACATCCCATTACATCCTCAGAACATAAAAGCAAACAGCAAAAACAAAAAACACCATCATGCCAGGAAGCTTCCTTTTCCTCAAGCATCTGTCAATCCACCAACTTTTTGATATAAAGGTTGCGAGCCTTCAGCTCCGGAATATCGCTTTCCTGCTGGACTTCAGACTCTTTCATCCCCATCTCCTTTCTCGTACCTACACAATCCCCAATTCCAACGCAAGTGGCGCTCGAATCTTTTCCATCAACATCCTGCAAAAAAGGTCCAATTTGGCCTGCATACCTTCCTTGTACAAAGGACTCCAATCTTTCAGCACACCAAGCATCTTCTCCAAATTGTTTTAACATTTCTCCAACACTGGAAGCGAAAAATTAAGTCATTTCTGACGTTCCACAAACTCCAAAGTGTAGCAGCACAAATTGTATTTAATGCAGCATTCTTTTTATTACTAATCCAGAAACGCGCCACCGACTCATAATTATAACCAATATTCAAGTCAAAAAAATCACCGACCAAATTCCAAATACTGTTAGCAATGGTACATTCAAAAAACAAATGAACCACCGATTCAGATTCATCGCAGAAACAACAAAAAGAACCCTTATCCATACCCCTCTTCAGCAAATTATCCTTGGTCATTATTTTGTTATGCGAAACAAGCCAAAGGAAAAAATGAATTTTAGGGGGAACAATTAGACTCCAAATAGCAGGCAAGAAAATTGGGATTACCCCTCTACACGTCTTGGACTGTCTCGGGAGCGTTCCCCAGTGACGGCTGCAGCAAGAGGACGTCCGGGTTGCAGGGCATGTGCGGCCCGGGTTCTTACTGCGTGGAGACAAAGGACCGGCTCCACTGCCTGTGCCCAAGTGGGTACACATACACCGACGCGCAGCACAGGGACAGCGGCTGCACGCCGGAGTTCGTGCCGCAGAGCTGCGACGGGGAGAGCAACTCCGACGAGTTCGCGCTCGAGGAGTTGCCGAACACCACCTGGGAGACCTCGATATACTGCAAGGAGTTCCCGAAAACCACGGAGCAGCAGTGCCGGGACTATTGCCTCAACGACTGCTTCTGCGCCGCCGCGTTAGTTATCGGCGGAACAGACTGCGCGGAGATGGCGGCGCTGACGAACGGACGGCAGGCGGACGATGTCACCACGAAGGCACTGATCAAAGTTAGGACAAGCCGTCCTCCGGTGAGAACGTCGGCGAGAACAAGAACTATACTACCCTACATAATCGTGACAGTTTGCTTGGCTTTTCTGTTGGTGGCCACCATTGGTGGCTTCCTCGCACATCACTACCTCACCAAGAACAGAGAGAGCCAACGGTTGTTGAGCGTCAGATCTTTCAGCAGCAAGGAGCTCTACCAAGCCACCAACGGCTTTGAGAAGTTGCTGGGCAAAGGAAGCTTCGGCGAGGTCTACGAAGGAAAAATGAAATATCCGCAGCCGCATATCATCGCCGTAAAGAAGCTCATCAACTCGAACGAGTACAGCGAGAGAGAGTTCACCAACGAGGTGCAGTCCATCGGGCAGATCCACCACCGGAACCTGGTCCGCATGATCGGGTACTGCAAAGAAGGGAAGCACCGGATGTTGGTGCCGGCGTTGAAGAAGCAAGACTCCTAGGCACTGTTTTGCATCTGGCAAAACTAGCGCAGAGCAGGCAATAAGCAGAGAGCACACGAGAATGAATTTTGTGCTGCCAATTGCAGCTTTTCTGACTGCCTTCCATCTCCTTTTATTCAAGAGAATCATAACAGAAATAACAGGTTTAGCTTATCTATCTGAAACTAAACTGACTGAATCTAAACTGCTAACAAACTGCCGGCAATATACTACCGGCAACATACTACCAACAAACTTCTGAAAATAACGCAGAGAATAACAAGAAACAGAAACTAAGTGCTGTGCGTCAGGTTATGTTAACACCGGATGCTGGTGCTCGAGTTCATGCCGGGCGGCTCGCTTCGCAACTTCCTCTTCAAGCCCGAGCGGCCGCCGTGGAGCTGGCGGGCCGAGGCCGCGCTCGGCATCGCCCGAGGAATAGAGTACCTCCACAACGGGTGCAGCTCTCCGATCATCCACTGCGACATCAAGCCGGACAACATTCTGTTGGACGACAGGTGTACTCCGAAGATAACCGATTTTGGGATCTCCAAGCTCCTCGGCAACCAGCAGGTGCACACAACGGTGACCCACATCAGGGGCACCAGAGGGTACATCGCCCCCGAGTGGCTCCGCGGCGATGCGCGCGTCGACACGGATGCGGACGTGTACAGCTTCGGTGTCGTGCTGCTGGAGATGATATGCTGCAGAAAGTGCCAGGAGCCGTTGCCCGACCAGGGCGCGGACGACGAGACGGTCACGCTGTTCGGCTGGGCGGGCCAGTTGGTGAGCACCGGGAGGACCGAGCTTATGCTGCATGGGGACGACGACGCCGTGGCGGATCTGGATAGGGTGGAGAGGTTCGCGCGCGTGGCGTTCCGGTGCATCGAGCCGAACCCGACGCTCCGGCCGACGATGCACCAGGTGGTGCAGATGCTGGAGAGTGTCCCTGAAGCCGAGGTGCTGCCCGAGTACCCTCCCGGTTGTTACATGGACTCGTCGTCATCATTTGATGTAATCTTGTAATTAGAAAGTTTTGATAAACATCATCCGGATGTTTTCTTACCAAAAATCAATCAAATTGTGAACCGTTGGATTTTGTTGTGATTAGTGCAATTAAGTGGGACTAATTGTGATTTGTTGTGTCTGATTGTGATTTATTGTGATTAGTGGAGTTAAGTGGGCCTGATTTTGCTGTGATTAGTGCAGTTAAGTGGGCCTGATTAGTGCAGAACTTAAACCTTTTGATCCAACGGTTGGGTTAATCAATCCAATGGTCCAAGATTTGGATGTTTTGTTACACAAAAATATCCGGGAGATGTTATTAAGAAAGTTTAGGTTGAGGAGTTTGATTAGGATAAGGAAATAGAATCTTATTCTGTTTGTTAAGATTGAAGTTTTGAGTATAAACATAAGGATAGATGTGAATTTTGTAAACGAATAAAATGAAAAGTAATAAAAAGAAAATTATTCTAAATTTTTTAGCGTTCTGTTCTAATATTTAGTATCAGAGTTGAAGCTAAGTCCCGAGGGCGGCACTTCCACGACAAAGCGCAGCAAAATTGGGGGTTGGCGTGCAGTGGCACTGATCGAACCAGGCGGCGAGAACTCGAGATCCAATAAAAAATAGAGAGACAAGTCCGGCGTCTGAACTCAGCGATACAGGGTTCTCGTCGGATCCGATGGAAGAGCGGACTCTCGACAACTTGCTCAGAGTCGATAGCAATTCCGAGATGGTCAAGCCTAGGGGTGGCAACGGGGCTATTCCCTGTCCGGGATTGTCTCCCCGTTCTCATCCTCGCGATCCAAAATTTTCTCCATCCTCGTTCCCGTTTTCCGTCTCGGGGGAGAAAATCCCTTCGTCCCCATCCCCGTTTGGGTATCAGGGCCCCGTCGGGGATCCATCCTCACAAAAATTTCACACAAGAGAAGAGCTTTTATAGCCATTTTAACTCTAAAATCATATAAACAGATAAAGAAAAAAAGAATGTATGCATTCATTGAAGATTATGTTGTCCCGTTTATGAAAATATGAATATGATGGGCTAGAGAATATGTTTGCGATCTAATAGTTTAATTGGACTAAACTAAATTTGGATCCCCAATTGGGTCCCTGCGGGGAGAAAAATTCCCCGTCTCCGTCCCCCCATCCCCGACGGGGGAATAATTTTCTCCGTTTCTATCCCCGCGGGGGACGATTTTTTCCCATACCTATCTCCTAATAGAGAAATTCCCCATCGGGGACCATTGCCACCCCTACTCAAGCCGCGCGAAAAGTAACGCGGACAGGCGCAAGTGCCGTGCGTCTGGATAGGAATGCAATCTCGTCCGTGCGGAACAGGAAATCAACTCCATCCATGCAACAATAAGAGAAAAACTAACGTACGGTATACCGTTACTCTCTAAAACAACGGCATCACAATGAGTGCTGGTGCGGAGGACGTTTTCAGCAGAGGAGCAAGTGCTAGTGTATGTCAGCACGATGCACGACGCCGAGGCGTCGCGGCGGAGCGCGCGGCGGGGGTTGCAGTGGAGGCGTCGCCCGCGAAGCGTTCTGGCGGAGGCGTCACCGGCGAAGCGTCACCGTGGTGGCGTTGGCGGCGGTTTGGCGGCGCGATCGCGGTGCGACCGGCGGCAACCGCCGGCTGGGTGTTGTGGTGGGAGCGGAGTTGTGGGCGTGGCGGAGACTTGGCTGGCGCCGTCGGTACCGGCGTCGGCGTGGCCGGAGCAGCGGCTGGAGACTGCGCCACGATGGCGCCGAGCTGGAGTGCGAGGAGAGCGGCGAGCACGGCGAGGCAGCGCCATTGCCGAAGCAGCGCCATGCTGCTGCTGCTGTTGGGTGTGCAGATGCTATGCGATTGGTCTCTCTGTAGCGTTGCTTCGACGATCTTTGACACATCTGAAGATGGAGGGCAAGTATATATGGTAGTGCGGTGGTGTGGTTGGCTCGTCGCCTCGATCGTAGCTAGCTTGGGAGTGAAGGAAGTTGGGTGCAATGCTCGAAAGGTGACAACACAACGACGCCCCCACCCCACCCGCCGTGGTCAGTGCATGCTGCCCTGTGTTTTCCATTGCTTCCTTCTTTCTTTCTTTGTTTCTCATTTCTGATTTCTCAAGGCTCCTTTCCTGTTTAATCAAACCGAACAAGAAAGCAGAGCATGTCAATTAACTATGAAATAACACGAAATCTATCTATGAAACAACACGAAATTTCCTAATGAAACTTAACTATGAAACAACATGAAATCTATCTATGAAACGTTGTGAAACTCCTGAATCAATTAATGATCTGAAACATGTGAAACATGCTCTGAAACTTGTTGAAACTCATGGGTTGACACTTGGTGAAACTTGAAATATTCTAGAAACACGTGAAACTTACCGAAACATGAAACTTTTCAAACGTTCTCTTCAAACTTGCCATAACACGCATGGAATTTACTGAAACTTGCCGAAACATGAATGAAACTTGCTGAAACTTCTGAAATACGCATGTAATTTGCATAAATTTACCGAAACACGAATGAATATTTGCTGAATTTTTTTTTTAAAAATTTGACAAAACATGTATAAAATATGAAACTTATAAGTACACTACGAAACCTGGTGAAACTTAACTGTGAAACAATATGAAACCTAGTTGCGAAACTTAGCTGTGAAACTTAGCTCTGAAACTTAGCTCTGAAACATGTGAAACATAGCTGTGAAACATGTGAAACTTAGCTCTGAAACATGTGAAACTTAGCTGTGAAACTTAGCTATGAAACTTAGCTCTGAAACATGTGAAACATAGCTGTGAAACATGTGAAACTTAGCTCTGAAACATGTGAAACTTAGCTGTGAAACTTAGCTATGAAACTTAGCTGTGAAACCTGCTATACCGTTGGAATCAATTCCAACGGTACATCGTTCAGTAGTAGCACTCATTTTTAAAACGTATTAGTACATCCCAGAGATGTACTAATACGTTTCAAAGCTCTACATAACAGATTTTAGCACGTAATTGGTCACCAACCAGAGTCCACTGCCCACTGGCCATAGCCGCCACAAACACGATTCGTCAAAAGTCATGGGTCAAATCAAGTCAGGCATTTTGTCTATGCATAAAGAACGCGATAATGGAAGACAACAGTGGGAAAATGAAGAACGAAACGTCTGTTGCACTTAGCTTTGAACGGCTACATGCTATACCGTTAAAACCGTGTCATAACGGTATAGCGTCATGTAGTTGCACTCCAACAATAAAGGATTTGGGTACTGTTGCCACAGGTTGCTACAGTGTATTTGTAGAAGAAGCGACAGGCACGCTCTCTCCCAGCGGCAGAGATGCAACGTGAACTTCCAACGGACAAAGCGAGGAAGCGGCAGGTGCTGGTTTTGTGTCGCAAGACGGCAAGAGTAGCACAGGAGAGTAACTACGTCTGCATCGCAACGAAGAAAAGCCAAGTTGGCAAATCATCATGAGTGTGAGGCAAGAAGTAAAGCAAAGGTTTTCAAAAACAACAATAGTTCAACGCTCGGCGTATTTTGTTTCACATCGTTTCTTTTCCGCAGTACCGTAGCACAGGTGTCAGGATGACGCAGAGGCACCAGGTGGGTGCAGCACAGACGTCAGAGGGCGCAGAGGCACCAAGCAATGCGGTTGTATGTGACTTGGGAGAGGAGGACGTTGTTTCATGTACGTAGGCGAAACAGCGCAAAGGAGTTCGCGCACACGGAACAAGCTGAACAAGTTCTTGGAGATGAGAGAGAAGATCAGCATGATCAAAGGTATTACAACATTAGGGGGGAAAATGTTGGATGTAATCTTGTAATAGGAAAGTTTTAGTTTGGAAAGTTTGCATTAAGAAAATTTAGGATAAGGAGTTCGATTAGGATAAAGAAGTATAATCTTATTCCGTGTGTCAATGCTGAAGTTTTTGGTATAGATACAAGAGTAGACCTGAATTTTGTAAGCGAACAGAGCGAGAAGTAATAAAGAGAAAATTATTCTAAAGTTTTTAGCGTTCTGTTCCAACAACCTTTAATCCTTCTGCTAACAGGATTGACTGATGTATATGGTTAGTCCACTGTGCACCAATGCTCATGTGTGTTGTTGAGTGAGCTCAGCTAAATATATAAGCTTGGCTTTGTGAATAAGACGGTGTTTTTAAGGCTGCTAAATGTAATCACCTCATGCCTGTTTTACTTTGATTTGGTGCGTGGAAATACGGCTATCGCCAAAGGAAGTGCTCATGGAAGATGAATATGGCCGTCTAATATTTTACGAAAGATCATGTGGACGTCTATTCATATTTATAATAAATTATTAATAGTGTTTGAACATGTAGTGTTGAAGTTTGAGTTTGTTTTTAAATTCTATTTTGAATTTGAAGTAATTTAAGGAGCTGTCAGATCAGAGCGTCACTACCGGTGAGGAGAAATCTGAAATCAAGCACACAGGCACACAACAAAATATATGTCCAACCTTGATGCAGTAAGGTACAAGAGGGAGTTGATCATACTTCTGAATTCCTTTTGATTTCTGGCTCATCATTCTCATCCGGCTCAAGAACAGTAGTGATAGGCATATGAGTAATCACCGGCTTCTCATCAGACATCTCGAAGCGTCTCAGGAGGTCTCGAGTGTTCTTATCTTGATACAAGAAAATGCCCTCTCGAGTCTGCTTGATCCGGAAGCCGAGGAAGCATCTCAACTAGCCCATCATACTCATCTTGAACTCTATGCTCATCACATCAGAAAACAGAGATATAAGAGAGTGCAAAGAGCCATCAAAGATAATATCGATCATATAAATCTGGACAAGTAAAAAGTGAGAACCATGATGTCTGATGAATAGAATTTTGTCTACTTTACTTATCTCAAAATTATGACTAAGAGGATAAGATTTAAACCTCTCATACCAAGCTCTAGGGAACTACTTAAGTCCACACAAAACTTTAGAAAGTTTGAAGACATGGTTTGGGTATTTGGAGTTCTCAAATCTTGAAGGCTGCCTAATATAAACTTCTTTCTCAATATATCTATTGAAAAATGCACTCTTGACATCCATCTGATAAAGTTTGAAACTCTTAGATGCCGAAAATACAAGCATAATTTTAATAATCTCTAGTCTAGCTACATAGGCAAAGATCTCCTCAAAAATAAGACCCTCAACCTGAATAAAGCCCTGTGCAACTAGCCTAGCCTTGTTTCTAATAGCAACCTCATCCTTATTTTGCTTTTTCTTAAACACCTACCTGATCCTAATAACATTATGACCAGATGAGGGCTCGACAAGCTATCATACTTTATTCCTCTTAAAGTTCTCAAGTTCCTCATATATAGCATTAATCCAAAATTCATCGGATAATGCATGAGAGACATCTTTCGGCTCAAAGGAGGCAACAAAGGCAGAGTGAAGGTAGAAAAGGGACAAACCTGATTTGAACGTGTGACTCGCTCAAATAGATCACCAATGATCTGATCAAGTGGATGACACCTCTGAATATGTTGGGGAGGTCTAGAAGCATAAGTGGCCTCTACCATATAAACCGAATAAGCGGGATCAAAGCCACTTGCTACAGGAGAGTCTAAAGGTAAGAAATTTGGTCTCCACGAGGTGCGAGATAAAGCAGAAGGTACCTCGGTGTAAAGGGGATCAATCGGGTGGAACACCGTCATCTTTATCATCCTCATCCTCTACAAAGATGGTCTTGGAGAGGGAAGAAGAGCTTGATATGTCAAGTCTAGCTTTTGGACTAGCCTCATCAAAAATCATCTCACAGGTCTCTATGATTCTATTTGCCTCATAGCTCCAAACCCTATAGCTACGAGAGGAAGTCGAGTAATCTAAAAAAATGCTATCAAAAGAACAAGACTCGAACTTATCTGAATTCTCAGACTTTAAAATAAAACACTTGTAACCAAACATACAAAAATAAGAAATACTTGGCTTTCGCCCATACCTTAACTCATAAGAAGTGCGGTGCAAATACACTCTCTAAAATATTCGATTAGATACATGATAAGCAGTAACTATAACTTCAGTCCAAAAATTGTTAAGTATACTATACTCATCTAGCATTATCATAGCCATCTCGACTAAGATCACATTCTTCCTTTCCACTATGCCATTTTGCTGAGATGCGTATGGAGAGAAAAACTGATGCTCTAAGCCTAACTTCTCACAGAAGTTCTCAAAGTAGGAGTTCTTGGACTCTGTACCATTGTCATTGTGTATAACTCGTAAAGCACTAGGGAGCTGAACAGACAACCTACGGACCAAACCGCTGAAATGGGTCAAAGACTCATCCTTCGAGGCTATGAAAAATGCCTAATAATACTTAAAAAATCATCGACAATAACAAGAACATACCACTTCCCACCCGCTGACTGCACTTTAGTTAAACCAATAGTGTCTATATATGAAAGCTATTCGGTGTATCGGTCATCACAATAGTGATTGGATGATGAGAAGCAACAAACATCTTACCATATCGCAAGAAGAAAAAAATAAGTTTTGACCATCTTGAGTTTGGACAAATCACGAATGAGATAATGGCTACTAACTCGGGGTCAAATAATCGAAGCCAATGTGACCAAGTCTTCTATACCAGAAGGAGAAATCACGGGACATAGAAGTAATCAAACAACGAAGAGAGTCTCCAAAAGAAGCAAAAAATCAGCATGAAAGATACTGCAGGCATTACTCATAAAGCTTACCTCGAAACCGTCATCGATAAGCTAAGAGACAGGAAGCAAATTGTATTGCAGTTTACTCACTGTATTGCAGCTTACTCACTAAGGTAACATTCTTAAGAAATAAAATTATCATTAATACAGACGGTACCTTTAGCAATGACTTTACCTGACGAAGCATCCCTAAAAGTGATCAACTTATCACCAAGAGCTTGCACTAGAGAAGAGAACCAACGAGAGTTTCCGGTCATATGACAAGAACAACTAGAGTCAACAATCCATACCTCTCCCTTCCTCATCCTACAAACATGTATCAATGCAAAAGAGATAGGCGACTCAGTATTGGGACAAACAAGAGCGAATCTGGAAACCCAATACTAAATCACACAACGCCATGAATTGCCAGCCATAGGAACAAAAGACTGGACTCTAGTGTCTCTCTGATGCTCAACTCTTAAAAATCTAGAAGCAACACTACTAGAAGATCTGTGAGATAGAGCTGGGTTGGCCTACCGTTAGGCAAAGGCCGGACCATCCCAATGAAGTTGCCTAAATCTAATACTAGAAAACACCTCGCACTGCTGATATTTACCTCGATAGAAAAAACGAGGAATATCAAAAGAACGACGGAGAGACTGACTACGAGCAGCTCCAAGACGAAAACCAGAAGGAACAGTCTAAAGACCAAGTCCTAGATGCTGCCTAAAAATATGAGAAACTCTGCCTTGTCTAGAAGCCATGGATGACTTAGGAGCACTCTGAGTCTAGAGATGACCTTGAATACCCCTAAGAGTATGACCACGCTCACGACGTGCAATATTAGCATGTCTGAAATAGAAATCTATTAGATATCCATCCTTCTAACAGAAGGTGCACGTATACTTCGCCTTGATAAAGATAGAAGCAGCAGAAGGAGCAATCTTCTGGTCAGAGATCCTATAGATAACTCCAGCAGACTTAAACACAGCGTTGCTTGCCTTGAGAGCTACCACGATCTCTCTACTCTTGGAGCCACGTCGAATGGTGGGAGGATGCGCCCGAATGTACTTCAAGTAGTCAAATCCTAGATCTTGATTAAATTGACTAATCTTGGATTGGTCTAGAATGAGATTTTCTTCTTGCCTCCTACAAACTTCTCAAGAGTGCTCGTAAGGTATTCACACTCTTGGAAGAGAGAGGCACAGGAAGATCAGGAGGAAGAAGATGAAGAAGAGCTAGACCAGGAAAAACAACCAGCACACTCATTTTTCTCCTTAAGCACGGCTACCTCAATCTTGTAGGTCTCACAAGATACGTATGGGGCATTCCTAATCCTAAGGGTCTGCGCCTCTAGTTTTTTCCTAAGCTTGACTTGGATTTTATTCAAGTCCCCCTCAATCTCAACAAATCGCAAGCAAATTTCTTATGACTTAGTTAATAAGTTCTTAGCAAGTTCAACACACTAGATATTTAAAACTTTATTATCAAGTTTTAGTTGTCTACAGCCCTCACATGAGCTGATTGAATCCTTAGAAGCATGCTGTTTAAGTTCATTATTTCTAGCAAATAGCTTCCTAAGGTGAGTGCTCATAGCATCAATTTCAGACAGTAGTTTTGGGCAATTTTTACAAGATGCGTTAGTGAGCATGAAAAAAATTAGTATCTACAGGAATAATATCAACAGAACTAGTGCTAGTATTATTCAACCTAAGACTATTAAGCTCAGAAAAGCACACTATTATGTATAGTCTTTAGGTTCTCAAGCTCCACAAGCAAAGCATTGCAAATAATACAGCCATTAGAGTCTCGGGAGGAACAATGTCTAAGTGAAGCTAACTCCTGAGACAAGGTACCTACTTTATTCTCAAATTCCGTACACCTAGCTCTACTCTAGGATGAAATTTTCTAATTTGCAGAAAGCATCATTGAGCTGGTCGCAGGAGGGTACCTCGTTTGAGTCGCTGATGCCATTGGCATTGGGTATGAAACATGTGCTGGTGAAGTTGTAGCTGCCTTTGTTCTTCTCTTGCAGATCATCCTCATCGTCGTCGCTCTAGGTTTCCGTGTCAGAGAGGCTGATGTCGTCGAGTGCGGCTAGGATGTAGTGGAAGAGCTCTTGTTCTTTGAGAAGTTGCGGTATTCTTCTCACATGCTTGGTTGCAAGCTGAAGATTTCTTGTTGCAGTTTTTATCGATGTAGTCATTCTTTCCCGAACCACCAGAGTTGTTCTTGACTTTCTCCACCTTGGGGCAGTTCGCCCGAATGTGGTTGGAGCCAACACACTTGAAACAGGTGATTGTGCCACCTCTCTTCCTTTCCCTTACCCTTTTGTATGCATAAGAAAATTTGAGGCTAAAAGAGTAAAGTCACTTTCTAAAAAATTTTCTAGCTGTTCATTGCTTAACTCACAAAGGCGAAAGGAAGAATCCAAGCTGAAGTCGAGGCGGGATCAATAGGATTGGTAACCAAGGCCATCGATTGTGATTTCGTCTTACGAGAGACGACGTCGATCTCATGAGTTTTGAGTCGGGAATAAAGCCCATCAAAAATCAAAGTCGATAAGTCCATAGTGTCCTTGATGGTGTTCACTTTTATCTCCCAAATCCGAAATTCAAGTGTGGTCAGGAAGTGTCGAGCGTTCTTCGAGTCAGAGTATGTACAACCAACTGCATAGAGATCGCTCAAGATCTTTGTGAAATAACCAAAACATTCATCAAGAGTCTCACCAGCGTGCTGTTCAAATTTGTTATAGCTACCATGAGAAGACCTTCTCTAGCAAATAGCTACCGCCATTTATGGACCGATAGTACCCCGGTACAACTGTTCCAAAGTCCGGTAGTGTTGCTCAACTCAACTCAGAGAAAAATTCGGTACAACCGCAGGTCGACACTACCGTCGCTTGGGTCCAGTAGTACCGCAGGTCGATAATACCGCTCTAGGGCCGGTAGTACCGTCTGAGACAAACACAACTCAAATTGCTTCGATATAAAAATCAATTCAAATCAAATTCAAATATGAGCATACCTTGCTTAAATATGATCAAATCCTCATCACAAATATAGGTTGAACTGCACATGATCTATCGACAACCTCTATTTTAGGGGGAAAAGCATAGGGTATAGCATTAGCGAGGATCATGCTTCATCAACCTACTAGTGCTTATTATCGGGCAAGGATATCAGAATAATATATATAATAAGCATGGGAGATTTCTAGCGCATCCAAGGCCCCAAGTACCTTTTTTTGCAAAAAAAAAAGCCCTTCAAGAATTTCGAAATCGCGTATAGGTCCTTTCACTGGTATTTTGCAAATAGGATCGTAGAAATTCTAAAATTGCGAATAGGTCCTTTCACCGACTACTTTACAAAAAAGACCCCGTGATTTCGTAAATTCGACCCGGACACCGGTTCTTTCGACCCGAAAAATTCTGAAATCGCGAACAAGTCCTTTCGCTAGTTATTTTGCAAAAAAAGACCCTGTTGTTCCGCAAATTCAGCAAGAGCGCCAGTTCTTTCGACACAAAAGATTGGAATTACGTTACGCCAATTAAAAAAACACCGTAAAAAAACGAAATTACATTTTCTGCAGAAAGATTTAGGTCAGATTTTTTCACCGGGCGTGGCATCGTGCGCCTCTCTATCTATCACTCTATTATACGCAGGGGAATTCAAGCGCGAGGAGGCCATCCACGTCACCACTTTTCCGAAAACCCCCCACAAAATCAGAAATTCCGAACGGGTCCTTCGACGGTAAATTAGAAATTGCAAACGGGTCCTTCTACTGGTTATTTTGCAAAAAAGATCCCGTAGTCCGGTTCTTTCGACCCAGGAGATTTAAAGAAATTTGAAATCATGAACAGGTCCTTTCACTAGTTATTTTGCGAAAAGAACCCCGTACTCCCGCCAATTCGATTCAGGCGCCAGTTCTTTCGGCTCGGAGGATCTAAAAAAAATTGGAGTCACGAACAGGTCCTTCCACCGGTTATTTTGTAAAAAAAACACCGGTTCTTTCAAAATTTTGCAAAAAAACACGAGTCCTTCCACCTGTTAGTTTTCAAAATTTTGAAATCGTAAATTAGTTCTTCCACCGGTTATATTGAAAAAAAGACCTGTAGTTCCGCAAATTCCATTTACAAAAAACTCGGGCCAAATTTTTTCTCACGGTGTGGCATCGTGTGCTTCTCTACCTAGTTTTTACTAAAAGTGGAAGAGTTACACAAAGTTCATCGCCCAATGCCCAGCTTTTTCCCGTGTTTGTATGTCTTATCTGTTTCGCGCGAGAAAACTGCCGGAACGACATCCATCCATTTTCGGAAACAACAACAGCGTGTTTGTATGTCTCAGTCGGCGCTCGATCGAGCGACCCCACCTCCACACCAAGCGGTGTCACCGCCAACTCCGCCGACCGTGGCAGTGAGCTCAATTGCGGGTGTCTCCTCTGCCTCCACGGCACACGCAAACTGTTCTATGAAATGCTTATCAGGAGTACATTCGTGCTGTGGCCTCCTACGGTAAAGTGTGCAGGATGGAGCCCGTGGCGGTGTGGCCTCCCCCTTCCCAAGCCCAAAGCATTAGTCATGGAGCTGAAGCACCGTCAATGCTGTGGCTGCCTTTCGGGTCGGGATCGAGATGATTAGCAGCTGAAGCAGCCGTGGCCACCTCTTTTGCTCCTCATAAAAGAAGCTGTGCTATCATCGCGACCACCACCCCAGAAACCTTGGAAATGTATGCAAAATGGCCCGTGATTTGGTGGCAATGGTGGACTGTATGCTGATAGCAAAGAGAAGGTGATTGGCTGGACTATATTTTTATCTATGGGTAGTGGAATTAGGTCAGCAGCCTAGATGTTGACACAATTGAAGCAAGATGGGATTATACTTAGATGCTGCAGCTCTGCATACCCACATGAAAATCATACAATGGATGGTGAGCGTACCTGAACTTTTGGAGGTTATTCCTGTCAAGATACTGCAGTTACCATGGGATCCAGGTGATGAGGTGGGTTCTCTTAATGTGCTAATAGACATCTTATTCACTGCAAAGGAAGTATGTTGATTACTGTTGGAAAAGTGTTTACTAGAGGAAGACGAGTGGCCTCGAAGGTCTTTACCATGTTCAGACTCTGAAGCTTCTAAAGCCCATAGTAAGAGCGGCCACGAGGTGTCGTATGAATTTGTTGAGCAGCCAATGTATGGTGAGCAACACAGCAAATACAAGCTCAGGTGCAGGAGCGTCATTTCTTGGATTTTTTTTTAAAATAACCAATTATTTTATTAATATGACAAAAATAAACGCCCTTTAAAAAATTGTAAGAATAAGACTCTGTCGCCAATTAATTTGGCAACATGCCGACATGGCATCTCCTGTTGCCAATTGATTTGGCAATAGGACCTATCACCAATTGGCGACAGGAGCTTTCAAATTAGCATGTTGCCAATTCATTTGGCGATAAAAGCTTGTCGCCAAACCATTCAGCGATAGAGTGTTATCTAGCCGATAGACTAGGTTCTGTCATTGATTCATTTCGCTGATAGATTAGTTTGGCCAACAGACTTAAGGTGCCTCATTAGTCTGTCGCTATTTCATTAGATAACAGAGCTCTTGTTACCAATTCATTCGATGACAGAACTTCTATCGCTAATTCATTTGGTAAAAATATTATTTTTGTAATTTCAAGGGCATTTATTTTTGTCATATTAATAAAGAGGTGAGTTATTTTAAAAGAAAATTCCCATTTCTTGTGGGTGGGTACATATCTTGTACCTGCTCCTGATGTTAAGTTTTTTTTTTTGAAAGAGCAGCAAGAGGGTTGCCGCAAAGTTTATTAAGAAGGAAAGGAAAAAAAGGGGGGGGGGGTGGCCCAGTTTTTATATGGAAAAAACCGGTCCCAAAAAAAACCTCACAAACAGCCCAACACTCTCTTGCAGTATTAACACCGCTTACAACTTGAGTAAAAAACACAAAAAATCACCTATGACCAATAACACCAATTACACCACTATTAGAACTATGAAGGGCTCATTAAGGCACTAATTTGTAGTCGTCGTACGCCAAGCAAAACCATGGGATAATACCGCATCTTTGACGGAAGTAGCCACTTGGTCCGGCGATCTGTTCTTCCCTTGAAAAATGCGTTGGTTTCTCTCGAGCCAGATATGCCACCAGAAGTAAATAAGCAAACCATCCAGCTCACGTGCTCCTGATGTTAAGTCTTGCCTAGACTTACAGCAGTTCTGTTCCAAAAGGTGTGCACCTGCTTCTTATGTTAGCCCCAAGGCTTCAACAGGATCAGCTAACATTTCACGATACTTGCAGATTTCAGAGTGCAGCAAGGTTATTTTGCATTTCCCGAACCAATCAGAAGGATGCAACAGAAGCGTAGTGGTAATGGTTGGCTTTTCAGTTGAAGCAAGTTGAATTGAGTAACGTTGTTCAAGGTCGAAGGGCATCTGACATCAGATTACAAGTGACTGGGTTGAATGTACCCTGGGATCCCAGTGGCATTGAACTTCTTGATCGAAGTGATCGGCTTAGGGATAAGCCGAATTTAAGGAGGAAGGAATGTAATGATATGTACCTTTGGTAGTTGTGCTGCAAGGCAACAATCAAGTGTGCTAGGGTCTTGCTCGTTAATTTCTGAGCTAGGTTAATTTCGCTCGAGCAGGCCAGTAGGCAAGGCAAAAAACTTTTTTAGAGAACTTTGCATGTCATTAAGATAAAAGCAAACAACGTTGCGAAAACAAGAACAACCTCAAACAACAAATTGAAAGAAATACAACCATGGGCTGAGGGGGAGCGCCCTGCAACATGGACGCCGCCGCCTACCCAGAACCCTAAACGCTACTTCGCACAAAAAGAAAAAGACAACCCGGACGCTCCTGCATGCTGCCAAGAACACACTTCGCCCATCACCCAGGACTCCATGTCCTGGGGATCCAAACAGATCGATGCCTTCAAAATCTCTCGCATCTGCTCCTTCCACAGTTTCCAGATAATCAAGATTACCAACGAATCCTAGCCTTTCCGCTTCTCCTTAGCAACTCGTTTCCTAGCACTACTACGGAAAGGGCATTTAGTCCCGGTCCAAAACTGCCTTTAGTACCGGTTTTTGAACCGGTACAGATCATCCGGGATCGATGCTCAAGGGCATCGATCGGTTTACTCTGTCTTGATAGAGTATCGCATGCGGTTCAATTCACACGTGGCGTGGCGTCGGAAACCCTGAGGACCTCATCGATGCGGTTGGTGTCTCCAACCGTCATCGATGTTTTGTATATATATAGGTCTATTTCTCCAAGAGCTATTATATATATATGTGTGTGTTAAATCACAACTAATTAAAAGCACAGATAATCAATCATGCACTTTGCACGATAATTAAATCATTGAACATTCATTAACAAATTTAATTACATCTAATGTATTAAAATATGTACACATATTTGTTCTTCGCTCATCATCTAATGTATCAATATATATGTACACAACTTTAATTACAACTTTAGTATTTTTTCCTTACATTCATCGGGATCTTTTACGCGCATCGCTCTTGCTAGCCGTAGATGTAAATTCGACAGATTCATTGGTCATATCGAAGGGCACCACCTATTAAAATTTCGTTCGTGAAACTTCGCCTTTTGGATTCTGACCTCATCATAAATAAAGCCGACGAGTTGTTCTTGAATTGCTCTCACTCGTGCCGGTGAGAGTTCCGAGCCTTGTTCCGCTAAATATTGAGGCACCTATCGTTAAGTCATTAACTAATCAATACTTGAATTTGTACAAGATATAAGGAGTACCTATACATCATTAAAGCTAGTAATTATATTTACTCACCCCTTGTTGCCTTTTAGCATGCGATTCGGCGGCTCGGTTTGGGTGTGCATAAACTCGCATATATAGTAGCCGCATAAATTATTACCCCGGCTAAGTCAAGATATCACGGTGGAAAAAGTTGAAAGCGTGAAATGGATGTAAGGAAATTAAGTTAACTAACTAAAAAGCTAGCATTATGATATCACATACGAGAGGCAATTGTAATGTCAAATTTCTCCTTGAATCATACGTTTTTAGCACGGAACCGTGTGAATGCACTACACATGTGATTACGAATTGTACATGATTAGAATTTGTTTCAAATTGAAGGAAATAGAACTAGTACGATAATGAAAGGAACAAGAATTAATATCGGTTGAGCATGTCGATAAAGTTTTGATACTTTTCAACTGGTCTCCTTTGCGAGTCCATAATTGTGATCGAGCTACAATCTAGCTCGATCATAAGAAGAATCTAGTGAAAACTATACATAGATGTGTCAACGTAGATAACTAATTAGTTCTAACATCGTGTTATGAAAAAGGAGTAGAATGAGGTGGTGCGAAAACACGTACTCAAATGAGTAGGCTAGATATATCTTTGACTTATATCTTTGACCCATTAAGCGCATTGAATCGTTAGTCTCTGTTTACGCAGGTGGTCTCTAACGGTTGTCCGTTGATAACTCTTGGGTCCATGAAGCCTATGTCGAAAATCGATCCCTTGGCATCTTTGTATCTCCATGCTACATAAGAAATTAGTTAGGCTTGCAAGTTAGTATAGTACAAGAAAGTGCACGATAGTTTTTGTAAATAATTAAGACACTTACAGAGTCCGACAACCCATCAAGCTCGCTACCGAGGGCGTCATGTCAGTATAGATCATATATGTAGTCCGATCGACAAAAATTCATCTTCACCGAAAAAAATCTTGTTGCTTAAACTTGACGAACATCGTAGACCATGCTTGGTCGCGTCCAAGTACCATTCATGAAATTGCGCATCTTTGTCGTTAGTTGGGCGACTCCTCACGCTTTGACCAATGACCGCCCACTTTAAATAACCATTTTACTTGGGCAACCTCAATCTTTTTGTGCCTAATATTTGATTTGCGTTAAGGCGGTTTCATCGAAGAATTGTTGCATCTCCTTACCCTTCCCTCGGTGACATCTTCTTCTTGGGGCATTCCTTACTCAATGTCTTCGTAGTTTGATTGGCGAGGCATTTCTTTTTATCCTTCAAATTTTTAATAGTCATTAAGCCTTTATAAAATTCTTACATGCGGAGTTGAACCTTCTTCTCTGGTGACTTGGGTTTAAGAAATTTAGTTACCTCTCCTTTTACCACCTTCTTGGTCTCCTCATCGTTCATATCATCTGGCCGCTTCCTAAGTTCACTGACTTCTTGGATTGGGTGGAGGACCCGTCTTCTTAGGAGCTCTTGGCCGAGTGGCTTGTTTCCTTGGTCGGCGCCTTCTTGGGAGGAGCGGGCTTCTTGTGGCGCTTATGTGCGGGAGGTGGTGTAGAGTCGGCGCCTTCTTGGGAGGAGACAGGCTTCTTCGGGGCTTATATGCGCAGGAGATGGTGTAGGAGACAGGCTTCTTGTCGGGCTTATATCTTGAGGAGGTGGTGTAGGAGTCGACGCCTTCTTGGGAGGAGACGGGTTTCTTCTTGGGCTTCTTCAGCGGAGAGGACACGCCCATGTTATCTCGAAAAATTATGTACCGTTTACGCCCACAGATGAAATTGTGTCTTGCCTCTCCTAGCCGTAGTCCCGTCACCTCCGAGAATTTCGAGGTCAAGGTCCTCGTACAAGCGAACCTCCTCCACCGAGACCTTGGAGTATCTGACGGTATCTGTTGGCCATGGATAAGCTGCCCGGCTCTAATGGGTGAGCCATGCCATCGGCCGCCTTGAAGGTAAGGTTCCTCGCTTGGATATGCAGCTCACAAGGTGTCCATTGTCGATGTCGTCTCGGATACTTGTCCAAGTCCGCTTCGGCAGCCACCGAAGCCTTGTTGCTAGCACTGGAGGGGCCGATGATGTTAGGATTACTTGGAGGTTCTGGCCCGTCTCATGTTGTTGGCTCAAGGCTAACTACACCTCTCTTGGATCTCTTCTTGCATTCTCTCATTTGTTTGATTCAGGCGTTCTTCAAGCGCACTAAGTCATTGTGTCTGTCGAGCCTTGCTCCTCGCCCGACTCCTATAGGTCTCGGCGTCTGGGAAACCAACCTTCCACGGGACAACGCCGACTCCTCGTGTGCGTCGAGGTGGTGCTCTGGATTTTGCAAGGCCCTTGTTAGCCCGTTGTTCTCCTGTTTGGCACAAAGCTACCACAGGAAGACTCCTCGATGGTGTACAAGCCTTACGCCACATCTCTTAGCACCTCTCCAAACACAACATTGCCGTTATCATCAAGGCTTTGCGCCGTGACCATAGAACCAATGCTTTGCTCTGTCGGGCCAATCCATTGTTGCGGGTGCGATACCCTTCACTAGCAGGTCCTGTTCCCTCTTCTCCCATTTTGGTATTGCATGGCGGTAACCACCAGGGCCGAGTCGGTGGTGATAATTCTTCTTCTGTGCATTCAACTTATTCTTCTCACTCAAACTTTGACCTTCGTCCCGAAGTCTTGTAGTTCTAAACACATCCCAGTGATCTTGCAACTTTGGGTGCTTGTTGAAGTCGGGCGTTCGATTCTTCTTGATATACTCCGTGTTCAGCTTCTTTTTATAAGTCTGGAATGCGACCGCCATCTTCTTAAGAGTGTAACTCTTCACCTTCTCTTCGGTCCCTTGGGGGAAGGTGAATGTCTCCTTCACATCGTTCCAAAGCATGTTCTTCGTATCTTGAGGGACCTAATCCCATTTTGCTATGCTAATTGCCACGTGGTCCCTAACGTGGACGCCACATGCCGAATTGAACGGCCCAAGCGCCCCCGAGGGTGCAAGAGGTCGGCCGTCCTTGCCGACTTCGGTGATAACATGTCTTGCCTTCTTCTTCTTGCTTGGACCTCGCTGACGTGATTGCCTGCCTGGTTGACCGATCTGAAAGCATGGTACAATCATGAGCGGTCGAGGATGTTGGCTTAGCATGGTAGTGGAACCGACAATCATGAGCGTGGTGATTGTTACCTCGCCGCCTCATCGTGCTCTGCTGACCTCATCGTGCTCTGTAGCCTCATTGGCCTCGGTGGCCTCGGCGACCATGAGGGCGCGAGTGCGACTCCGTAGTCTCATGATCATCACATCCGCAATCAAATTTCTCATAAATTCTTCTTCGTCCATAAATGCGTTTCTTAGGCTAGAAGAAGCACTCGAAAATTAACGAAAATAGATCACATTTCATGTAAAGGCGATGGGGAAGAGGCGGTAGAGAGGATGTGGAAGACGGTGTGGAAGGCGGTGGGGAAGAGACGGTAGAGAGGATGGGCGGCGACGCCGAAGATGTTCCTAATGTAAATCGGCCAAATACTATACGATGGTAATTTTGCTAGAGTTGAGAGGAAATCAAGTGATGTTGTGACCTCATGCTACAAACATGTGCACATGTAACTTTAAAATGATACTTATACATTAGAAAAAATTCATATGATACATATACATCTCGAAATGAAAAATAATATGAAAAAATTCATATATACTTAAGAATATATTTGCTTTATAAAAATAATGAATCATTCTTATTCCACACTAAAATGATTTTTTAAAAATAAGCCCTGCAAGTTCAAGAAGCATGGATGTCACGAGGCGTCCGTTGCAGAAGCGAAGCCATGAGGAGCGAGGCTCGCTTGAAATGAACTTAGTTCTTGTCTTCTTCTGCGTACCCTTGTCCATAGGCTTTCTCCGCTCCTCTTCTTCATTGATCGATGTACCTGAGACGCTCTCGTGACATCCATGCTTCTTGAACTTGCAGGGCTTGTTTTTTAAAAAATCATTTTAGTGTGGAATAAGAATGATTCATTATTTTTATTACAAATATATTCTAAGAATATATGAATTTTTTCATATTATTTTGTACGATTATTTTGGGATTGTGATATGTCACTTTTATACACATACATCTTTATACACACAAATATATATGTTTATACACATACATCTTTCAAGGTCACATATATATATTTTTAAACACATACATTTTGGTCAACAAAATATACATACACATAAAATTGTAGGATTTTCTCTTTTTGTAACTCCGGTATATAATGAATTTGATCTTGAAATTTCACACGTAGGCTACATGTGTATAAAATTGTAGGTTGATTCATTATATCCGAGAGTTAAAAAGAAAATTGACAAGTTTAAAGAGCTTAAACTTGTCGAAATTTCAAAATTCACGAGAAATTAGAATAATTCACATGATATATATTCATTTGACATGATACATATACATTTCAAACTTCACATATACATAGAAATCTCACACATACATAGAAATCTCACATATACATAGAAACCGATCAATAAAAATAGAAATTTCAAAATTCACGAAATTAGAATAATTCACATGATACATATTCATTTGACATGATACATATACATTTCAAACTTCACATATGCATAGAAATCTCACACATACATAGAAATCTCACATATACATAGAAACTGATCAATAAAATAGAAATTTTAAAATTCACGAGAAATTAGAATAATTCACATTATACATATTCATTTGACATGATACATATACATTTCAAACTTCACATATATATAGAAATCTCACACATACATAACAGAATGATGCCCATAACATTGTCAATATGATGCATTGCATAGAAAGAAAGTATATACTATATATTTATAAATAGTCTAGTAAAGTATCCGCGAAGTCACATATACAGCAGCAATAAAACCAAGTTGAAGTTTTAGACACAATGATCTAAACAGTGCTTTGAATCACAGAGAAATCACTAACTAACAGATTAATATTGCCTCATTTAATTGAATCATCATAGAGCGGCAGAGGAGAATAAAATCGGTGCCTCCAGATCAAGAAATCTGACCTCTAGCTCGATGGCTAGTCCTCAAATTTCTCAATCGGTTCCTTGAATCAACACCAACAGATAAAGTAATGCCAGCTAAAAGGATCTTCTTATGAGCTTAATTACAAATAGAAGGAATAACAATATCGGAAGAGAAATATAAGCAGGACATCCAACATGGATAATAAGCGAGTTAACCAAAAGCGTTATAGTACTCATGTTTGGTTTTGCAACTATTGCTCTCAGATTTAATAAATTGATGGGTTGCTCCAAATGAGCCCTCCAACACCAATTTCAGCAATATATCATAGGGTATACAAATCTGAAATTAGTGAATCTATACAATTGACCTTTGTTTAATAAACTTGATTCACTAGAACTCAACAATGGACTATGAAAAGCTACTGAATAGTAGGACAAAGACCAATTTGGACTAAAACAGAGTAGACAAAGTTATTCACAACTAAGTTCCAGATTAGATCAGGGATATCAATGCGAACCAAGCCTCATAACAGGAACTAATAACATGATAGCATGTCACATATACAACAAACAATAAAACCAAGTTGAAGTTTTAGACACAATGATCTAAGCATCTTTGAATCATAGAGAAATCACTAACTAACAGATTAATATTGCCTCATTTAATTGAATCATCATAGAAGCGTGAGGAGAATAAAATCGGTGCCTCCAGATCAAGAAATCTGACCTCTAGCTCGATGGCTAGTCCCTCAAATTTCTCAATCAGTTCATTGAATCAACACCAACGAGATAAAGTAATGCCAGCTAAAAAGGATCTTCTTACAAACAACACCAAGACCATTCAGGACCTCTAAGGAAAGATTGACATAACCGAAAAACACAATACCTCGGCAACCTTTAACAAGCAACGGAGGCACAACAAAAAAATACACAACTCATCGCCAAACATACTCCCGGGATAGCATGCGAGCGCATTTTTGAGTTTGATTCCAGAAACCAAGCAGCAAATCGCTCAACCATTATCAAAAGCAAAGCCATTTTGACTTCCTCCAGGATGATATAAGACCCATTTCTTATATATTTCCTAGTTGATTTCAGCACCATCTGTTAGTTCTAGAATCGACAGCAAGCATGAATCGACAGCACCATCTGTTAGTTCTAGAATCGACAGCACAAACTCCCAGCACTTTCACTCTTGAGGATACCAACCAGGAATGTCGTTGCAACCCAAGCAAAATTCTTGAAGCAGAACAAAAGCTAGATCCTACACTCACGACACCCAACCGCATATTATTTTATCAAGCGACAAGTGATCTCATCGGGTAAGGAGGGCACAAACCCTAGGGTTGGCGAAGGAGGGGAACAGCGGAGGCAAAGCGGAGGCAAGGCCGGAGGCGAGATCACGAGCGGTGGGGTCGTCGGAGGCGAGGAGGACGGCGTCTTGGTGGGAGTCGTCGAGGCGTCCCGGTCGTCGGAGATCTTTGCAAACGAGCGGGAGGAGGAAGAGATTGGGGAACAATGGCGGGAGTAGCAAAAATTGGGGAAGAGGAGGTGGCGGGAGGGATTTATAGGTGCAACATCAGTCCCGGTTGAATACACCAGCAGGATGATGAGTCATTCTCAGCGACCCTAGGCACTATCGATCCGGTTGAATACACCAACCGGGACTGTTTAACTATTGTTTCATTAAATAATTTTTAAAAATGCTTTTACAACTTTTGATTCATTTAGCCTTTTTTTTAAGATTTCTTTTTTTAAAATCTACTGTTTAACTATTGTTTCATTAAATAATTTTTAAAAATACTTTTACCACTTTAGGTTCAATTAGCCTTTTTTAAAGATTCCTTTTTTTATTTCTTGTTTAACTATTGTTTCACTAAATAATTTTTAAAAATGCTTTTACCACTTTAGATTCATTTAGCCTTTTTTAAGATTTCTTTTTTAAATCTCTTGTTTAACTATTGTTTCATTAAATAATTTTTAAAAATGCTTTTACAACTTTAGATTCATTTAGCCTTTTTTTAAGATTGTAAGAAATAAAGTAATTTTGCACTCTTATAATTCCATTGCAAATTGTCACCTTGTTATATTAGTGCGAGAGGGACTTTGAACAATATTGTTAGTCAAATATTAGTACAATTTGAGCAGAAAATCTGAACAACAGGAAAACCTCTAGAGGAATGAGAAACTAGTATGTTAGTAGTCTATTACACCAAAAGAAAGCAAAGCAATCCATATTTGCTAACATACTTTGCTTTTACAAGTGATTCTTCATTATGATCACGGCGTACGTAGGGAGATTCCTCTGTATCATTCAGGACACTTGTGGGGTATGTATACCCGGGGGCCTACAGCGAACTGCGAAGGCCTAACGAGCGAAACTAAGGCAGTGACTCTGAGAAGGCGGAGGCGGCTGAAATTTGAGCAAGGCGTGAAGAATCAGGACAAATCCTAGTTAAGGAAACCGAGTCGTATTTGGCAGGGGATGATTGTAATCCCAACTAATACATAATCGGAATAGATGTAAAGATATAAACTCCACCTCGAGTCCGAGTAGGACTCTCTTTTGTAAACCGCCTCCGCCCTGTTATATAAAGGGAGGGGACGAAAGAAGAGGACACAAGATCAACAGCAAATAAGCTAGCCAATCATAATCCCAGAGCACAGGACTAGGGTATTATCTCCACCGTGAGAGCCCGAACCTGTATAATTCCTGTGTCTTGTGTTACCATCGAGTTTCGATCCAGCGCCTAGCCCCCTTTTCATTATTGTCGGTAACAACCCTCGACAGTTGGCGCGCCAGGTAGGGGCTGCGCTAGGATCAATCTCAGCAAGTTCGATGGCAATCTCCAGCAGAAACATGGCCACCTTCGTGCCGGCCCAGGCGTTTCGCTTCGGAAGTCTGATTTTCATCGCCGACGATTTTGGCCATCTTTCCCTTTCGGATTCGAATCAGTTCCAATCTGGAGGCAATTCTGAGGTTCCCTCAGCCGGACAACCACTCGGATCGGGAACAGGCATGGCCATCTGTCCCCGGACGGTAAGCGAGTCTGAACCCGTCTTGGCCGGAACCGGTGATGTGAACCCCAGTGGTAAAATATACTAGAAAACCACTCAGATTCAAAGGTCAACCCCCCTCATCTTCATGTTCCTCCGATTCAGAAGACGAGGCGGAAAATCTTCAGAGCTTTCGTAGCATTTTCGTGATCGAAGAGCTGCGAACTGAATCTCGACCTTGAAGGGCATGACGCAAGCGGCGCAAAGGAAGAGCGTCATCATCAAGAAGGCCGCGCGAGGCTCCTCCAGAACATAGGCCGCAATGTCAATGAAGAAATCTTGCAGACGAAGATGGGAAACCAATCGGTTTTTCATACTCCTCAGCAGAACATCGTTGCCTTCAAGACGCTTCTTGATACCTTAGGACCACTGCTTGGTCCTGATAGCCCGACCGCTCCGATCGTAGCCCAAGTTCAGGCTATGGTGGCGGCGGCGGCGATTCAGCAGCACCAGGAGGAGCCAAGGGAAAAGGAGCCATCTCGTACTCGCCTCCTCAACTCACGAGCCGCTAGTAGCAATCTGACTCGCGATCGTCCTGAGCGAGAGCTTCGGCGAGGGAAGACTCTCGGCATAGCATCGGTGGGACCTCGCGCAGATTTCGCGCTAGATGGCGTGGCCGGGAAGATGAAAAGCGCCGTGGCTAAAGATGATATGAACGTTTTGGCATTGGCCACGGCGGGATGATCGCCGGAATCACCTCCGCCATAATAGAGGGGAAGATGAAGACCGCCGAGCGAGATCACCTTGTCGGCGCTCTCCACGAAGACGCAGCAGCGGTCCTATTGAAGGCATCCGGGCTTTCACCTCGCTGCGCCAGTGGTTTGGCGAAGGTTCAATCCAAAAGCATCACCAAATTTGATGGAGAAAGAGATCCGAAGCTTGGCTCGGGTTTACTTTCTTGCGATCATGGGCTGCAGAAGCGATCACAATGTGATGGCTAATTACCTCCAGTCATGCTCACTTCTTGACCCAAGCAGCTCCACAGGCCTTCGGCGAATTCCATAGTTCTTTGGGAAGATCTTTGTGAGCAATTTATCACCAATTTCAAAGGTACTTACGGCGACACGGAATGCAATGGGATCTGTACCCGCTCGCGAAAAAGGAATGAGGCGCTCAGAGAATTCATCGGCGCTTCATGCAAAAGAAGAATACAATCGAGATATCTCGGGCGGCGATCATCGTGGCATTCCAGAAGGGCGTCAACGACCCCGGCCTAATCAAGAAGATGTCTCGAAAGCCGCCGACCACCGTAAGGGAGATGTTCGAGCTGGCGAATCGTTATGCGACGACCTCAGATGCTTTGGCCGAATGGCAAGATGATCGCCCACGACATAAAGATAAGAAGGATTACGGCAGAGTCATCAAGACAACGAGGCGAAGTGGAAGCTTTGAAGAAATAGTGGCAAGAATGAGCAAGGCCGACCTCGTGCGCCTTGACCGATGACTACTGACACGATGATGGAAGCTATTTGTCCTTTTCACCTAAAAAGGTAAACACGCGCAAAAGATTGCTTCACTTTGAGGAGATTAAGCTAAAGAATCTAGAAAGCGACCGAGCAGGCGAAGCAAAAGATGAAGGAAGAAAAAACAAGATCCCCAGAAGATGACGGCGAATATCAAAAGATGGAACGCGAGCTCAACTACATTTACGGAGGCTCAATGGCTTATGAGTCGAAGCGAAAGCAAAAACTCACGGCCAGAGACTTCAACGCCGTCATGCCAGCAGCTCCTCAGTACCTCAGATGGTCCGAGATCCCCATCACTTTTGACCGCTCGGACCACCCGGATCACATCCCTTTTCCTGGGAGATTTTCGCTGGTGTTGGACCCGGTGGTGCGCAATGTTAAACTCAAGAGGGTGCTGGTCGACGAAGGGAGTGGGCTCAATGTTCTCTTCTCCAAAACTTTCGACGATATGAAGATTCCTCGTTCCGAGCTGAAGCGGGGTTCATCACCATTTCATGGAGTAATTCCCGGAACTTCTTCAATCCCACTCAGACAAATCACCTTGCCGGTCACGTTTGGAACCAAGGAGAATTTTGGACGAGTACCTCAACTTTGAAGTAGCCGACTTCTGGGCGGCATATCATGCCATCTTGGGAAGGCAGGCAGCGATTCATGGCCGTTCCTCATTACACTTATCTCGTCACGAAGATGCGGGGCGAAGGGCATCATTTCCGTGCGTGGCGATGTCAGCGATCGTTCATCTGCGACAGAGAAAGCTGCGAGATGGCTGAAGCTCAAGAGATAGCAGATGATAGAGAGAAGATCCGGAAGGCGGCCGCACACCAAGAAGACGAAGGAGAAGTACCGACCAAGAAGTAGGTCAAGACAAGCCTGAATCCTAACGAGGCGACCAAGAAGGTAATCCTCGACCGTCAACTCGCCTGAACGACTCGATCGAAGCAGCCTCACCCCAAATAGGAAGGCCGCTCGTCACCTTTCTTGAGCCAATCGGGACATCTTCGTGTGGAAACCATCCGATATGCCGGTGTTCCTAGGGAGGTGATCGAGCACTCTTTGAACGTTGACGAAGGCCAAGCCCATCAAGCAGCGGCTCGAAGATTTGCTCAAAGCGGGAAAGAAGCCATCGGGAAGAAATCACGAAGCTTTTAGCGGCGAGGTTTTATAAAAAAGTGTACCATCTGGTGGTGGCGAACCCGGTGCTTGTTACGCAAAAAGAATAAAGCTATCGCATGTGCGTTGATTATCTGAGATCTCAACAAAGCATGCGAAAAGATCCTTCGGCCGCCTCGTATGACCGGTGGTAGATTGACGCACAGTGTGAGCTTCTCGATTTACGGATGCCTACTCGAGGATATCACGGATCGGGCTAAAGAGGAAGAGCGCATCAAGACCTCATTCATCACTCCGTTTGGCACGATACGCTATGTCACGATGCCGTTCGGTTTGAAAAACGCTGGCGCAACTTATCAGCGCGCAATCTGGCGATGTTTTCACTCCCGGTCGCGCATAGCGTGGAAGCATATGTGGATAGCGTTGTTGTCAAGTCTCGCGCAAAGAAGACCTCATACTGGGACTTAGCTGAAACCTTTGAAAGCCTAAGGGCTTACAAGATGAATCTCAACCGAAAAAATCGTGTTTGGAGTCCGTGCGGGAAATTACTCGGATTCATTGTTTCAATGAGAGCATCGGCGAACCGAGAAAAGATCAATGCAATTCTAAAATGAAACCTCAACCGGCCGGAAGGATGTCGAAGCTCACCGGATGCATGGTGGCACTCGGCGAGTTCATCTCGGCTAGGGTCACGAGGAATGCCCTTCTTCAAACTTCTAAAAAGCGGGCAGCTTTCAATGGACCACCGATACTGTGAGGCTTCGAACTCGAAAACATTCTTGTCATCTCCACCGTCTTTGGTTCCACCAATGCCCAAGAACCCTTTTTGCTCTACATTGCATAACGACTCATGTAGTCGGTGCCGCAATCGTGGTAGAAACGGAAGGAAGAAGGACACCTCGAGAAAATCAAAGGCCGATCTACTTCATCGTGAAGTCTTTGGGAGAATCAAGGTGCGCTACCCGCAGTACAAAAAACTCATGCGCCCGTGTTGCTCGCCTCTCGCAAACTCAAGCACTACTTCCAAGAGCATTCAATTTGGGTGGTCACCACCTTCCCGCTGGGGACATACTCCTGTCGGGAGGCCACAGGAGGATTACAAAATGGGCCGGTCGAGCTCGGGGCCTTTGAAATCTCCTTGAGGCATAAGCGGCAATAAAGTCTCAAATACTTGCGATTTCACCGCCGAATGGATAGAATTGCAAACTCAACAACCATCGAAGAGATGGAATATTGGACAATGTATTTCGACGGATCCCTCATGCTCGGTGGCGAGGAGAGGCATGGTCCTCATCTCTCCAACGGGTGGCGCTGAAATCGTCCTTGAGATCCACTTCCGGCGTCAAACAATGCCGCCGAGTACGAGCACTCATCCCGGGCCGCATCGCGATATCCCTTAGTGTCCGACGGTGACTATTCGGGCGACTCCATGTTGGTAATTAATCAAGTACAAAAGGATTGGTGCGTGCGTCGAAGACAACATGGCGACATCTTGCCGAAGTCTGAAGCTAGAAGGCAAGTTCGGACGATTTGGAGCTCATTCATGTGCCGCCGTGACAACGGCGTTGCGAGACAATTAGCAAGGCTGGGTTCCACTCGAACCTTGATTCCGTACGGTGTGTTTGTCGAAGAACTCCATAAACCTTCAATAAGCCAAAAGCGAGGAACAAGGCAAATCGGAAGAAACACCCATTGAAGAAGAGGTCTTAGTCATCAGCGCTTGTAGACGGCCCCTTTTCTTTATTACCTGTTAAGGGATGAACTTCGAGAAGACCGAGCAGGCGAGCGCATCTCGTGACGTAGCAAGAACTACATGGTAGTAGGAGAAGAATTATTCCGAAAAAGTGCCTCCGGAGTTCTAAGGCGATGCATATCAGAACAAGAAGGAAAAAACCTACTCAGAGAAATCCATTCGGGAATCATGGGCATCCACGGCGTCAAGCACCTTTGGTGGGCAAGGCATATCGGCAAGGCTTCTTGGCGCCGATCGCCGTGATCGAGCGGAGGACATCATCGAACTCGTGAAGGATGCCGGTTTTTTGCTCGCCAAATACACGCGTGCACGCTCACAAGCTCTGAGACAATTCCGATCCTTGGCCGTTCGCGATGCAGGGGCTTGACATGGTCGGACCATTGAAGAAGGCTCAAGGCGGCCTCACTCATCTCTTTGTCGCGTCGACAAATTCACCAAGTGGATAGAAGCAAAGCCAGTGGCTACAATCATAGCGGCCAAAGCCAAAGAATTTTTTCAAGAGATTATGGTAAGGTTCGGCGTGCCAAATAGGATTATCACGGACAACGGAACCCAATTATGAGGAGAAGAATTCCAAGACTGGTGCGATGAGCTCAGCATCAAAGTTTGCTTCGTCTTCGTAGCTCATCCAAAGAGCAATGGTCAGATAGAAAGGGCAAATTGTATGGTGCTGCAGGGCTTAAAGGCGCGAATCTTCGACCGTCTCGAACCATATGTCACCCGATGGGTAAAAGAATTGCCTTCGGTACTCTGGGGGCTGAGAATCACCCAAAGAGAACAACAAGGCGATCACCTTTTTTTTTGGTCTCGGCTCGAAGCGATCCTACCCACCGAGTTGACCTTGGATCCCCGGTCCGGAATTTCAAGGAGGCCGAGTCGGAGAAAGCGAATGGAAGACATCGATCATTGGAGGAGGCAAGGAGGTCGCCGAGGTCGATCGGCGGATACCTCAAGCCTGCTAGCGCTACCACGATCAAACGTCCAAAGCCGAAGCGTTCTCCAAGGCGATTTGGTCCTCATAAAGGGTCGAAGCACGAGCACAAGTTATCTCCGAATTAGGAAGGCCCTACATCATCGGCGAGGTGACACGTCCAGGAGCCTCTGAGGCTTAAGCGAGAAAGGCGGCGTCATCATCAACAACTCATGGAACATAGAGCGACTACTCTGCTTTTTACTCCTAAAATGTTTTATATTTGTTGAATCTTTTCCTAGACTTGCTACTCAATTGTTACTCAATTAGCGATGAAGTCGGGCTACCTAATAGTGTTATGCATGCTTAACCTTGGTAGGAGGATTACTTGTTTCAAGAGATGCCATGTGTCCGAATTTCTATTTAATTGACTTGCTACTCAATTGCTCCTCAATTAAGCAGTAAGTCGGGGGCTACACCTAATAGTGTTACACATGTGCAACCCCGCTTGCAAACCAACTTCTATCTTTTTTCTTTTCCCTACGGTCATGACTAAATTCGAGTGCTCTAAACCCTCGATTGTGAAACCCTGGACGAAAAAGTCTAGTTACCTGACAAAAAGCATGTTCGAGGGAAAAGGCCAAGCGCCAACTCGCGATGCTCGGGGGGCTAGACTAATCGGAAGGGGTGCTTAAACATAAGGGAAGATGAAAACCACTCGGGAAAGTCGAAAAAGATCTAAACAAGGAAAAAAGAAAAGGCAGGCTGCAACTAAAATAGTCTTACAAAAGTCCACCATTGTCCAGAAACCATAAAAGATATATACAACAAAAGTACTATTTAAACGTTTTCTTGTAGACAACAAAAGTGCTACTTTTCTTGCAGAAATAAAATCTACCCCCGGCGCGCACGCCCCATGGCCTCAATGAGGGCGTCCCTGGCCTCAGCAAGCCTAGGGACAACCTCGATCAAGGCGTCAGCGGTGGCGGTGTCGAGGCGACGGCCTCTGCTCATGACCTCGCCATGGCGAGATCATACTCAGCCCAGGCTCGGCAAGTTCGCCCTCGGGATCCTTGAGGCGTCATCTCCAAAGCGAAGAGCATGTTCTCGATCCACGGTTCAGCCCGCGGACGGGGATTACGGAGGGAGAGACAAGGAGAGATCCTCGGAAGAAGAAGAAGAATCCATGAGGAAGAAGAAGAAAGGAACACGTAAAAAACGAGCGATCAGCAAGGCGGTCACAATTCCATAAGCACAAAAAGCGAAGAAACCAAGCAAAGAGGAAGGCAAGCGGACGAGTGTTTCAAAGAAACAAGAAGAGGTTCTTGAAGAAAAGAAGAGAATGAGCCGGCGGAGAGCGGTAGTCTGCTGCAAATCACAAAACCGATTTGAGTTCACTCTTATACGGGCAACGTCTATCCTTGGAGAGACTCGCTCTCGCTCAAAGCAGCCTTTATCATCAGGCGGAGGCGATTCACCTCCGGACGTGCTAGGCGTAAGCGTCGCACATGTCTCGAGGTCAAAGCGCCATGATGATCGAAGACTTCAAAGCAGGCTGGGCGCGGACATGCCTCATAATGGTAGGAACCAGCGAGTGCATTAAAGCGGAATCAAGACATTTTCACAAGGCAAATTCGGGCGGAGAATTTTTCAATATTGGAATAATCATCCCAAAGGAACAAAAATCGTAGGGCAAATTCGGTGCAAGCGAAGACTACAGGGACCCAAGTCCAAGTTTTTAACTAAAGCGTGGCGGTGTCCTTGACCTCATCCATAAGGGCAAGCGCTTGATCGTCATCGACAGTATGGGCAAACCCTCCTTGACAGCCTTAAGCTCCACCCGCGGATACAAGGACTTGGTGATCGCCAACACTTGGCAGGCGCTCGTGATTGCGATGTCCTCCAAATCTGTGATAAGCTTCTTAGGGGCTTCTTCCAACCTCTGAATTGTGATATCGGCGTCATAAGGGACACCACTGGTGCCGGCTTCATCAGGACTCAGGATTCGCAACATCCTCTCTGAACCCGCTTGGAGGCGATCGGCTCGCGCTTCAGTACATTTGATCTTATCATTAAGAACCTGGTACTGAGCTTGCGAGTTGACCCGATGCTTACTGAGGATACGGTCGGAGTAAGTCGGAGCGCTAAAAGAAGGGCGACAAGGCAGAGGACAAAGCGAGGCGCACTGCCAACTCTCTTGTCGGCTGGCCACTTCTTTCTTGGCATCTTCTTGACTTTCTTTAGTTCCTCATTTGGAAAGAGAGGACTCGAGCTTCTCCGAAATCTGAAAAACAGGACCGAGGCATCGAAGGCGAAGAATAAGAGTCGGGGCTCAAGGCACTTTCGGACAAGAGGAATCTGTCGAGAAGAATTAACCCGAGTTCAGCTTCTCGCCTCGAGAAAGTGGATTCGACTTTGAAGTCCTTCGGTTCCTCTCAATTCTCTCTGTGGTGCGTGTGAGCTCCCCCTCCATTTCAGTCTGGATCTGCTCAACCGGCGTAATCCTTCCTCATTTTCATCCTCGGGAGTAATTTTGAAGAAGAAAATTCCGGTCCTTGGCGAAGGGCGGCAGTATTGGAGCGACAAAGCAAGGATAAGCCGGAGAAAACAAAAGACTCCTAAAGAAAGTACAGTACTGGGCAACTCACATTGCCAAGCCGATAACAGGTGTAGGCGGCGTCACAGAACGACTCCCAATCCTTATCCTCATCTTCGCCGTCTAAAAGGATCACATCACCGTCATCATCAACAAATGCAGCCCTGACAGGAGATTTGGGCGAGGCGAGGACTTCTTCATGCGGTGGTGATGGGCGAAGGGAAGGAAGATCTTGGCGTCAAAGGAGAAGCAATGGCATTGCGGGGGACGCAGTCGCGGACGGTCGGTCAGAAGGAAAGGTGGTAGGAACCACTCGGCTCCAAATTGGCTTCACGCTTGTAGCCTCGAAATTTGTCGGGAGGACCATTCGGCTGGTTTCGGCAACATTAGAAGCGGCCAGACGCTTGACATCAACCAACCTCTCATCCTCCGCGATCTGGAATCACCCAGTGGACAAGCGCCGGAGACTCGGATGTGGTGTCTCGTGAAGGACTTCATCACGGGATCCTCGAGAAGAAACAATCAAGACGCGGTCGGGGAACAAGGAAGGGATGACAAGGAAATTCAACCTGTTGGATCTTGTTATCTTGCACTTTAAACCCTTGAGGCGGATGGACTACCGGCGGGGAGTTCTGTAGGCATACTTTATGCGGCAAACAAGGAGCTCGATCGAGACGTGAGCGAAGGCACACTTCGACTATGGGGTAAGGCGGGCTTAAACACTTCAGGTCCTGGTGGCTTGAAGAGGAAGAAGCCGGAGGAGGCGCATGGTCGAGGGTCCGGATCTTTGGGCCACTGATCGGACGTACATCTTTAGCCATTGCTTCCTCTTAGCCTTGCGAACAACGGATTTTCCCTTTCTGACAGGATTATCGTCGAGTTCATTCACTCTACTCCGCTTTGCAATTGGGGCTCTGCGAAGAAGCTACGGCGGGGAAGTTTAAACTATCACCCTTATGCAGGGAATTCGGGGCTGGCGCATCGGAAAAGAAGGCATCACGTCCTACAAGTCGAAAAAGAAGACATATTCGGGTCAAAGTCCTAACAAAAGTAAGAAGGTTCAGCGGGAAGGCGATGAAGATCCCTTCTGGGAGGAGGGGTTGAGCTTTGTAAAAGGTCTCGGGCTTACAGGAGCAGCGATCTTCTCATTGGGCGAAAAAATCAACAGCATGTTGAAGAAACGCCGCGGGTAATTTCTCGAAACCTCCGGTAGGGTCGTTGGCGCCCTCATATTCGTACCGGGATGAACTCGATCTTTGAGAGGCTGAATTAAAAGTCTGAAGTTAGCAACAGCAGTAGTGCGATGAGCCCATTCTCCTTCAACTCAAACAATCAACCCCATGAGGTCAATCACTTGGTCCATCCATCATCTCACGGGAAGCGATGTCGATCAAGAAGGCTTGGGTGGCGTCGGTAAAGCGGGCAATGGAGGATCGATTAGCGCAATAAAACCACTCTTGGTGCCAACTCTTATTCGAGGTCTTGAAAGGAATGGTAAAGTAAGGCTTTTCATGCCATCCTCGATTGGAACCCGGCACCCCAACCACTTTCGGGAGTTCTTATTAGGAAAAGACTTAAGAAGGAAAAGGTGGTGAAAGAGATTGAAGTGAGGCGAATACCAGGAAGGCCTCACAGAGGTTGGCGAAGGCGGCAATTTGGAGAATGGAGTTGGGGTTAAGATGAGTTAGCTCGATCCCATAAAACTCAAGAATGCTTGCGGAGAAAAGGGATCTTGGGAGACCAAGCCCACGCATAAAAAAGATTCAAAGGCGACCACTTCCTCGGCCACGAGGGTGGGCAGAGTCACTACTGCGGCGATGGCGCGAGCATTACCAATGACGAAAAAACCGCGCAACACTAAATCCTCCAGTAGCCGCCTCAAATCGTTACGAGGTAGCCCAATCCTTGGCGGCGGCCAGACGGATGAGCAGTTCTTGGAGAAGAAGGCGACATTCTCGAGCGAAGAAACCTCGCGATCGCGAGGAGATTAGGATGACAAGAAGAGTTAACCCTAGCGGCGGAGGTCGCGAGGAAAAAGATGGAGAACAAAGGGGCAAATGGGAGCGATTGCAAGGCCACCTCATTTGCTCCATATTGATAGGAAAGCGGCGCCGACTCTCGCCTCGAGCGGGAAACCACATCACCCTTCCAAAATCCTGAAGCCGCCCTAGGGAGCACTTGAGGTGGGCAGCCGGACACGCACGCCGTGCATAACGCCAACTGCCCAAAAAATTGAATTTGGAAATGGTATGCCCCAAGATGGGCCAAAAGCGAAGCGTGACACGGGATATGAGTACCACCCAAGAAATAACATCCTCTTATGGTATGCCTCATGATAGGCCGTAAGCTGATATCGTTCAAAAAGCGAAGTCAGTGCACCGTAAAGATGACTCTAAAATAGATGCCTACTAGGTATGATGATCGTGTGACCCCAAGAAGGCGGCGAAGGATACCCGATGGAATGAGAGATCGCTCAGTAAAAGGCCAAGGATTATGCGCTTGGGATCTTGCTAATACCACTCGGTGAATCTGGTCGCATACAGAAACATACCAAGTAATGAGTCGGCACAGTAAACCAGGGTCAAAACAGCTTCGAATAAATTGCACAAAGAATTTCGTCGAGTTCTTTGTGACCTCCTCGCCAAGCGACAAGCACTCGGGAAGACTTGACCGCAGGAAGGCACTTGATCATGAAGCACTCGGGGGCTACTGTGGGGTATGTATACCCGAGGGCCACTGGCGAACTTCTTGAAGGCCCAACAGAGTGAAACTAAGGCTAGGCCGACTACTGATATCGGGAGGCGGCTTTGGTGAGCAAGGCGTGAAGAATCAGGACAAATCCTAGTTAAGGAAATCGAGTCGTATTAGGCAGGGGATGATTGTAATCCCAACTAATACATAATCGGAATAGATGTAAAGATATAAACTCCACCTCAGTCCGAGTAGGACTCTCTTTGTAAACCGCCTCTAATCTGTTATATAAAGGGAGGGACGAGAAGAAAGAGGACACAAGATCAACGACAAATAAGCTAGCCAATCATAATCCCGGAGCACATGACTAGGGTATTATCTCCTTTGTGAGAGCGAACTCATATAATTCCGTGTCTTGTGCTACCATCAGTTGGATCGGTAGCCTAGCCCCTTTTCATTATTAGCCGGTAACAACCCTCGACAACACTAATGTCTCGTTCACCGTGAAAGGAAGCGACTCGTCAGGCTGATTATACTCTTCTTCGTCAAGTGGCGCCCTCAACTCCGACAATCCTTCTTTTACGGAAGAACCACGTGGCGCCTTGGTGATCGCTACTACTAGTCTTCTCATACCTTTTTAGTTTCTTGTCCATGTCCATCACATAGAATACTGTGTCACATCATTAGCGAGCACGAGCGGTTCGTCCCTATAGGCCACTTGCTTGAGGTCCCGGTTGTCATATTGTACTTATCGATATCCACGGTATCGGTTTGACCCATTGGCATCAAGCAGAGGGACTTTTAATGGCCCATACTCCAGCTCCCAGATCTCCTCTATGAAACCATAGTAGGTGTCCATCTTTCCATTTTGTCCAAGGCATCTATCTGAGACGCCCTTGTTTTGGTTGGTGCTCTTGCTATCACAGGTTGTCGCGTAAAATGTGTACCCATTTATCTCATACCCTTGAAATGATATGATTGTTGTGGGCGGTCCTCGAGCCAAGAGTTTTAATTGTTCATCGAAATGCATGTCCTTGCTTGCATGATTGCTTTTATAACCAAGCGCGAAATGATCCATTTACTCTCTGCGATCCACTTATCGACTTCTCTGGGTATTGGGCGTGTAGACTCATCTCGTGATCATAGATATATGGAGCCACTCGATTTGCTTGTTTCAATACCGTGAAATGTGCTTGTTTAAATACAAGTAGATCGTAAGCTATAGGATTCTTTTCTCCCTAAAGTCCCTTTTCCTTGTAGCCTCCCCTCATGGCGTGATCTGAGGGCGCCAATCATATTCAGATCATCAATGTAACTAACACAAAACTTCGATCACCTCCTCTGTCTGTGACACCACATGCAATGCGACCTTACAGGCGAGACCGGTTACAAACATACTTCTTTAGGATACCCATATACCTCTCGAAAGGAACATATTGTGGAGGAACACAGGTCCGAGAATTTCTATCTTTTTAACAATGTGGACCATGAGATGGACCATAATATCAAAGAAGGATGACCAGACTATTGACCATGTCATCATGCAAATTAGATACCTTATTACGAACTCGATGACCTTCTGCGACACAGCGTTGAAGAACAAACCTGACTTTATGATTGTCCTCGTACCCTCTGGCGAGAATACCTCGCACCTCCACTCGGGAACAAGCGTGTCATCAACACATGACAATCATGGGATTTTATGTATACGATTTTATTCTCTTTCATGTTTATGAGTCTCCTTATGTTGAGGAGTATCCGGAAGGGACCTTCACCTTGTTCAGAACTTAATCATATTTTTTCTCTTCCTTGCTTTCGAGTGTAGCTCATGGGGTGGAAATAATGTTGTCCTTTCTCTCTCTTTTTTGGATGTAGGTGGTTCACGAGTCCCAATAGGCATAGGTCCTTCGTTGCTTGAAGTGTATCTTTTGACTTCTAGTACATATCTAGAAAACCTAGCGAGTTCCATGAGACATTCTTCGTGATATGCATGAAATCCATTGAGTGGCGGACCTCTAAGTCTTTCCGATGAAGGTAAGTCCCAAAATATTGACTTCTTCTTCCAAATAGCCTTCGTGTGACCTTGTTCAGCTGGAACAGGTTTGCTACCAGGACCTTTTTCAAATACTACTTTCAGATCCTTTACCAAAGAAAATACAAGTGTCCCCGCTGCGATGCATGGGCTTCTTACGTTTCTCTTCTGTCCCATCAAAATTCTCACCCTTCCTCATGTAACGGGTCCTTTATATGGAGGAACCTACGGTTGGCCCATGTACACAACCTTCGAGAGTTTTTTAGGTACTTGCGGTTAGTATCCTCTAAGCGATGAATCAGGCTTTATATCCTTTGATAGATAGGCCGATAGGTTACCAAGTGCAGGCCGATCGTTGATGATTCTGAATAGCAATGCCGTAGAAGTGAAGTGCTCTCTTTTGTACTCATCCCATACCGTACACCATCGTTCCACCGGTGTTAACAGATCTTCAACCAACGGTTTGAAATTACACATCAATGTCGTTTCCAGGTTGCCGGGCCTTGGATAAGCAATGGCATCATAATGTACTTCCGCTTCATACGACCAAGGAGGAAGGTTGTAGATACATAGAGTCACAGGCCAAGTCTTTGTATTCTTGCTCATATCGCGAAACGAGTTCATCCCATCCGTACTCAACCCAAACCTTATGTTCCTTGCATCCTCGGCAAAAGTCCGGGTATGTTCTATCGACTTTCCTCCTTTGAGAGCCATCGACCAAGGTGCCTTAGCCTTCCGTCGTCCTTACGGTCTTCCTTGTGCAGCGCATCATCAGGTATCGCTTTGTTATAAATAAGCGCTTCAACCGAGGATTCTAGGAAATACCACACCACCTTAGCAGAGGTCTCTTCTTCTTCTGTTGCCCTCTACCTCACAGGTCATCACGCTTGGTCTTATACCGCGAAGTTTTGCACACGGACAAGCTTCCAAATCCTCATACTCATTGCGATAAAGGATACAATCATTACGACATGCATGTATCTTGTACCTCCAACCCCAAAAGGCGGACAACTTGTTTGGCATCGTCGTAGTTTGGACGGATGTGTTCCCCTTTGGAAGTAACTTCTTTATGAGGCATAACAACTCGTCGAATCCTTTATCGGACAATCCATTGGTAGCCTTCCATTGCATCGGTTCTAGTGTGATACGCAACTTTTATGGCCTGTCGGCGGTTTAGGTACAACAGTGTTCGTGGTCCTCCCAAAGGCGCTAGAACTTTTAGTAATGTCTTTCATCGATGTATTCTCCTTCTCCATCCATGACATCTGGTCTAGGTCATCATCACCAAACTCCCCAATGTATCTTGAAAGAACCATGTTGACCGGCGTCAGGGTTATTGTTGTCGCCTCTTCTTCTTCACCGTCTTCCTATATAATCTTTTCTTCACGTGCTTGGTCCATGGTATAGTTTGACATGAAACCTCTTGTGAGCAAATGAAAGTGAAGGTGGCTGGATTTTGGCCACTCCTTCTCATTCTTGCGATCTATGCATGGACAACATATGTAGCTGACGTCGTGTGTGCATCGTATACGAAGAAAATCTTGCAAACCTGCAAGAACTCCGTGGAAGCGTCGGTCCATGTACATCCATCGCCGGTCCATCTACATTATGTTACATCAAGATAAGCTGTTAGCTCATTTTCCGATAATGAATTGTTGAACCAAAACCTAAATATTAGCTAGATCCACACCTTTAATCTGAGCTAAATAATAATCCAAGCAAAATCTAAACTCACACAACAAGTTTTGCAACCTACAAAAAAGAATTGGTCGTCAGTCGGATTCAAAATTAGAACAAAATTCACAGCGACTTTGTTTGCAAATTCTGTTGAAATTGTAACACCCTAAAATTTCCAAATTATTATTCAATCATTTATTTTATTTTTTCTAAATCTCTAGCACTTAATTAACGATGTTTTCAAAAATAATTTCTGATGGAAATTAAAACCAAAATTATACTAGAAATAATTTTTCTAAGTTTAAAATATTCCAAAGTTTTTTGAAAACTTTTCTCAAATTTTGAACTCATTTTATATTTTCTATTCATATTTCGATATTATTTTAATTAGCAAATGAATTTAAATTTCTTCTTTTCCACATAACTATCGCCATTTCAATATCCCAAACTCCATGATTTGCATGCACCATTCTCCCCAACCACGTGCAACCAAACCTCATCCTTAATCGTCGATGGAACTAAAACCTAAATTTAAGCTAAATCCACATTACATCTGAGCTACATTATAATCCAAGCAAATTCTAAACTTACACAACAAGTTTTTGTATCCTATTTGAAAAGATCAAGCTAGATCTTTACATTCATAATCTTTCATCAATCATGGGAAAAGATCAAATTTTTTTCATAATTCAAGCAAAAAGGCTCCATTTAACACCAAATGATGTGAGGAATGATATTACTAACCTTAGTTACCTTGGTTGCGAGTAAAATGATCAAAATTTTGAAATTTGGGCAGCACCTCCCTCTACATTCATAATCTTTCATCAATCATGGGAAAATATCAAATTTTCTTCATAATTTGAGCAAAAAAGAGGCTCCATTTAACACCAAATGAAGTGAGGAACCGGTTCGTGTATTGAACCCGTCTTGATCGCCCATGAACTTTGTAGCCGTTGAGCCGGGACTGATCTAACTATCGGTCCGGTTAAATCAACTCAACCGATCTTGATGAGCGATAGTAAATATCGGTTCTGTAGTAGTGTAGAAACCTACCACCACTCGAGCAAGGAAAAACTGATCCAGTTTAGCACCGATATCTGAAGTCTAGTCTTCAGCAATTTTGTTCTAGTACCGACCTACGGTGTCTTGGTGCGCTGTGATTCAGTTCTGCTTAATTTCTTCTTTTATCTTTTGGCGATTGTGATTCAGTTCATGTGAGACCGCAATTGTTAGCTTTCGCCACTCTCAAAAGCAACTGGGTGTTATATTATTTCCGACTTCCGAGCTGTGCACTTGCACTGTGCTCTTGGTCATTTCTCCCAAAGTGGTATTGCAGAGTGCAATGTTTTTAATCGAAATCAGTGGTATTCTTCTGGGAGGTCTGAATTTTGAGTGATATTTCCATTTTCGTTTTCTTTTAAGGAAACAAAAAGTGCTCGTGTCAGCAACACAGCTCTACACTATAAGTCTACCACGACGTTCAATGTCCGAACAACAGTGTTGCATTAGGGCTGCTGTAGGATTGATATATACTAATATAGCGATCAGAGTGGGGAAAATGATTACGTAGAAGCTAAAATAAAATTTTTAATGATTTTTTAAACAACCCAATTCAGACTCAAATTGTCTGATTCGGATTCGACAAAATAGAGTGATATACGTTCACTAAAATAGTGATTTCCAAAGATCTCACTGTTGGATTGATATGAAATTTTAACTGCAGAAAGTAGATTCAATTTTAAAACTAACTCAATAAGAATCAGCTCGATCGGATCTACGGATCTAGAGTTATGTCCTTCGCAAGATGACTATAGCTAATAATGATGAAAACTGATCAAACCCTAATTATGAGATTAATCAAAATTTACGAGAAAATAACCAATCAAACTTTTCATATCACTTGATGCCCTAAAAAGATTTTAAATAGATCAAATAAAACTATGAATCAATCTAAAAAGCAAAACCAGCATGTAAACAAAAACGAAGAATGAGATTATCAACACATTGACTTGCAAATCGTAATTTTTATTACCAAAATGTATTCACAAAATACCTTCAAAACATCCTCAAAATAATCTTCAAATCACCTGCCGCTGGAAAAGAACAGCTAGCGCTTCTAGTCGCAACTGTGGCCATCAGGAACTCCTTTTTGTTTTCACCGAGCCGCCGGCCAGGACGTCTTCTATTTTCTTACAATTAGCAAGTTGCCAGAACTTTTCCAAGTCAAGGGACATGCATGAATGCATGTATGCAGCCTGCTTCTTTTTCTAATCGCGCATGCAAGCAAAGGATGACGCCACTTCTAGGCTTTATTTGTTTGGGTTTTTTTTCACTAATTTAAAAGTTAAAAAGTTAAAACTTAAATAAATAAGTAGTATTTTATCTAGACTTTTCAAAAGTCATAAGCCTCCATGTAATTAAAAACTAAAAGCCACTTAAGAGACTTTTTTTGTCTTATTGATGGTTGGTTTTAGACTAATAATACTAAAGTTAGATAAAATTACCCACCTCTATCACATACAAAAGCTATTAACTGTTTAAGCCAAAAAACTGACTTTAAGTTATAAGCCAAAAAGTCTAAACCTAAATAAACAGGACCCTAGTCGCCAAGATTAACTCCAAGTCACCTGCCTTTACCCGAGGGAATAAAAAATGCCAGACCAAGAAAGCCCTCGACGCAATGCACAGGACGCTCTGGTCAGCTGGCTGAAAAAAATGATTTTTTATTTCTTTTTATGTAGTCTGGTTATAGTACTCTAAATAAAAGAGTATAATCTCTAATATCCAGCTGTCAATAAATAGAAGACACCTCCTCCTATTTATAATTAGCAATACTAAAGAGGTTGTATACAACTCTACTTGCTCCAATACAACTTTGTACACGTATGGTCCACATACCGCACTCACGTGACTAACTAGCCTCCATATATAGCGTTCTCTAGCCCGAACGTCCTATATGACATCTTTGACCATCAAGACATCGATTCCTCTCTAAACCTAATTCTGAATCTCAGTTTCTTCATGAACCTAGTTCCGATCCCGTCATCGACCACGTTCGTCCTCAAACAACACTTACACATAAATAAATACGAAAACCGTGTATGAGCACAAGTCTATGACTTGACTCAAGATTAGTTCATGCAACCATTCACACGAGCGTATTGCATCAAGTAAAATCATTATCATGCTATCACAAGCATACTAAGTAATCATCTAACACAGCACATGTATAAGCACCACACGTACCATGATCACAATCAATTTGCAATACCAATTTTATTATTAATCTAATTTTTCGGCACATATCACAGCCGACCCGAGCCCAAACACGGGGATACGAAGAATAAATCAAGGTGGCAGCCACGCGAGAGAACTGTCGCGATCCGTCGTGTGGCGTTTTCCGCGTCTTCGACGGCCTCCGAGCCCAAACCGGCGGCACTCGCTTACGGCTCGTCCCATCAGATCCTCTAAATACAAGCTGCACTTGTCACTCCCACTCGTTATCCATGTAAGCGGCCGGATCCGATCCTAGGCACATTGCGGCGTGGCCGGTGGCACACCACGCAAAGACCAGCGTCGCCGCTAGAGGTGGACACTCGGGGTGGGCTTATTTGGGTCGGCCCGAACCACGATGTGAGCCGACTGCAGTCGAAGTGGGCTCATGCGGGGCCCGACACGACAATCTGTAGTATGGTGTCGTGCCAGCACGGCGATGACGCGACGCACGGCACGACACTATGGTATGGGTCGTGTCGGATCTGATGACCCAAGGCATGATGAATAAGCCCAATATAAAGGTTAGCGATACGCAGAGAATAAGCGTTACAGACACACTCAATAGCATGAACGCCACTTCTGCCGCTGACACCTGAGTAAGACGGGCAAGAGGGGAGAAAGAGCTGAGAGAGATTGAGAGATGGTGCAAGAAGCTGTTCTTTCTTGCCCATCTATCTCAATCTCTCTCAGCTATCTCTCTCACCCGTCTCTCTCAATCCCTCCCTCTTTCATCCGTCTCTCTCAATCTCGATTGCCTCTTTTCCACACTTTCTCGTTGCCCCCTCTTTCGCTTATGTTCAGCACATCCCTCTCGCTTTAAAAATAAATAAATTATTGACGAGGACTGGGTACTCCTTGACCGGCCGGCACGTGGTCAACGGATCCCCCAAGCTCGGAAGGCCCCGACCACGACCTGGGTGTGCACTGGGGCGTTCGGCCTCGAGCGCGATGTACCCAGCTCGGCCCGCTCGACCTCGGCGTGGGGCCCGAGCTCAACCCGCGACGACCTCGAGTTCGAGGGGGTCTCGTTGAAGCCTTGGTCCGCTACAGGATTTCGGATCAGTATTTGTTGCGACAGCTTGCGAAGAAGCGGGTCGTGGGGATGGCTCGAGAGCGCGACAAGTTCGAGGCGATTGCGCCCGACCTTCAAGGTGCCTGAAGGCCCTTCAGAGATCGCTCGCGCCGTTCTTGGGCAGAGAGAGTATAAAGATCAGGGCGCATGAGCTCGAGGAGAACACAGAGACAACACGGCACACATAGCATTTCGAGCTAGGAATCACCATTCTTGTCTTGAGTTGTAAACACTTCTCTGACACCCATATAACAAGAATCACCGCCGCAAGGTGGACTGGAGTAGAGCTATTACCTTCACGGGGCTCGAACCAATATAAACCCTTGTCTCGTGCTCGTTTGTCGCTCGCTCCGACCATCACCACGATCGATTTTCTTCGCCGTTCGAGCAAAGCTAGACGCTCGGGTCCCATAACATTATTCGAACCCTACCTCACTTCTTGCGGTTTCCCGATCGCCGGCAATTATAGTTCTTTTTTCCTTAATATTTATGTCTATTGTCTCAACACTATGTGTTTTTTTATTTCTTTCGTCTCGTCGTAATAGTTCAAATGGGCTGAGCCACTACAAGAATGCAGTTTTGGGGCGAGTGTGAAAATAACAAACCGAGTGCACACTCGGAGTAGATGAACCTACGCCGAGTGTACTCTCGTTGTAGCCACCTCTCGGATAAAGTACTATATCCCGAGTGTGCTCTCGCAATATATGTCATCTATTCCGAAAGGACACTAGAAATATGACGGTTTCGTCCATGTAGGCCAAAACAATGCGAGGATACACTCGGCATAGACCACCAGTTGCCAAGTCAGCGAAAGCAATGCACTCTATACCGAGTGGCCACTCGGCGCAGATTATAAATATCTTAGAGGGCACTCGGCACAGTGAAGGCGCCGTTGATTCTGTGATTCAAACCCACATTCAAATCCAAACTCCAGCTGGCGCTTAGGGAACTCTAGCCAGTGGGCACTTTCGTATAGGTCTCTAGCCCGCAGAGGGCACTTTCGGAAAAAAGTGACTCTGAGAAAAGCCATTAGCAACCTTCAGCCGTCGATTCAAGGGGACGGTTAGGATTTGTGGCGGCTGATCCGAGTGGGCACTCGGGATAGGTGGCCAGGATTTGTGGAGGCTGATCCGAGTGGCCACTCGGCATATGGTTGGCCAGAGAATATTTGATAGGAGGTGCTTCTAAACCGCTTGTAAATTATACAGATTTTTAAACATAAATGAAGGTTGAATTTCAACAACTTGCCCCGTTAAGTGCTTGTCTTGTGCAATTTCGGGTGATGTTCGAACGCACTGCATATTCATTTGAAGTTTGGTGCTCTTAAGCCTTTCGACGGAGACCTTTACGCACGCCACAAGCTAGAAGGATCAAAGTGTACGTGCTCAACGGAAAGACGGATCCTAGGAATCAATCAAGTCCACTTTCTTACGTTTTTCCATACATATATCTCGTTGAAGCCATCATCAAATCGCTTTTCGACATTTTCTTTAAAAAATTTATTCTTTGTCCAAATGAAATTGGAAAGCTAGTCTCTTTTGGGTCATGAAGTAGGAGACGATTTATAATCTGTCGCGATATAAGATCATAACAAATATATCTACGACGATATGTCAACGTGATGGATGAGGCATATTTCTTCTAGGAATCTGAAACCTGTTTACAATGTTCACAAAAAAGAGTGATGTGCTATTTTAAGCCGCTCAATATGTGTTCAAAATAAAATTTAGGTAGTTCATTTATGTCAAAACCTAGCATATATGATGGTATAATTTTGAAATTTGTAATTGTGGAGGATATGCACCCCGGGGGCCCACAAGGCAGACCTGCGAGGCCCAACCAAGCCCGACTACTAAGGTCGAAGTGTATTAATGAAGCGAGGTGAAAAGGATCAGACAAGTCCAAGCAAAGGAGGCCGAGTCGTATAGGCAAGGATGATTGTAATCCAAACTAATATAGATTCGGATAGATATGAAAGTGCGATTTCCATCTCAGTGTCCGGAAGGATTCATATTGTAACCGCTTCTTCTACTATATAAAGGGAGGCGGAGAACATCATCATCGACAAATAAGTTAGCTATTCATAATTCCGAGCATGGACTAGGGTATTATCTCCACCGTGGGAGCCAGAATCAGTATAATTTCCGTGTCTTGTGCTACCATCGAAGTTCCCGATCCAACATAGCCCCTTTTCATTATTGTCATTAACAAACCTCGGCAGGTTAGCGCGCGAGGTAGGAAGCTGCGCATAGGATCAATCTCGGCAAGCTTCGATGGCGATCTTCACCAAAGCATAGCCACCTTGCGCCGCCCAGCGCTTAAGCCGAAGCACTTCGATTTCATCGCCGACGACCTTGGCCATCTTTCCCTTCGGATTCGGATCGGTTCTATCTGGAAGCAATTCGAGGTTCCTTAGCGCAGACAACCACTCGGATCGAGGGAGCGGTCATAGCCATCTGGCCCTCGGATGGTAAGCCAAAGGCGAACCTCGCCTCTGCAGGCTGGGACCGGGTGATAGAGAATCCCGAGTGGTCAAAGATGTTAAAAAACCACTCGGACTTAAAGGTCAGTGCCACTCATCTTCTTGTTCCTCCGATTCAGAGGATGAAGCAGAAGATTTCCAGAGCTTTCGCGGCATTTTTATGATCGAGGAGCCGCGAATGAAATCACAACAATAGAAGAACACAACAAACGCTGCGAGAGGAAAGGCGTCAGCGACAAGAAGGCATGCAAGACTCTCTCGAATAGAGGCCTTAATGTCAACGAGGAAATCTTCTGAGACAAAGACAGGGAACGACCGGTTTTCCATACTCCCAGCCGAACATCATTGCCTCCAAGACGCTTCTTGATACTTTAGGGTCAGCGGCTGGTCCTCGACAACTTCGCTGTTCGATCGTAGCTCAAGTTCAAGCTATGGTGGCCCGCGCCAGCGATTGGCAACACCAGAGGAAACGAATTCGTGCACGCAAGATCGTCAACTCGCAGTACCCGGCGATATCGGCTCGCAGCCGCCACAAAGTAGAACCGGCGAGGAGGATGTTAAACCACTTGCATCGCCGGACGCCCGCACGGATTTAAATGCCAGGCGGCGTGATCGGGAAGATGAAGAGCTCCGTAGGCGCAGAGATGACTACGAACGCTTTGGTGTTGGCCACGACGACCGAGGCGATCACCGTAATGTTCCCCGCTATTGTGGAGGGGAGAACGAGGACCGGCGAGCTAAATCACCATATCGACGTTCTCCACGAAGGCACAACGACAGCCCTATTGAAGGCATCCGGGCTTTCACCCCTCGCCTTCGCCGAGTGGTCTGGCCCGAAGGATTCAACCCGAAAAGCATCACCAAATTTGATGGAGAAAGAGATCCTGAAGCTTGGCTCCAAGTCTACTCTCTTGCGATCATGGCTGCAGCCGAAGCGACGTAATGTAATATTGAATTACCTCCTAATCATGCTTCACTCTCTTGCTCAAGCATAGCTCCACGGGGACTTCCGGCGAATTCTATAGATTCCTGGAAAGATCTTTGTGAGCAATTCATCACCAATTTCTAGGGCACGTATGAGCGACCTGGAACGCAATGGGACCTGTACCAACTTCGCCAGAAAAGAAATGAGATGCTCCGAGAATTCATCCGGCGCTTCATGCAAAAAAAGAATACGATCGGGGATATTTGGAGCAGCAGGTCATCGCGGCATTCCGTAAGGGTGTCAGCGACTTCGACCGATCAAGAAGATGTCTCGAAAACCGCCGACCACCGTGAGGAGATGTTGGAACAAGCGGATCGTTATCGGCAGACCAGATATCGTTGGCGAGAGCGACAAGACGACGCCTACGACAAAAAGATAGGAAGGATCACGCCAAGTCATCAAGGCAATGAGACAGAAGCGAAACCCGAAGAAATAGTGGCGGCGTGAATTTGAAAGGCGGCATCAAGGCGCCCGACCAAACGACTTCTGATCACGGTGATGGAGGCTATCTGGTCTTTTCATCCAAAAGGTAAACACGCAATAAAGATTGCTTCACTTTGAGGAGATTTGCTAAGGAATCCAGAAGGGCCGGAGGAGAAGCAAAAGAAGAAGATAAGAAGAAGCAAGATTCCTCAAGAAGATGATGGCGAGTACCAAAAGATGGAGCAGGAGCTCAATTACATCTACGGAGGCTCAATGGCTTACGAGTCAAAGCGAAGCAAAACTCACGGCCGGGGGCGCTAACGCTATCATGCCGCCGCTCCCAATATCTCCAGATGGTCCGAGGCTCCCATTACCTTTGACCGTCTCGGATCATCCGGATCACATCCCTTATCCCGAAGATTCCTCACGGTATTGGACCCGATGGCGCAATATTAAACTCAAGAAGGTCTGGTCGACGGAGGCGATGGGCTCAATGTTCTCTTCTCCAAAACTTTCGACGACATGAAGATTCCCGTCTCAGAGTTAAAGCGGGGCTCATCACCATTCCATGGAGTAATCCCTTTAACTTCTTCGATTCCACTCGCAAATCACCCTTGCATAGAACGTTTGGAACCAAGGAGAATTTGGACCGAATACCTCAACTTTGAAGTGGCCGACTTTTGGGGCGCAAGATATCACGCCATCTTGGGAAGACCTGGCCTGGCTAGATTCATGGCCGTACCACATTACACTTATCTCGTCTTGAAGATGCCAGGGCCGAAGGGTATCATTTGCATACGAGGTGATGTCATAGCTGCTCGTTAAATGACAGAGAAAGTCATTGAGATGGCCGAAGCTCAAGAAAGCGGTAGAAAACGAGAGAAGATCTCGCAGACGACCGACACCAAGAAAACGAAGGAGAGGTGAGGCCAAGAAGCGAACCGGGGCAAGCACTGAAACCCGATGAGGGGTAAAGAAGGTAATCCTCGACCCATCCAACTCTGCCCGAACGGCTACTGATGGGACAGTTGCCTCACCCCAAATAGGAAGAGCGCGCGTCACCTTTCTTCGGAATAGCAGGACATCTTGGCGTGGAAACCATCGATATGCAATGTCTGTTCCTGTGGAGGTGATCGAAAGCACTCTTTAAACGTTGACGAAGGCTAGGCCCATCAAGCAACGGCTTCAAGATTTGCTCAAGATTAGAAAAAAGCCATTCAGAAGAGATCACAAAGCTTTTAGCGGCGGGTTTCATAAAAGAAGTGTATCATCGGTGATCGGGTCAAGTAACCCAAGATTTGTTCGCAAAAAGAATAAAGTCAGCGCGTATGCGTTGATTATACCGATCTCAACAAAGCTTGCGAAAAGATCCTTTAGGTTGCCTCAGATAGACCAAGTGGTAGATTCGACGGCGGTGTGAACTCTCGCTTCCTAGATGCCTACCGGATACCATCGGATCAAAGTAAAAGAAGAAGATCGCATCAAGACTTCGTTCATCACTCCATTTGGCGTGATTCGCTTTCGCCACGATGCCGTTTGGTTTGAAAAACGGCGGGCAAGAACTTATCAGCGCTACATATGTGTGTTTCACTCCCGGACGGGCGCATAGCGTGGAGGCGTATGTCGGCGGCGTCGTTGTCGAGACCGTGGCGAAGGAAGACCTCATATCCGACTTGGCGGAAACCTTCGAAAGCCTAAGGGCTTACAAAATGAAGTGAATCCAAAAATGCGCTTTTGGAGTCCCGTCAGGAAAGTTACTCGGATTTATTGTGTCACAGCGCGGCATCGAGGCAAACCCATAGAAGATCAACGCAATTCAGAAAATGAAACCTCCAACCAGCCAGAAGGACGTCCAGAAGCTCACCGGATCTATGGTGGCACTCGGCAGATTTATCTCTCGGCTAGGATCTCGAGGAATGCCCTTTTTAAAACTTCTAAAGAAGCAGGGTAACTTTCAATGGACCCCCGAAGCACAACAAGCTTTCGAAGAACTGAAGACATTCTTATCATCCCCACTTTGCCGTCCCCTCCAATGCCAGAAGAGCCCTTTTTTGCTCTATATTGCCGCTGACGACTCATGTAGTCGGCACCCAATCGTTGCGAAGCGAAGGAAGAGGGGCACCTCTGCAGAAAATTCAGCGGCCGATCTATTTCATCAAACGAGTCTTTGGGAGAATCCAAGGTGCGCTACCCGCAGTACAAAAACTATTGTACGCCGTGTTGCTCGCCTCACGCAAAGTCAAGCACTACTTCCAAGAGCATTCAATTGCGGTGATCACCACTTTCCTGCTTGGGGACATACTCCACAATCGGGAGGCCAACGGAAGAATCGCAAAATGGGCAGTCAAGCTCGGGGCCTTTGAAATCTCCTTCAAGCCGCGAACGGCAATAAAGTCCCAAATACTTGCCGACTTCACCGCCGAATGGACAGAATTGCAAACTCCAACGACTATTGAAGAGTCAATCTTTGGACAATGTATTTCGGCTCCCTCATGCTCGCGGCCTTGAGGCAGCGTGATCCTTATTTCTCCAACGGTGGCGCCCCTGAAATACGTCCTCCAGATCCGCTTCCGGCATCAAACAATCTGTTTAGCCAGTATGAGGCACTCATCCACAAGCCAGATCGCAATATCCCTCGGTGTCCGGTGGCTAACTATTGAGGCGACTCCATCTTGTAATTAATCAAGTTCAAAAGGAGTGGTCGTCGTCGAAGACAACATGGCGACATATTGCGGGGAGGTGCGGAAGCTAGAAGGCAAGTTCGACGTGCCGAGCTCATTCATGTGTCTCCGCCGTGACAATGAAGCGGACGAGCGAATTGGCAAGGCTAGGATCCACTTTCGAACCTTGATACCGGTAGGCGTGTTTGTCGAAGAGCTCCATAAGCCTTCAATAAGCTCAAAGCTGGAACAAGGCAAGTCGGAAGAAATACCCATCGAAGAAGAGGTCTTGGTTATCGGCCACGATTAGGCGGCTCCTTTTCTCAATTACCATTAAAGGACGAACTTCCGAGTAAGACGGACGAGGCGAAGCGTATATCGCGGTGCAGCAAGAACTACGTGATAGTAGGCGAAGAATTGTTCCGAAAAAGTGCTTTCGGAGTTCTAAGGCGATGCATATCAGAGCAAGAAGGAAGAAGCCTACTCGAGAGAAATCTACTCGAATCTCATGGGCATCACACGCGCCCAAAGCCTGCAGGTGGGCAAGGCATATCGACAAGGCTTCTTTTGGCCGATTGCTCAGCATCGGCGCGAAGAACATCGTCCGAACCTCGTGAAGGATGTCGGTTTTTGTAAATACTGCGTGCCCGCCGAAGCCGCACAATTCCGATCACTTGGCCATTCATATTGGGGCTCGACATGGTCGGCCCATTGAAGAAAGCTCAAAGCGGCTTCACTCATCTCTTTGTCGCCGATAAATTCACCAAGTGGATAGAACCAAAACCATTAGCTACAATCAAGCAGCCCAAGGCCAAAGAGTTTTTTTTCAGAGATTGTCGTGAAGATTCAAATACCAATGTAATTATCACGGACAATGGAACCCGAGCTCCGAGGAGAAGAATTTCAAAGGCGGTGTGACGAAGCTCTAAGCATCAAAGTTTGCTTCGCCTCGTGGCTCATCCAAAGAGCAATGGTCGGTAGAAAGGGCAAAGCGGCATGGTCTGTGCGGGGCTTAAAGCACGCATCTTCGACCGGCTCAAATCAGACGCCACCCGATGGGTAAAAGAATTGCTCTTGATACTCACGGGCCGAGAACCACCTCAAAGAACAGCAGGGCAATCACCTTTCTTCTGGTCTCTGACTCGAAGCGTTTTACCCAATCGAAGTTGACTTCGGATCCCCTGGTCCGGAGTTTCAAGGAGGCCGAGTCGGAGGAGAGCAGAATGGAAGACATCGATCGATTGGAGGAGGCAGGAAATCGCCGCTGTCCAAATTTCGGCCAAATACCTCGAGTCTCTAGGCGCTTATCATGACCAAAGCGTCCAAAGCGAAGCGCTTCTCGAGGCGATTTGGTCCTAATAAAAAGTCAAGCACGAGCACAAGTTATCTCCGAATTGGGAAGGACCCACATCATCGATGAAGTGACGCGTCAGGAGCTTACGAGTGCTTAAGCGAGAAGCGGGCGCCATCATCAATAACTCATGGAGCGAGAGCGACTCGTCATTTCTACCATAAAATGTCACATGGGTGTTGAATCTTTCTCTAGACTTTCTACTCAATTGTTTCTCAATTAAGCGATGAAGTCGAGGGCTACACCTAATAGTGTTATGCATGCTAACTCATTGGAGGATTGCTTGTTTCAAAAAAATTGAATGTGTCAGAATTTCTATTCAATTGACTTGCTACTCAATTGTTTCTCAATTAAGCAGTAAGTCGGGGGCTACACCTAATAGTGTTGCACATGTGCAACCCCGCTTGCAAACCAGCTCCTATGTCCTTTTCTTTTCCTTACGATCATGACTAAATCTGAGTGCCCTATACCCTCGATTGTGAAACCCCGGACGAAAAAGTCCAGTTACCCCACGAAAAGCACGCTCAAGGGAAAAGGCCAAAGCGCTGACTCGCGATGCTCGGGGGCTATACTAATCGCACGGGGTGCTTAAACATAAGGGAAGATGAAAACCACTCGGGAAAAGTCAAAAAGATCTAAGCAAGGAAAAGGAAATGACAAGTTGCAGCTAAAACAGTCTTACAAAAGTCCAAAGATTGTCCGTAGAGACCATAGAAGATATATACAACAAAAGTACTATCTAAGCGTTTCTTGCGAAAACAAAAGTGCTACTTTCTTTGCGAGATAAAAAACTACTCGGCAATACGCACTAACGGCGCGATGAAACATCCCTACCTCTAATGAGCCTAAGGCGACCTCGATCCCGAGGATGTCGGCGGCGGCGTCCCCGGCGACGGCTCTCCGCTCATGACCTCCGCCGAGGCAAGGTCGAATGCAGCCCGAGCTCGGCAAGATCGTCTTTTCGGCTCCAAGGGCGTCATCGCCAAAATTGAAGAGCGAGTTCTCGATCCACGGCTCGGCCAAAGCGGACCGGGGACTCGGAGGAGAGACAATGGAGAAAGATCCTCAGATGAAGAAGGAGAATCCATGAGGAAGAAGGAAGGAACCTGCAAGAAGACGAACGATCAACCACAAGCACGAAAAACGAAAAAATCAAGCAAAGAAGAAAGCTAACAGTTGAGCGTCTCAAAGAAACAAGAAGTTCCTGAAGAAACGAAGAAGAACGAGCTGGCGAAGAACGGTAGTGCGCTGCAAATCGCCAAGACCGAGGCTAAGTACACCCTTATAATGGGACAACGCCTGGAGAGAGGTTCTCTCCGGCTCAAGGCGACGCCTGGCATGGAGGCGGGAACGGTTCACCTTCCAGGCACGCCGAACGTAACGTCGCACATGTCTCGAGGAGTGTCAGGCGCCATGATGATCAAAGACTTCAGAAGCAGGCCAAGATGCCAGATATGCCCCTTGATGGGCCGAGAATTAGCGAAGCACATTAAGATGGCGGCTAAGCGCTCCCATAAAACAAATTCAGTTGAGGAAAACCTTTTTTTTCAACATGAGAACAATTATCCCGAAGGAGCAGCAAAAAAAAATTCAGGATAAGTTAAGCTGGCGAAGACTACTACAGGACCAAGGTCGGTGTTTTAACCAAAACAGAGGCAAATATCCTTGACTTCATCCATAGGGCAAGCGCCGTCGTCATCAACGATCGGGCAAATCCCTCCCTGCGACCTCAAGCTCCACTCGTGGATACAAGGACTTAGTGATTGCCAACACACGGCGGCCAGTAATTACGATGTCCTCAAGTGCGCGATCGGCTTCTTGGGGGCTTCTTCGGCTTGAATTGTGATTTGACATCATAGGGACACGGCATGGTGCTGCGGCTTCATCGGGATTCAGAATCGCAATATCCTTCGGAACCCAATTGAAGGCGTTCGACCCTTGCTTGATGCTTTTGATCTTATCATCAAGAACCCCGTCGATCGAGCTTGCGAGTTGACCCGATGTCTTTGCGGGATACCGGTCGGAGTAAGTCCGGCCGCAAAAAGAGGGGCGACGTAGCGAAGACAAGACCGAAAGTGCACCTTCAACTCTTACGTCGACAGCTTGGCCACTTGCTGGCGTCCTCTTGACCTTCTTCACCCTCGTTACGGGAAGAGGATTCGAGCCTCTCTGGAAATCGACAAAAAGATGAAGGCAAGGCATCAGATGACCAAGGATAAAATCGGGGCCCAAAGCACTCGGACAAGAAGATTACCGTCGGAAAAATCGGTCAAATTCAATTTCTCTCTCGAGGGATCGGATATGACGAAGCCCTTCCAGTTCCTCTCGACTCTCCACGCGGGTGCGTGTGAGCTCCGCCTCAAACTCAGTACGAATCTGCTCTACTTCCTCAGCATAATCCTTCCTCATCTTCATCCTTGGAAATAATTTTTGAAGAAGGAAGTTCCGGTCCTGGGCAAAATGACAAAGGCCAAGCGGCAAAACAATATTAGGCTTCAGGGGAAGAAAGACTTTCACAAGAAAGCGCGCGTAGACAACTCACATTGCCAAACGCCTTGAGACTTTCATGAATAAACATCGAAGAACGACCCGATCCTTGCTTTCAACCTCGCCATCCAAAGGACTATGTCACCTTCAGTCATCGATGAACGCAGCTGCGCACCGGAGATTTGGTGGGGGAGGCGGAGGAATTTCGACACGGCGGTGATTGGCGAGGAGAGGTGGAAGGATCTTCCGGCGTGTAAAGGAGCGATAGCATCAACGGGACGCGGCAGCGTCTTCTCAAGAAGGAAAGGCGGTAAGGAGTCACTCGCCATTGCGGCACTCGCGTCTATGGCCTCGAGGCCGAGGTGATAAGTACTGAATTCCGGCCCGGGTTCCGGTAACACCGGAAACAGGAGGCACAGCATCTGTCGGCGCCTCAGCCTCTGCGATGTCAGCACTACTCTCGTCCACAACCGCTGGAGGCTCCAGGGGCGGCGTTTCCTGAAGGACTTCGTTAACAGGATCCCTACGAGAAGAAAACAATCAGGACATGCTCCAGGGGAGCGAAGGAAGACTAACAAAAAATCCAACCTGTTGGATCGTGTTATCTTGCACTAAACCTCCGGCGGAAGGACTACCGGTGGAGTCCTCGAGCGCTTTCCATCTTGTGATGAACAAGGAAACTCGATCGGTGGCAGCGGAGGCGACGTTCCACCGGCCGGTAGGGGTTCAAACACCTCGGGTCCCATTGGTAGCTCGAAGAAGAGGAAGTCGGGGAGGGGTCGTCGGTCGCGAGGTCTGAATTTTGGACCCCGATCAGGTACACCTTTATCCGATTGCTCGCTGGCAACTGCGAACAACCAAGCTTTTCCTTCTGGTACGTATCATCACAAGACACGCTCGTCTTGCTTGCCGCAGGGCGGCGAAGGCACGCTAGCGAGGAAGTTTAAACTTATCACTCTTATGAACGGGGAACTCAGGTAATGGCGCATCGGAAAAGAAGGCATCACGTCCCTGCAAATGTGAAAACACACCCAAATCAAGCATTCGGACAAGAGTTAGAAGAAGTAGCATTGGAAGACAACGAAGATCCCTTACACGGGATGCGAGTTCGATTTAAGTAAAAGGCCTTGGACTTCTGGGAACAGTGATTTTCTCGTTGGGGGCGAAGAAATCAGCGACACGACCAAAGAACGCCGCCGAGGTAATTTCATCAGAAACCTCCCGCGTAGGATCACTGGGACCCTCATATTCATACCCAGAATGAACTCGATCCTTGAGGGGTTGGATTCGGCGGGTACAAAAATTGGCAACGATGGCCGTACCAGTAAGCCCATTCTCTTTCAAATCGGCAATCAGCCCCATGAGATCAATTACCTGGTCCATCCCGTCATCTCGAGGAAGTGATGTCCAGTCGGGAGAAGGCTTGGGTGGAGTTCCAGTGAAGGCGGGCAACGGAGGATCAGGATTAGTGCAATAAAACCACTCTTGGTGCCAACCCTTATTAGAGGACTTAAAGGGAATATTGAAGTAAAACTTTTTCATGCCCTCCCTCAGCTGGAACCCGGCGCCTCCGACCGCATTGGGGGAGTTTTTGTTAGGAAAAGGCTTAAGAAGGAAAAGATGGCGGAAGAGATTGAAGTGGGGACGAATACCAATATATGCCTCACATAGGTTGACAAAGGCAGCAATTTGGAGAATAGAGTTGGGGTTAAGATGAGTCAGCTCGATCCCATAGAACTCAAGAATGCCACGAAGGAAAAGTGACGCCGGAAGACCTAACCCCCGCATAAAAAAGGATTCGAAGACGACCACCTCCTCAGCACGGGGGGTGGGGCAGAATTCACCTGCAGCAGGGCGGGCGGCGAGCATCACCAATGGCGGAAAAACACCAACGCCCACTAAATCCTCCAACCGCCCTTCCGTCGTTATCGAGGTGGCCCAATCCTTGGTCGAGGCGGACGGGTGAATAGTTGCGGGAGAAGGGGACGACATCCTTGAACGAAGAAGCCTCGCGATCGCTTGAGGTTAGGAGTTAACCCTAGCGGCGGAGGTCGCAAGGGAAGAGATTGGAGACCAAAGGGGTGAAAATGAACAGTGCAAAGACACTTCGTTTTGCCCTATATTGATAGGGGAGCGGTGCCAACTTTCGCCTCGAGCGGGAAACCGCATCACCCTCCTCATGCCCGGAAGCCGCCCTAGGGAGCACTTCCGGGTGGGCCGGTGAGCATGCATGTCGTGCACAATCACTTGTGGCCCAGCAAAATAAATTGGGAAAAGGTACGCCCCAAGATGGGCCAAAAGCCAAAAAACTCGTGACACACGGGATCATGGATACCACCCAAGGAAAAAACATCCTCTTATGGTATGCCTCATGCTAGGTCGCAGGCTGATAATGTTCAGAGAACGAAGTTAGATACCATAAAGATGACTTAACAAAAAACAGACGCCCACAGGGAACGAGGTTCGTATGACCTTAAAAAAAGAGAGAGAGCCAAAGGTTATGCGCCCAGATGCGCTAAAACCACTCGGCTGAATACGGAGGTGCACAGGAAACATGTCAAGTAACGAGTCGGCCTGATAAACTAGGTCAGAGATAGCTCGGAATAGTCACACAAAGAATTTCATCTAGTTCTTCATGACCTCCTCACCCAGCGACAAGCCCTCGGCTAGAAGCACTCGGGAAGGCTTGACCGCAGAAAGGCACTCGATCGCGAAGCACTCGGGGGCTACTGTGGAGGATATACACCCCGGGGGCCCACAAGGCAGACCTGCGAGGCCCAACCAGGCCGACTACGGAAGGCCAGAAGTGTATTGGGCTGAGCGAGGTGCAAAGGATCAGGACAAGTCCAAGCAAAGGAAACCGAGCCGTATTAGGCAAGGGATGATTGTAATCCAAACTAATATAGATTAGGGATAGATATGAAAGTGCGTTTCCATCTCGTGTCAGGAAGGATTCACTTATTGTAACCGCCTTCTACTACTATAAAGGGAGGGCGGAGAACATCATCATCGACAAATAAGTTAGCTACTCATAATTCCGAGCCGAGGACTAGGGTATTATCTCCACCGTGAGAGCTAAACCGTATAATTTCCGTGTCTTGTGCTACCATCGAGTTCCCGATCCGGTTAGCCCCCTTTTCATTATTAGCCATCGTAACAAACCTCGGCGGTAATCATACATACCCATAACTAATTCACTAGAAAGTGCATCAAATTTTATATAGTTTATTAATTAGATCATATTTGTTATTACTGATGTCGTCAAAAGTTCAACTCGATCCAATAAAGTGGATTAAATAAAACTATATTCTTGAGTTAATAAATCTAACTGTTTGGGTGAAATTTGTTGTCATCAAATCGAAAATTGGCTTAAATCATAAAAATAGAAAACTATGTATCGTATTCTTATTTAACACCAAGCCAAATCCTAATTTAGAATAGACTTTGTACAGGCTATGCCGAGAGGCCACTCGGGGTATTGAATACTGTGCCGAGAGGGCACTCAGCGTATTGAATGCTATTTCGAGAGGGCACTCGGGGAATAAACCACCAAAATTTCAATATTGAATTTGTCAATGTTGTACAGCACCAAAATTTGCTGGCACGTGGGGCCCATAGGACTGCCGAGAGGCCACTCGAGGCAGTTCCTTCGCGTGGGGCCCTTGGTTGTGCGAGACTTCGGATACCCTAATTTCTTCGACCGTGGGGCCCATAGGTGTCCGAGAGGGCACTTTCGTGCCTTGCCGAGAGAATATCCGAGAGGCCACTTGGGGCAGTGTTCCTTCACATGGGGCCACAGCTGCGCGAGGCTCGGAGACCTTTGCTGGCACGTGGGGCCCATAGGTGTGCCGAGAGGGCACTCAGTCTTGATCGGAGAATATTCCGAGGCCACTCGAAGTGTTCCTTGGCGTGGGGCCCTTGTCGTGTCTTGAGGCCACTCGCCTAGGGTTCGCCCTTTAGCCCTCATTCGCCCACGGAACTCCATTCCGATTTGTTAGCCTTGGCCATTGGCTGAAATTGCTGTCTTGCCGCCGCCCAACCCCAATCCACCTCCGTCCTCCGTGGCCTGGTCCGGCCAGCGCCGGCCTCGTCGACCCACCCTCCATCTTGTCTTTGCGTCGCGCCATGCCACTTCTCGTCCCTTGGCGTCCCTCTTTGCACGCGCCCTCCACGGTCGGCTTCCCCTTCGTCGCCCTCCACCGCTGCCGCCCTCCAAGGCGCTCCACCGGCTGGCAGGTTACTCTTGCCGAACCCGCCTCCACCGGCCGCCGTTGCTACTACCACGGCCGCCCGGCGCTTCCATCCCACCGTGGCGTCGCCTCCCCCTGCCGCCCTCCACGCCGTAGCCTCCCCATTGCCCGGCGGCCTCTCTCGCTTCTTCTTGTCACGGCGGCCCTCGCGACCGCCTGTTGCTCTCGCCGCCGGCGCTGGCCCTTTGCCCTCCTCACCTTTCTTTGTCCTCTCAAATCCTTTGTCGACCCTTCTCCTCTGCGGTGGTATGAATAAAAATTTTGATTCTTGGACCATATGGATATCGTCAATAATTGAGCGTGCTTGCTTTGGATGCTTTCTAGGTGAGTCCCAGAGTGCACTCGGCGTAGCTTTGCTCTAGTGTTGTCCTCGAGAGTGCACTCGGCGTAGCCTCACTCTAGTGTTTTGCCTACGGGAATAATGTAAGTTAATGAATACTAATTTATGTTTACTTTTGGTACTATGTATATTTGTTTTATTATGGTTTACCACTGTGTATGTTACTTTAAACGTGATTTAACTAAGTTAATGAATGCTAATTTATGTTTTACTTTTGGCTTTATGTATATTTATTTTATTATGGTTTACCACTGTATATGTTCATTTCCTTTGATAATCGACTTTATCAGTGTAGCCTGTGGGATATGTATGCCCCGGGGCCCACCAAGCAGTCCTGCAAGGCCCAGCCAGGCGAACTTGGGTCATGCCGACTGGATAGGACTGTAGGCTACTTGGGCTGAGCAAAGCGTGAAGAATCGAGATAGACCTTAGTTAAAGAAACCGAGTCGTATTGGGCAGGGGATGATTGTAATCCAAGCCGATACGAGCTCAGGATAGAAACCCCTACTTCGTATCCGAGTAGGACTCAATATTGTAACCGCCCTTCTCTACTATATAAAGGGAGGGGGGCAGGGCACCTCAAGTACACAATATCTCATCAGCAATCAGCTAGCCACATATAATTCCAGAGCACAGGACTAGGGTATTATCTCCATCGTGAGAGCCCGAACCTGTATACATCGAGTGTTCTTGTGCTACCATCGAGTTTGGGTCCAGCGCGTAGCCCCCTTCGATAATCGACTTTATCAGTGTCACGACGAAAACACATTCAGTGCATATCAAAAATTGTTATATCCAATCTATTATATACCTTATTTCCAGTTAAGGAAACATGACCACTTTGAGTAATATTTTCCTGTAAACTGGTATTTAATTGCTACGGAATTTCCGATTGACCAATTGAGAGAATAATGCAACCAGATTCCATTAGAGCTACAGAAAGTGCATTAACTGATTACTAGCAATGTGTATGTTTGTTTTATTATGGTTTACCACTGTGTATGTTACTTTAAATGTGATTTAACTAAATTAATGAATGCTAATTTATGCTTTACTTTTGGCTTTATGTATATTTATTTTGTTATAGTTTACCACTGTATATGTTCATGTCAACATGATGAAACGTGAACATATTAAGAAATAGTTGGTGTATGTCTGTGTATGTCAATATAATACTTGTGTCCTCTTTTTTATAGTGATACTCTTTCATTATATCATAGAAAGTAAAAAAATGGCTGAAGATCGCTCATGGATGTATACGGATTGGGAGAACGGGAGGCCAAATATTAATTGGTTTAGAAAAACAAAAGAGTTTCTTAGTATCGCTTTTCCCGGGCCAAATTCTAATCAAATGTTGTCTAGTTGCCCTTATGGGACATGTGGAAATTACAAGAAACAAGATCTCCAAAGCTGTCAGTCATTTAGTGAAGAATGGCTTTACACTGAATACCTCGTGTGGACTTCACATGGAGAGGCAAGACCGTCTCGTCTCGACTCGTCAACATGAGGAGGTCGATGAATCTCACCACATGAGTGACATCTTTGGAAGATGTCGGGAATGCTCATGAAGCTGTCGAGTACACAAACGCATCTATTGCAGAGATTCTTTCTTGAAATTGGTCGAGTCCACCATGCAGCCGGTCCATAAAGACACTAATGAGACTATGCTCTCATCCGTTTCTCGTTTGATGTCTATGAAATCACAGATACAACCTTTCAAATGCTGCATATGATGCAAATCTCGATCTAATGCATGATCTTCTACCACCACATCGGTTCAAAATGCCTAGGACATTTAACGAGTCTAAACGACATTAAGTGGTGTAGGTATGTCGTACAACAAGATCGATGCTTGCGTAAAAGGATGCATGCTATTCGGAAGGACAGCATTGAAAAAACAAAATGCGATGTGTGTGGAGAAGCCGCATGCGTGCGGTGGAGAATGATTGGAACAAGCCGTCGAAAACCGGTTGCAAGAAAAATTTTGCGCTATCTTCCGCTCATTCCTCGACTTCAAAGGTGCTATATGGATGCCAACATCGCCGCACTCATGCGATGGCATAGAGATGGATATAGAGATAAACCGACATGATGGTACACCCGTCGATGGTGAAGCTTGAGACAGTTTGATCTTGACTTTCGACTTTGCCGCAGAATCCGAAATGTACGGTTGGAGTGCGTGTGTACGATGGCTTCTCTCCATTTAGTTTTGCGCCGCACCGTATTCTTGTTGCTTTGTCTTTGTTGTTCCTTATAACTTACCTCCGACACACTTGCATGAAGAAGGAATCGTGTTTCTCACTCTAATTATTCCGGTCCGGAGCATCTGGCAAAAACATTGACATATACATGCAACCTCGTATGATGATCTACATAAGTTATGGGATGGAGTTGTAACATATGATAGATCTTGAGACAGGGCATTCAACATTGAGCATGCTATCTATGGTCCATTAATGATTTGCTGCTCTTGGAATGGTATCTGACACAAGACACATGGAAATTTGCATGTCCGGTTTGTTTGGGAAACTTATGCGCATTATGGTTGAGGAATGGTAAAAAGCACTATTGGTTTGATCACATCGACAATTTCTAAAGTGAACACCCATTCAGGTGAGTCAAAAGGAATTTGGAGCGTGGCGGTGTTCAATCCTCCACCTCGTCTAACAGTGTCCAAATTCATAAGCGCTTCTAGATCTAGTACCAAGCGAATGTGAAACACCAATTTGAAGGTTTCTCGGACACATAATTGGGCCCACGCATACAAAGCTTACGGAGCTTGCCATACTTTGAAAAACTCTTGTTGCGTCACAATGTTGATGTCATGCATACAGAGAAAAAATGTGGCGTAATTGTTTTGGTCGGCGTGCATTGATATTCTTGATCGAACTAAGGATAATGTAAAGGCGACTAGACCTTGCGAGTTGTGCGATCGTCAAACTATCATTTGAAGGAGAAATCTAACGGTACTTGGGAAAAGCCAAAGGCGACTTTACGCTTAAATAGATCGTAGAAAAATACTAGTTACGCAATGGATGAAAGAGTTGAAGTTTCCAGATATGTATCAGACAAACATTAGGGGAGTCAACCTTCAACAACTCCGTGTGAATGGGATGAAAAGTCATGATTTTCACATCTTCATTGAGATTCTCATGCCGATAGCTTTCCGTGGATTTCTTCCAGAGCGTGTGGATCTGTTGGTGAAGTTGAGCTATTTTTTAGGCAATTATGTGCCAAGAGATCGATCCACAAAGAATGAGGGAATTGGAAGAAGAGATACTGTTCTTTTGTGCAAACTTGAGAAAATATTTCCGCCAGGGTTTTTCACATGCATGATGCACATGGTTATCCATTTACCATATGAAGCACGTGTGGGTGGACCTGTTCAATATCGGTGGATGTATCCATTCAAAAGGTAAGATGTCCCTACGTTGTAAACTATTCTCGTGTGATGGGATGGCTAAATATCACGATTTACATGTGTAGGGCTCTTCAACATGTTAAGAAACGGGTAAAAAACAAGGCTAGAGTGAAAGGATGCATTGTGGAGGCTTATATCGCGGAAGAGATATCAAACTTCGTATCGTTATATTTCTCAAGTGAAGTTCAGTCTTCTAGAAATAAGCGGCCACGATATGATGACGAGTATGAAGTCAACACTTCGAATTGCACACTTAACACTTATACTTATGTTTTTTCATTACATTATTGATTTTATTGCATATATGATCTGTTACTAACATTTCAACTAATGCGGGCATAAGTTGAAGAAAAATTTCTTGCAAAAACTAAAAGCGATCTAAAGCTAGAGCATCCTCGACTAGACAAGGCTACACAAGAGGAAGCACAGGCTGCAGAGCAAGAGGAAGCACACGCTGAGGAAGAGGAAATACAGGCTGAGGATCCTGACTACACAGGGGAAGAAGAAGTTCAGGCAGATGCAAATCTTGCAGTCCGCAAGTCACGGGGGCAAAGTTCAATCCCTCCACTTCCTCCCACGCTAGGAGGGAGGTGATAGTATCAGCAGGAAAAAGGTAAGTTTTGCTATATGTCATCATGTAATTAATTCTCACATCCATATAATCTTGCCATCTTGAATATGGTTCTAGGCAATGGAAACATATTTCATTTGCCGGGAGGCCACGTGGACCAAACACTGTGTTGCAGCCTCTGTTGCGCTATCACTATCCACAAAGTGTGCAAGATATGACATTGAGTCCTCCAGCTATCGTAGCAGCTACAAAATGGAGACATTGGTATGCTGTTGGTGAAGCGGGTGATACAATGGCAGATCGGGTGAAGAAAGATTTTCGTGTAAGTTATTTGCAAATATGACATTGGTAGACTTGTTATGTTCTTTACTTGTTATGTTCATCAATGTATATGCTAATTAATGCGGTTGTATTGTGTTGTTCGTCGTGGTGGAGTTTACTAAATTTCTATTGGATGTGTGATACTGTGATTGGTTAACTAAGGACCTGCTAGAATGATATCTTGCTGCAAATGTTTTCATCTTTGAGTGGATGTCCTATTTTCTAGAGGTCATGCCGAAATTTTGTAAACTAAGGACCTGCTATATGACATTGGTAGCCTTGTTATGTTCTTTACTTGTTATGTTCTTTATAACTCTATGGAATGCAGGCTCGGTACACATATCCTGAAGGTGAAGATTACCCGAATGACACTAGGGCGAGATGGGAGGCAACTTTAGAGGCGGCTTGCCAATACCATGCTGAGCAGCTAATGTACAACACTCGAGTAGCAGCTGTGACCAAGTACTACAAAGATGTGTGTGAAGATGAAGACATTGACACAAGAGAGAATCCATTGTTTCTCACTGCTGCTGAGTATAACCAAGTCCAACCTGTATGGATCGATGATGAGGCTTGGAGGCATCTCATTACACAATGGTGTGATCCAGCATGGCAGCGTGTTAGTGAAATGAAGCGGAATCTCCGTGCCACTTCAGGGGCAAGGGTGAACCGAGGTGGATCTAGTTCTATTAGTCGAACCTAGCAAGAAATGGTAATAGAAAGTCTGTATTTTCAAACCATCGTTTCTAACACTCGGACTTAATACATTTTCCTTGTTTTTTTGCAGAGAGGAGGTTTGAAGACTGCGTGACACCTTTAGAGGCTTATCTTTGTTCATGGGGGTTTCGATGCAAGACATGGAAAACTTTGCGGGTTCGAGATTCCACCTATCACCAACCCACATGTCCAGATGAACTTGGTGCGTAGCACTAACACTAACACGTAGCTAATTTTGTTTTTCGAATAGTTGTGGCATTTCAATATTTTCGTACCTTTCGAGGAGGTATCGAGATGCATACCAAGAAAGGCATGGACTGATGTTAATTGGCTGCATGGGGATTTTGATGCACAATTGATGTACCGAATCTGGTGGGAAGCCTCATGGGCGTTATCGCTTCTTGATGGTGCATTTGATGATAGGAATGTCGTTTGACTTACGCCCATTTAGCACTTCAAGCAATGCTTCTTCTTCTACGAGGCAAAGCGATGAAGAGTTGAGGCGTGAGCTGCTTGGTGTGTGGGAGAACCGAGATATGCGGAATGAGAACCGAGAGATGCGGAATGCTATGCATACGGGATTCACGGCCATGGCACAGTGGATGCAGGTAAAAAAGTAATTGACATTTGTGTTAAATTTGAGATGTTCATAGTAGTCAAATGGTAACATTCTTGTTGGCAGGATTATGCTCTAGCAACATCTTTAGGAAATCCACCTCCTCCACCGCCTGTATTGAACTTTAATTTCAATGCATTCTCGACGCCTCAACATCAACCGAGACAAGAGGTATGTATATGACTCCATATTGGGTAGATATATGAAACTATGCATTATAGATACTAAATTGAAATTTCTGCTTAGGACACCCAAAACTCTCATCATGGTATTAATATTGGACAATCATCGAGGAATAGTCCAGGGGATGTCTTATCGGGTGATGATAATATTGGGATTCCAAATCAGGATATAGACTGGTTTGCATCTCCAAGTGAGTAATCATATCTGATTTGGTTGATGACTTGCCATTTAAAAAATTTGCCCTACTTGATGTTATGTATGGATATATCTTGTGTGCGAATACGTTTAACTTATATGTCTTTTCTATAAATATGTAACCTTGTATTGAATGGAAATGATATAATATGTTTTATTCTTGAAATGTAATGTGCAGGAGATGAAGAAACAAGGGATAGAAGCTAATTGGATTCATCTAGCCCTCGAGGAGTGGTTTTGGATTTGGTATGAATGTGATATGTACAACTTTTTATGCTTTGTGTATGTGGACTTCGTTTGTTGAACTTCGAACTTGTTGAATTTCGGACTTCGTTTGTGATATGTAAATTGTGGCTTGATAATGTGAATGTGAATGTGAATTGTGGCTTGAAATGTGAATTGTGGATGTGAATTGTTATTATTGAATTGTGGCTTGATAATGTGGATGTGAATTGTTATTATTGAATTGTGAATGGTGGCTTGAAATATTACTGAAATGTGTATATGAATTATCGATGTGATTGTTATTATTGAATTGTGAATTGATAATTTGAGCTGGCTGTTTTGTGGCCAGGGTCTGGTACCTATACCGAGAGTGCACTCGGGATAGACCCATGCCACCTATCCGAGTGCACTCCACCTATCGAGAGTGCACTCGGGATAGGTGGCGGCGAATCTATCCCAGTGCACTCTCAGATAGATAATGTTGACGATGTCGTGCTGTCGCCGCACGCAGTACGGTCCTCAATCTAACGCTATCCGAAAGTGCACTCAGGTATATTTTTTTTTCCCGAGAGTACACTCGGCATAGCCAGTTTTTCCCGATAAAATAACACCGAGTGCAATACGCCGAGTGTGCCCACTCGGGATAGGGTATCCCGAGTGTTTTATCCCCTATCCCGAGTGTGGAAAACACTCGGGGAAAATATCCATCCTTGTAGTGAGCCTAAACCGACATGGTACGAAATACAAATAGACCATACCTGAGTTCACCGCACAATAGACCTGTAGCAACCTCTAATCACCGCCCAGCGCGGCGCACCACGCACGACCAGACCTGCCCCAACTCACCGGCGGCCCAGCGCGCGCCTCTCGGCTCGGCGGGGTCTCGAGGCTTGACGTTGAGCAAATTAAGGCTACGCGTCTACTTGTCGTGACACATGCATCTGACTGGAGGTCTCTGAACTGGACTGCACTGCACCATGTAAAACAGGCAGGTCTCCTCTGAACTGGACTGCACTGCACCATTTGATGACGCAACAGCCCGTCGAGCCAATCTCCTCTGCCTTGCGTCACGTGGGCCACGGCCGTGAACACCTCGGTCGGTCGGTCCTCGGCAATTTTCGTTCGCGTACGCTCTGATACACGCGTCACCAGCCGTGGAGACCGGGATCAGTCTGATTCTCCTGCGCTTGCCTTTTTCTTGCGCCGAGCAGCGGCCAGCCGTGGAGACCGGGATCAATCTGATTCCCCTGCACTTGCCCTTTTTTTTCGCAGAGTAAGAATTGAAATCTCCGTTTCATTTCTAGCCAGAGAATAAAATTTCAACAGATCTCGCTATTTTAAACACATTTTGGACGACTTTAAAAACAAAATTTAAATTCCAGATTTTAACCGAAATTTCGACCGGTTTAGCTGAGATCTCGGCAAAATTGTACCGATCGAAAAATAGTTTAAACAACGTCGAAAACTTTTGAAATTGTTTTTGAAGATCCCTGACACATCAACAATATTCTCGTAAAAATTTCAGATGATTATCAAATCTATGAAATTTTTAAAAATTCAAACATTGTTACTATCCTGATAAAACGCCGACCAGCAAGTTTGAACGAAGGAAAAATGAAATAAACCACATTATAAAATTTTGAATCTTTTTTTGCATGGTTATGAAGCATCACTAATGTTTCCAAAAAAATTTCAGATGATGATCAAGCTTCATTAATTTTTATAAATTCAGAAAGTGTTACCATCCTGATAAAAGCATTGCCAGCAAAATTCAACCAAATGAAAAATAGTACAAACCAAGTTAGAAAATTTTTGTGGATAGTTCTGATGTATCATCAATGTTTCTATAAAATTTTTATATGATGAACAAGCTTCAAGAAGTTCCAAAAAATACGGCGATTGCTCGTCCTCATAAAAAACTGATGATCAATACATAGATTTGCTTTAGCAATAAAAAATGTTAAAATTTTTGAAAATTTTGCAGAAGGGTTATAAGGAAATGCTTAAGATCTCATAAAAATTATAAATCATGATCACACTTTATTGAATTTATAAAATTCTTATAAGTATAATGTACCATTTATGTTCTTTCTTTTTTTATTTTTGAAATATAACAAATGAAGTTCAATACATACATAGATTTGATTAGGCAAACAAAAAGTTGAAAATTTTTGAAAATTTTATAGAATGGTACTGAGTCAATTATTAAGCTTTCATAAAAATTTTGGGCCATTATAAAACTCGAGAAAATTTATAAAATTCGACAAGGTTCTTGTCGAATTATGTTCATTCTATTTTTGATTTTTTAAAGATAACAAATGAAGTTAAATTATTTCAAAAAAATTTCAGTATGGTCCTAAACTTCCTACGATGCTACCATAAATTTTTCACATCATTATAAAATATGTACAATTTTATAAAAATATGACAATGTTTCTGCAGTTTTTATCTCAAAAATTCGGTTTTTCATCAAGTTTTCATAGGAGCTGACTTTCTTGAGGGTTATTGATCAATTTTCGGTCAAATTCGGTCAAAAATTCAGTTCTGCTTAATTTCTTCTTTTATCTTTTGGCGATTGTGATTCAGTTCATGTGAGACCGCAATTGTTAGCTTTCGCCACTCTCAAAAGCAACTGGGTGTTATATTATTTCCGACTTCTGAGCTGTGCACTTCCACTGTGCTCTTGGTCATTTCTCCCAAAGTGGATCGAAATCAGTGGTATTCTTCTGGGAGGTCTGAATTTTCGAGTGATATTTCCAATTTGGTTTTCTTAAGGAAATAAAAAGTGCTTGTGTCGTCACAGACTCTACACTATCGATCTACCACGACGTTCAATGGCGAACAACAAATCTTTGCATTAGGGCAGGACTCCCAGCCCAAACACCAGGGATCTGAGAGAATAAATCAAAGGTGCAACGCCGCCACGCAGAGCACAACGCGGTCAGCCGTGTGGGCGTTTCCCGGCGTCTTCACGGCCTGCCGAGCCCCAGCTCGGCGGCAACCGTACGGCTTGTCCCATCGGTTCCTCTAATACAAACTGTGCGCGTCCGTCGCTCCACTCCGCTGTCTATGTAAGGGTGTGTTTGCTTGGTGGGATAAGGTTGAATGGGATAGGATAAGATGGTTCTGTACCATTTGGTTCCATTGTTTTAAGTAAATAAAATGGTTCAGCATTTATAGAGAATATTCTTTAAATTTGTATCACACCGTTCAGGATAAGATGATTCCATTCAAGCAATTAAACGTATGGATGACATATTTGTTGAACCATATCATACATGTACCGCTTGATATAAGCAACTAAACACACCGTAAAACGACCGAATCCGATCCTCACCCGCTGCATGTGACGCCGGCGGAGCGTCGCCGCTTGGCGCGGCGCTGCGCCACACACGACCAGACCTGCCCCAACTCACCGTCACCGGCGGGCCAGCGCGCCGCTCGGCTCGGCGGGGTCTCGAGGCTTGACGTTGAGCAAATTAAGGCTAAGCGTCTACTTGTCGTTGTGACACATGCGTCCGACTGAACTGGACTGCACTGCACTGCACCATGTGAAACAGGCAGGTCTCCATGATCCATCTTCTTTTCCATCCGTCGAGGTCAAACTCGAGTTGGAGCTCGAGCTTGGGTTCAGGTTTGAGCTCAGTTTGAGTAAGCTCGATAACAGTAAACTATTCAATATATACTATTTTTCAATAATAAAAAAGTGTTCAAGCTTAAGCTCGACTCGAATAAGTTCGGTAAGAGTTAACAAGTAAGTAATTTCTAAATTTACTAGACTCGTGAACTATCTAAGCTCGACTCAGCGAAGCTCATGAGCTCAGGATCAAAATCAAATTGGGCTCGTTTGGAGCTCAAATCGAACCTAGAACGAGCCAAGCTAGAGTAGAGCGAGTCTCGAACTTTTTTTACCACCCTAGAGGGAAGTATGGAAGCACGGTAAGGACAGGAAGCACTGAATATTCTCTCCGAGAGTTACTCTTCAAGAAGAGCAATGCTTTAATGCTTTATTGTCCCAGTATAAGTTATATAAATTTTAAAGTAAATTATCACTATTTATCATCCATTCATGTAGCACTTGCTTCTTGTACGCTGCACCAATAGTGGTTATCACCGTCATCTGCAGCATCCCGCGTACACCTTTTTTTTTCTTTTCATTCTTTCTTTCTTGCGAGGAAGCATCCCGCGTGAGGATATGAATATGATGGCTCTTTTAAAAGTTCTCACACAATATTTGCTTAGCTATATATATGACCAAATATTTAATCTACAAGAAAATTCCAGAAAAACCTTATGTTATTGAAAACCAACTTGAACACTTCGCCGTCCATCAGTTTTCGCTTTGCTACGATTCCAGCAAATGGACGAGGACTTACTTCAGAACCTGAAGGCTGAGGCCCTACCACACTTCCTAGATGGCTGGATATGGTTGACTGTTGATGCGGAAAGCTGATGACAGACAAATTTTAGTTTTATATAGTTCTTAAGTTTGTTTGGACTGGATCAAAAAAGCTGCATGCCATCCGTTCCATGTCAGTTCCTTTCAATGAATTTCTCTATTAGCATCTTCTCCACAAATAACGAATATGCAACTGTCATCCATAGGGTCTTGAAGGCAACGGGGAACTAGAAAAATTTTCCAGGGGTGTACACTTTACACATACAGCTTTATAGTCTTGTACAATAATTTAATAATATCATAAATCCAACATATACATTTAAAATTTACTAAAAATATAATACAAATAGTTTTGAGGTCTTAAAAAATTCTGCATGCTGTCAAGAACACACTTCGCTCATCACCGAGGACTCCACGTCCTCGAGATATAAAGAGATGCCTTCAACAACTCCCGCATCCTCTCCTTCCACATGACTTACATTAGGAGAAACAAAAGGACAAATTTCCCTTTTTATTTTCTAATTTTCTATTCAGTAGAACCATGTGTATATCAAATTTAGATTTGAAATTTGGTAGTATGATCGAACAATTTTGTTTCACTGCTACCAATTCAATTTTTTTTAGAATTTTATGACTATTTGCACTGTATCTTATGGAGGAAAGTTGGCTTGTAAGGCTCAATTGTAGGCTTGAACTCGGTTTGAGTAAGCTCGGTAACGGTAAACTATTCAATATATGCTATTTTTTAGTAATAAAAAATGTTTAAACTTAAGCTCAGCTCAAGTAAACTCGGTAAGAGTTAACATATAGCAAGTAATTTGTAAATTTACTAGACCCGCGAACTCTTTAAGCTCGACTCGATAAAGCTCGCGAGCTTGAGATCAAGCTCGAGTTCAACTCGTTTGAGCTTGAATCGAGCCTAGAACGAGCTGAGCTTGAGTAGCTCGCGAGCCTCGAGATTTTTTTACAGCTCTAGAAAGTATGGAAGCACAGTAAGGATGAGAAGCACCGAATATTCCCTCGAGAGAAGCGATTGCTTGATGCTTTCCTCCCGTACAAGTTATACAAATCTTAAAAGCAAGTGAAGAGGTAAGAAATCACTGTCCACCTTTCATTCATACTTTAATATTTCAAATAAAGTGAATTAAGTTTATATTTTTAGTCTAAAATATAAATAAAAATGATTCATCTAAACACTCTTAATGTACTCACAGCTCCAGCTACATGGATCTGGTGGAGCTAGGAATACCCAGCTCCACCAGATCCACAGATCCAATGAAGCTGGAGCTCTACCAAACACACCCTTAAACAATTAAACAGTTGACTGACTGACTGACTTGGACATCTTTGTCTACCAGGAAACTATTGATCTGTCCTTGTCAATTCTAATTGCCATTCGTTTCAACTGAAAAACACCCAATATTTCCACTAAAAGAATCTCGAGTCTTTTTCACCTATACATCTTTGTACTATACAAAAATCTAGCGTTAAAAAATAATCTAGTCTCTAATCTCTCACTCACCCTACTTGTTTTAGAACATCGTTCACCCTAATTTCTTTTTCCTTGCACTTAAATCGAAGTTCGAAATAAAAAGTTATGACCATTTTAGTGGCTGAAACAGTGGTAGCACCGCCCCTATATAGGCGGTTGTAACAGCCTGAAAATTTCCGAACAACAAAAATATAGTATTTAAATTTGAATGTGAATATTTCTGGATTTTCTTGATGTAATTTGCTTTATGTGGATTTTCTTGGACTTTTGTATTGTGAGAAAAATCAAATGAAAAGGGAAATGGGAAATGAAAAAGAGAAAAAGGTAAAAAGATAAGAAGTAAAAATTTGAAAAATTTACCATGAGAACCCTGGGCATGCAAGTAAACCATTTTATCCACCAAATGAAAATTTATGCATGGGTAAATGAAGAGATAAAATAAAAAGGCAACTTTTAAATCAAAATAAGGCATTGTCAGAATTAATACAATATTTTGGAATCTTATCTAGAGTTGTAAAAATTATCATGAAAACCCAGTACAATTTATACCTATGGTAAAAATATCATAAATTAATAATGTCATTTGAGACTTTTCCAAATTTAAAAACAGAAACTCTGAAAATCTAGAAACTACCATGTCATAATTTCTATAAAATAATGGTACAATATTTTGACTTGAAAATTTTACAGTGGCATTCTTAGCTCAAATAAAATTGTGATAAAAAGTATCAAAAACATTTGACTTCATTTTCTATTCAAAGTAAAATAAGTTCAGAGATAAGAATTTGGATAGGTCACTGTTGTAGGAATATTAATAATTTTATGCTAAGTTGTTTCAACCCCAAAATTTGACCAGACATCAATCCCTTCCTAAAGACCCTGGTAAAAAAGTTTGAAAAATTTTTACCATGGTTTGACAGCCCAATAAATTCTCGAGTCTCCCATGCCATACCGTCTCCATTACCGTCCTTGCCACCTCGCCATTTGCTCGCCTAAGCCGAAGTCGATCATCGCCACGCGTCCAAGCATACCAAGCACTTCGGCCAGCTATAAATACCTCCCCAATGTTACAATTGAGCCTTCTCTCTTCTTCTTTAGCCATTCACTGAACGGTTCGCCGTCTATCTCTCGAGTTCTTCGCATTGTTCAGAGAAGCGGAGAGGGGAAATTTCTAGAGACTCGAATCAAGAGAAGGTCTTTGAAATTTCTCGATTCAAGCTTCGCCTAAACCCCGAGTCACTAACCAGCCCTTATCTTGATTCATTCGGTCGATCGCCTTCTTCCACCGTTCTTCTTCTTCACAATTTGGCGCTCAGGCGGCCGTCTCGGCTTCTCGCCTTCGTTCACGGGTAAAATAGGAGCCCTTAGGTTCAGCGATGCTCACCTAGTGCTTGCCGGAAATGATGGCGGCGGTGAGCTCATGAGCAATTGGCCATGGCGACCACCGCCCTCTCGGTGGCGACCATTCCCGACCACCTCGGGTCGAATAGATGCTAACGATCCGAGTGCGCCTCGGCGTGCTGAAGCTCAGGGTGTTACCCATTCTGCCTCTCCGGTGGTGGTTCACCGACGGCGAGCCAAAAACCGAAGAGCTCTGTTTAGTGTCACTGTTAGGTAGGGTTCGGTTGTCAGTCACTTGCATCTAAATGAGTCGCTGGTTGGAGGGTCCCACATGTCGGTCAGTCTCGATCGGCACTAATGCGCGGGGTCGCTCGGTCAGAGTCTCGCCTCTCTCTCTCTCTCTCATGCGCGTACTGGCAAGTGGACCCGGGCTGGCAGTGGCTCAAGCCGATTCAACAGGAAGGCACACACAGTAGCAAGGCGTATCCCAGCAGAGAAAACATATTTTGATTTTTCCAATTCCATTTTCAAACCCAAGACAATCTAAATGGCTATAACTTTTGAACTAATAATCCAAATTGGATGAAATAAAATTTTAAAATCATCTAAAATCTGATAGATTCAGAATATGCAAAAATATTTTAAAAATAGTTATTGTGTGATTTTTAATAATAAAAATACTTAAGTAAGATTTAATGCACTAAGAAAATGAACTATTTCAACTATAGGCAAAATAAGAAAAATAAATTTTTATGAAATCCTCATCTTTGTGAAGAGCCCAAATGTGTAAAAATAATTATGTTTTAAGTTAAGTTACTTCATTTGTTCAATAGATCTTTAAGCGAATTTGCTATGTATATGGTTTAAAGTAAATACTTTAAAGGAATGGAAATATTTCATAAAATTGAACGTAGTAGAAAATGCAATGCTGGGCATACTCAGTAAAGAGCATGTAAAGTTTGATAAAGTTTCCTAGCAATCAATGTGATAAAGAAATGGGAGTAGTTTAAGCTTGATTCACCTTTGCATATGAGATCATGCGCGCGGACACACACACATATGTGTTTATATATATATATATATATATATATATATATATATATATATAAATGGTTCTATACTCACAGAGATGCGTACTCCCACCTCTAGTATACGCTTAAGCGATGTTGTTATACCTCTTTATCCTTTTGAATATACTCTAATACTAATTATAAGATACTCTAAAGTGAGTTCCACGAAAAATTTCATTAAAGTCCACCATTTATAGCAATATTTGTTTATATATTCCTTTTACATATGGAAACGGTATGTAGTAAAAAATAAAGGGTTTTGATGAAATTTTTTCAACCATGTTGCATTGGAGTATCTTAGAATTATTATTAGAGTATACCTAAAGTGATAAACAAGTATAAAACATTCATTTAAGTGATATATTAGAGGTGGGAGTATGTACTCCTAGGAGTACAGAAAAGGCTTCCTATATATATATATAATGTGATAAAGAAATGGTAGTAGTTTAAGCTTGATTCACCTTTGCATATGAGATCATGCGCGCGCGCACACACACATAGTGTGTGTGTGTGTGTGTGTGTATATATATATATATATATATGGCAAAATATTTGGCGAAAACCACCAATTCCATGAAAACTCCATGGAAACCACCTGTAAAAGTTTTGAAAAATTCTCAAAAATTACCATATGTAGGGGAGGTGAACCTCTACAACTCTGCAAAATTTGAAGTTGAAACTCAGTCGCATTTGAAAGATATGAAAAAGACAAACAGCAAAAAGAATAGTGCCAAAACAGTAATATATATATATATATATAAGCAATGAGAAGGTGATAGCATCTAGGCCCCTAATTTTTTATTATATGTTAATGATATGGTTTTGATGTTGATGACTAAGTCAATAATCTCTAAACTATGAAGAATATTGGTTGGAGTATCAAAGAAATTTACTGAAAGGACAAGATTAAGGCCATTTATTTCTAGTTATGGCTTGAGGAGTTGATTCAAGCTATGTAGTTAGGACTTATTTTTATTTGGCCATACTATAAAGGGGGATTATGCACAAGGTAGAATTTTGGTTCAAGGCTAAGACAAATTAGACTGCTTGGAGTTAAAATTCTTTAGTCATTCTGTCTTTGAATCAAAACCTCTCCATTCTCAATATCTAAGTGTTTCCCAAGACTAAACTTCAATGTTTATTTCTTAAGTCCGGCGTAACCTTAGCCAAAACCCTTTTCCGCCGGACCATTCCTTTTTAAGTTCAGCGCCAAATTTTACACTCTAACCGAGAGTATCGCTTTCATGCCGGACCGATTTCCGCTATCTCAAAGTTTAGTCCAGCTCTGTTGTATTCCTCCCGGTTAATCTTCCCTTGTCCCAAAAGGTCCGTAGGTATAAACTCTTTGGAAACCCTTCTGCGGTGGACCAAATATTTATTGGTAAAATTTCATACCTAGTCCTTTCTATTCACGTCGGACCAAAATTTCCTTAGCAAAATATTTTAGTCCGGTGTAAACTATTTACGTTGGACATTTCATTCTCTTAGTCCGTAGTGAAAGTCTCCTTGTTTTTAGCTAACCGAACGCTCGCCATTCACGCTGGACCAAATTTTGCTATCTCAAAAATTAGTCCGGCGCAAAAGCATTTCTCTCGGTTAAAGTTTTATATCTCAGTCAAAAAGTCTGTTGGCATACTATCCTTGAAATTCTTCTACGATGGACTAAATTTTTTGGTCCGGCGCACACATCAAATTCTTATCTTCTTCAAGCATTCTATGTACGACGGACCAAATTTTTCAGTCCGACGCAAATTCTTTTGAATGGTCCGGAGTATAAGGATCAGTATCGCTACTAAGTCCGGTGCAAACATGTTAAGCTGAATTTTGACACTCTAGCACGTCCAAGCGGCTCTTGTGGTAGGTGTAACAGCTATTTTCATCCAAAATACCTACATAAGCATTTCTTGAGCCATCTACCATATAGACTTTTGATCTTCTTGACATTCTAACATTCTTAGAGCTCCCATTCCACTAAGGAGACTGTGCTTCACTCTCAACTCCTAAAACTTAACTCTTTTTGAGTTTTTAGCTTCAAGCTTAGTCTAGTAGTACTGTGTTGAGTGAACCAAGAGACAGAGCTTGTGCAGAGTCTATTACTCTTGGATCTTAGTGATTCTAGACGGCTTAGAGGGTGTGAAGGTGCGACCTATCCAAAGAAGCTTGTGGAAGGCCATCTTGTTTGTGAGAGGTTTGGAACTCACCTCACTGGAGTGGTGAAAGAGTTGCCCTAATGGAGACCAAAACTACTACGACTAGCTTTGGGGGGCTATATTTCGTGCAGAAGTGCTCCAACGTGGAGTAGAAGGCAGGCTCTGAACCACGGGATAAATTTTTGTGTCTCTTGTGCTATCTGTGTTCTCTAGTTTATTATCGCTGCTATTTAGTTGCTTGCATTTTACATTCTGTCATCCTAAGCGCGATAGTAAATTACTTATACTAGATAACTGTTCTGTAATTAAGTTTAAAATTCTGAAAAATTTGCCTATTCACCCCCCTCTAGACCAATTTGTTCCTTCAAGTGTTATCAGAGCAAGGTTTACCACATATTGCTTAATCAGCTTGGTAAATGGCCGAGGGAAATGGACCTACGTCTGTTAGTGTAGGTAGAGTACCAGTTTTTGATGGTACAAATTATACTTACTGAAAAATTAGGATGAGATGTTATTTAGAGGTTGTCGGGTATGATGTGTGGAGGGTCACAGAGAAGCCTTTGCCACCACGCATCATGACCGAAGGGCAAACTGTATATGGCGATCCCACCCCTGGTGAGATTCAAAATATATAGTTTGATGCTCAAGCCCGTAATGCCATATTTTCTTGTCTTAGCATAGAAATATTTGATAGAATAAGCAACCTCACTTCTGCTTATGATATTTGGACAACTCTGTAAGAAATTCATGAGGGAACTTCTGATGTAAAGGAAGAGAAATATTTTGTGATTAGAGAAAAGTTTGATCATTTTAAAATGCTCCCTCATGAAAATGCAAATGGGTTTAAAATTGAAATGTGTCCATTTCAAACAAAAAAAGGTTAATGAAGCTTGGCTCGATAGTGGCTCGTTAACTTAAATTTAAAATTACCACTTAAATGGTAAATAAAATGATTTTATATTGAACTATGTCAGTTCCAAGAGATACTTAATAATAACTCAATGCTTAATAATAACTTGTTAATCTTGATAACCAGCACTATGTACTGTTACGCACGCGACCATGCCGCTGGTGCTTCCAGTTTTTGCGGATGTAGGGGGACAAGCCAAATGCCGCAGAGGCGCTGACCAAAAAAACAAGCAGAATGATCAAGAGTAGACTGGCGGCATCGCGTGGCGTGTTATGGTCAAGGATTCAAATTTTGTTTGGGAAAAATACCGGGTATGGCCGAAATCCGAAATTTCAGTGAAATTTTGATATTTTGAACAAATTTCGGTCAAAATTCAAGTACCAAAATTCAAATCCAATCCGTTTGCCACTGAAAAAAATCTGAATTTCGGTGAAATTGCCAAAATTTTGGTCGTTTTGCACCGGCTGAAAAGTGGGTCAAACGATGACAAAAAAATTTCAAATTTTTTTAGAGAGTCCTGACACAATTATGATATTTGCATAACATTTCAGATGATTATTAAATTTGAGGAATTTTTAAAAATTCATATATTGCTACTGTCCTAATAAAACACTGACCAGCAAGTTTAAACCGAATGAAAATTGGAACAAACGAGGTTATACAATTTTAATTTTTTGTGTGCATGGTCTTGATATATCTGTAATATTCTGATAAAATTTTCAGATGATAATCAAGTGTCATTAATTTTTAAAAATTTGAACAGTGCTACTGTCCTGCTAAAAGGCTTATCGGCAAACTTGAACAAATGAAAAATTGTCCAAACCATGTTATAAAATTTTTAAATTTTTTAATTGTCTTGATATAGAATTAATGGTTATATAAATGTTTTAGATGATGATAATACATAAATAATTTTAAAAAATTCTGAGAGTGCTACGTCTTGATAAAAACCCCATGATCAATACATAAATTTGCTTTAGCAAATAAAAAAGATATAAAATTTTTGAAAATTTTACAGAAGGGTGATAAGGAAATGCTTAATATCTCATAAAAATTTTGAATCATGTTCATGTTCCCATGAATTTATAAAATTATTACAAGGCACAATACCATTTATGTTCTATCTCTTTTGATTTTTGAAATATAATATAACAAATGAAATTCAGTGCTTACAAAGATTTAATTGAGCAAAAAAATTTAAATTTTTTAAAAATTTTATATAATGGTATTGAGGCAATTATTAATCTTTCATAAAATTTTAGATCATGATCACACTCGAGAAAATTTATAAAATTCTGACAAGGTAACTGTCCCAATTATATTCATTCGGTTTTGATTTTTTGAAAGATAACAAATGAAGTTAATTTATTCTGAAATTTTTATGTATGGTCCTACACTTCTCAAGATAGTTCCATAAAATTTTAAGCTCATTATCTCACGCACATGGCTAGCTCGTCAGGCGTCTTTGGGCGTTAATGCGCATGACCTCATGGGTGAGCCACATCGCCCGTTTGGCTAACGGGCTAATACGCCTCAAATAATTAGTTACTCCGCTTAAACACTAACGGCTATGCGGCGTAGCAGTAAGGCGTCTCACGCCAGTGACGCAGCTTCGAGTTCGCCTTCATGCAGACATCGCCCACTCGTCTTTTTCCCGAGCAGCCGCGTGGTGCGGCCGCAACCGTGTCTTGCGAGTGAAGCGTGGCGTGTGATTTGTTGCAAAACGACCCTTAGGAATTTCTAAAAATTACATACAGATCCCTTTTTTGAGTAGAAAGACCCTGAAATCCAAAATTTGCGAAAAAAAAACCTCACGAATTCCTCAAATTACATGCAAAATTTGCGAAAAAAAACCCTAGAATTTCCCAAATTACATTAATGTCCCTTTTTTGTGGAAAAATCCCTGGATTTTGCGAAAAGGGCCGAGTTTTTTTTTAAATTACATTGAGGTCTCTCTTTTTAATCAGCTCCGTCCATACATACATTTCAGCATTCAAGCCCAACTCTCCGATGTGGACCTCTTTCAAGTCTCGACGGTGGCTTCATGGAAAAACTGCACTGGACAGGTTGTAATAAATCTCTGACAATGCCTTAGGGCCTGTTTGGTTGCCTGGTTTTTGCTCAACTTGGTTGAGTTCATGTAGTTTCTGGTTATTTGGTTGCCTGTATAACCTCATGTGCTTGTATGAGCTCATGCATCCTGCACTGTTCTACCTGTATGCGCAAAAACGAAACAAATCTCTGTTTCTCCGCAGCCAGCACGCGGGAGCCCCCTGAGCCACTGTTCATGCTAATGTCACCATGCAACAATGAGTTTTGCATCTATTTTTTGCTTTATCTCTTGATTAGCATCTCGATGAGCGAACCGATTTCACCTATGTGTTCCTGACATTTTTCAAACAAAACTAGACCACACTTGCCATATAAATTTTAAAAGATTAAAATTTTCATTTTTGGATTTTTATTTCCTATTGTTTGTTTTAAAATTTTTATTTTTATTTTAAAATCTATTGATTTTCTAGTATTTATTTTAATTTGTTTCATCCTCTCTTAAAATTGTCTCCCCTTCTCTTCTAGTGCAACTAACCAAACAAAGATCTCTACGTAGGCTTGTATCTCTCATACAACCAACCAAACAACATCTTCTTGCATTCACTCAGCCTAACCCCTATCAGTCTGGTTGAGCTCATACAGCCTAGTTGAGCTAAGAATGCAACCAAACAGGCCTAGCTGACCAAGCAAAACACGTTCGTAGACTTCCCCCTAATTCCTTTCCATCTAGGCCTTACACGTTGCCTGACTGACTTGAACATCTTTGTCTACCAGAAAACTATTGCTCTGTCCTTGTCAATTCCAATCACCATGCGTTTCAACTGAAAAATACCCAACATTTCCACTAAAAAAATCTCAAGTCTTTTACTATACAAAAATTTAGCGTTAAAAAATAATCTAGTCACTAATCTCTCACACCCTACTTGTTTTATAACATCGTTCACCCTAATTTCTTTTCCCTTGCACTTAAATCAAAATTCGAAGTAAAAAGTTATAATGTTTTAGTCCTGAAACAGTGGTAGCACGCCTTTATATAGGCGGTAGCACGTTAGTGGTGCTCTTGGTTCTAGATGGTGATAGCACCCTTGAGCGATGTAAAAAGTTCGAGAATGCATGTTTTAGCGAGAAAAAAAAAAGGCTCGAAGACTACCACCGAAGCCTAGTAGCACCGGATTTTACGAGTAACGGCTAGTTTTTTCTAGCCGTTGGCCTAGAGGTGGTGCTCTGAAACCTAGTAGGGTGGTAGCCTTAATAGGCCGATTACTACGCCCTTTGATGTATAACCGAGTTAAACTTGCCGCTGCGTCGCCCCACTCGTCTTTTTCCCAGAGCAACGCGTGGTGCGGCCGCACAGCCGTGTGCGCGAGCGAAGCGTGGCGTGTGATTTGTTGCAAAATGACCCTAAGGAATTTCTGAAAATTACATACAGATCCTTTTTTAAGTAGAAATACCATAAAACCAGAATTTGTGAAAAAAACCCCACGAATTCCCCAAATTACACACGTAATTTGCAAAAAAACCCTAGAAATTTCCCAAATTACATACATGTCCCTTTTTTTGTGGAAAAACCCCTGGATTTTGCGAAAAGCCCTGAGTTTTTTTTTAAAAAAATTACGTTCAGGTCTCCCTTTTTGTAGGAAGCCTCTAAAAAATCCCAAAAATTCGTTTCTCCATCATAGCCCCTCTGTAAAATCTGAAATTACGGTCGAGATGACTTATCCCGATACAATTTTCACTCGTTGAACACGTTACGGCTGACGTGACATGCGCCGTGCACGCTATAAAAGGAGTTTTGGAGCTGGCATTTGAGTATTGTTGACCTTGGGAAAGGTTTATGGGAGTTGTGTGCATGTGTTGCTCTCTTTTATTTGGTTTTTGAGTTAAGAGTGAGGCCTAATCGCATGTATTGCGATTAAAAAATGGCTTGATGGTCTCTTGTGCATGTGTTGCACTTGAGGGGAATCTTGTGCATGTGTTGCACTTAATGATCACTTTCTACATGTGTTGTACTTGGTGGAGCTCAAGTTAGAGAACTTGATTTATTATTCTTGGTGTTTGCCGACACCTAGACGTCTTGTGGAAGCGCCGTGCATGGTGACCTTCTCAAGAAGATTGTGAGAAGACCCGATAAAATTGTGAAGGTCAGAACTCGCTTACACGGAGGGGAAAAAAGCTACCACTAGTAAAATCGAGGCGGGTGCTCAATTCGTGGAGCCGATTCAAAGTATTTTGGACTTCCCTCAATGTGGATTAAGGGAGAACAGCAAGTCTTCGAACACCACGGTAAAACATCGGCGTGTCTCTTTATGTACGCTTGCAATTCTCTATTTATATTATTGCATTTTATATTTTTAGAATTGAATTGCTTACTTGTTTTTATGATTGTAATTTTTATTAGAAACATAATTAATTAGTGCATCTAGTGAGCTTAGTTGATTTAGACTTTAATTTGTCAAAATCTTAGTTTATCGCTTCCGCATCTATTATCCTCTAGGTTTTGACATAAGAGAACTTAGACGAGATTTTAATCTAAAAGAAATTTTAAAACGCTTATTCACCCCCTCTAGTCGGCATCCTCGATCTTACAGATATGGCCTCCCCGCGTACCGGAGCGCCATGCGCACAACGGCCTCGCGTGTGAGCCACGTCGCCTGCTTAGCTAACCAGCTAATACGTCTCAAATAATTAGTTACTCTGCTTAAACACTAACGGCTACGCGGCGCAGTGGTAAGGTGTCTCGCGCCCGCGCCAGCGACGCAGCTTCGAGTTCGCTCGCCCGCGCGCACGTCGCCCCACTCGTCTTTTTCCCAGAGCGATGCGTGGTCAATACGATTTTCACCCGTTGAAAGCGTTACGGCTGACGTGACGTACGCCGCGCTCGCACATCCAGTCTTATCCTGTGTTGAAGAATTGAAGTCACCCTCGACAGCCGAATTAGCTTGTTTGGTACGCTGTTGGGCTAGCGCGCTGAGAGAGACCGCTTGCCCGCTGTCGTTGACCCCGCGTCCGGCCTTTTCCCCGTGCTGAGCTGTACGATTTTCCTTTTTCTGAAGTGCATGCGCCAAGACTGCCTGAACAGTCTCTGTTTTAGACTATCACCAGCGGCCTCCCGTCCCGGTTCCCGTCCCTTCACGATGGGGAAAAAAGCGCGACGGGATGGCGAGCAGGTCTCAGCGGCATCCGTCCGGACTCTGCGCGGACCGGGAATAGAAAGAATCCGATCGGTCGAGACCCTCTCTCCTCTCCGTCCACTCGATGAGCCGTTGGAGGCGTCGCGCTACTGAGGCGGAAGAGTTCATGGAGCGGCGCGGGGGCCAGGGTGGAGTCGGCGACGGCAGCGGAAGCGGCGGCAAAAAGCGGCAGTGGTTCTTGAGGAGGGCGGGCATCTTCTTCGGTGTGCGGAGGCCCTGGCGCGTCCACGCGAGCAAGATATCTCCCCCCAAATTCCCCCGAGTTTTGTGTTGAATGTGCGATGGCGATTCGGTTTAGGGTTTTAGGCGTTGTGCGAAGGGGTGAATGGTGCGCAGTCTTGCTCCGATCTGGGGTGGATTAGCTGGTTTAGGGTTTTAGTGCAGATCGGTGATGAATTATTTGCTTGTTTCCCCTCATTTCACCCTCATGTCAGACCGAATCAAGGTTCATTCGACCCTCATGTCAGTGTGGTGTGCTCCGATCTGTGATGAATGATTTCATATGAGTGTTGGATTAGCTGGTTTTCCCATATGCTCCGATCTGTGGATTAGCTGGTTTAGCTTTGATATGAGTGTGGGAGCAGCAGCATCTAGGCCAGTTCGGTCAGCAGTTTGTAGGTGCTTAATATTCGTGAACATAGAAATTTTCCTGAACTACAATATCAGTACTTTGAAGGTGCTTAATATTCCTGAACATAGAAATTTTGATATGTTGTAGTAGTGCTAGCTGTAGTCATTGAAATGTATTCCTGAACATGGAAATTTTTCTACGAAATTTCCATTCATTGAAATGTATTACTGACAGAAAACTTTTCTGCTCTAGTAGTGGTAGCTGTGGTTCTTCGGAAAACTATCAGTTCTTTGAAGAAGTACTTATATTGTAGTTCGTCGAAATCTTATAGTGTAGTTCTTCGAAAAATTTAGAGTCCATCGAAATCTAATAAAGATAACTTCAAGTTCAGTTAATTTGAAGTTGGTAAATGGTTGTTCAGTTCAGTTCAGCATGTAATTTGAAGTTGTTAATTGGTTCTTCAGTTCTGTTCAGCATATGTGTGAAATTATGGATGTGCCCTTGTGCTAAAAATTATGGTAAGGAATGTCATAGTGACTGCATATGTGCCCTTGTGCCCTTGTGCTAAAAATTCTGTAAGGAATGTCTTATAGATGTGCCCTTGTGCTAAAAATTCTGTACGGCATGTCATAGTGACTGCATATATCAAATTATGGTAAGGATTCTCAAACTGGTAAGGTATGAATCTGGTACTGGTAAGGTACATATCTCATGCTTGGAGTATATACGCATATGCCATACTAAATGTCATGCTGCTAAAGGATTATATGCATATGTCATACTAAATCTCATGCTTTGAGTATGTATCAAATTCTGGTAAGGTATATATGCAAGGATGTATGTCTGGTTCTGGTAAAAGTGTCGAACATGTCTGCTTGATAGTGAAGCATAGTGAAGCCAGTGTGGTGATGTGAAAAGCTCGGTCTAGCTTCATTAACAGTCTGTTGGGCGGCGGAATGTGATCGTGGTGCCTGGGCGCTTTAATCATTTTTGTCTGTGTTCGGCTGATGTTGGCAGCAGGTTCTGGGAAAGTTTTGATATGTTTTTGTCTGACTTTTGTTTTGTGCCGGTTGAGTGGTTGTAGCGGTATGTTGGATGGCTGCCGTTTTTGAAGTTTAAGTCTGTCGTTTTGTGCTGCCAAGTAGTTCATTGGTTTAGAGTTTCTGTGATTCAGTTTACCTGGTCATCGTTTAGTAATGTAGACATGATTTTGTTGGGATTGATTTACTCACTAGTTTTGATTTAGTAACTAGCATATTATTTCTGTAGATGGATGAAGAAACTCTGCTAGCATACTTGAAAAGCATGAAAGAAAATGTAGAGTCGGAGGTCGAAGCGCTAAGGAAGGTAGTAGAAGAGAATATGAGCTCGTCAGATTGTTGCCATGCTATTGAATTGAACCATGCCCTCCTCGCTGTGGATGCCATCGCTACTTGCTTGGACGAATTGAGCATCAAAATTTGGAGAAGTAATGCAGCAGCAGAGAATGTGGCCCATAATGAGGATGATGATCCTTCAAGGGACGTCGACCCTGACGACGTTCTCCCTGCAGACTATGTCGAACCACCGGTGCCTTACGAGACCGGCTGTGATGGGGCTAGCTCCGAGGGATTCGACTCCGATGGATGGGAGTCCGACCGCTCGGGCCATCCCGCCGCTATCGTGTGGTAGATGTTAGGTATCACGATGTGTCTGTAGAATTATGGTGGAACGTCAGGACTTGCCATGTTTAATGTTTTCTGTGCTCCGTACTATCATGTAATGTTATGATGGACTGTGACAACTTGCCATGTGTAATGTTACGTGTCACATCTCTTGTTATCTAATGTTATGGTGGAATTTGAGAACTTGCCATGTGTAATGTTTTGTGTGGTGTGTACTAATATATCTAATGTTTGTGCTGGAATGTGACAACAGGATATCATGGATCCGTTTGTGCGAGTATGCTCAATGATGGAGGTCATAACATGGACTACAATTATCCTGGGGGTATGGATGCATTGGTTGAGTCCCATATTCCGACATTCTCACCCGGTTGGGGTGATTCCTCCACGGGGGAGAGGACCTCACAAAAGGGTAAGAATAAGAAGTCCGTGAACAAGACTGCGAGGAAAAACTGGAAAGCAGAGGAGGAAGACCTGCTACTGTCGGCATGGCTTAATGTTAGCCAAGACTCTATTGTGGGGACAGATCAATCTGCAGTGAGCTATTGGGGGAAAATTGTTAAGTACTGCGAAGATAATGCCAATGGAAACTGGAGTACGAGATCGCAGAAGGCTATAATCAATCACTGGCAAACCATAAGTGCGGAGTCCAGCAAATTTGCAGGTTACATGCAGAAGGTGGACGATATTCACCCCAGCGGCAGTACTGTCGATGATAGGGTAAGTAAGACACTTTGGTTGCTTTTAAAATTTCCCAACTGTGTTTTCCCTTTATTTCCACTTACGCATTTCTTTACTTCACCATTGCAAGATTGGCATGGCGATGAAGATGTTCAAGGATATTGAGGGAAGGTCCTACGCTTATATGCACCTGTGGTCCACTCTGAGTAAGCACCCGAAGTGGTGCGCTTACCTAGATGGAAAGCGAAAGAAGGCACATGATGTGACCCCAGCACGCTCTACTCCTGCTACTCCCGCTACGGGACATTCTAGTCCTGTCGCACACGATGCGGAGTCCGGTGGTGCTCCTCAGCCGCCTAGGCCGATTGGGCGCGATGCCGCTAGGAAGGCTCGAGCACGGGGTGCATCAGGCAGCACGTCGTCGGTCGGCATGGAGACCGGGATGTATACAGAGCAGCTGGATCGCCTCGGCCAACAGAAGGCTAAAATAGCGGATATATGGGATCGAGAGGTCTCCATCCTGGAGCGTCAAGAGGAGGACAAGATAATGGCGATGGATCTCAGTGGCATGGATGAGGCTTCTCGGCAGTACTTCACGCGTCGCAAGGAGATTATAGCCAGTAGGTACGGGCCGTGATGATGCGAGCATTTCGGTTCGACAACTTGCCATGTGTAATGTGCTTTGGACTGTAATAACTTTAAGTATGTGTTTTGGACTACGTTTCTTCGAGTACTTGTTATGGACTACGTTGATGGCACTACTTGATATGGATTGTGTTACTTTCTAATTTTTTTGTTGTCATAATTGTGTTGTGCACTCTGGTACTTGGACAATGCGTGGCGATGATTTATTCCATTACAACATGCCTACAGAAATACAACTTAAAGACCTGAAACAGCTAGATTAACGTGTACATCAAACTAGAGAAGGCACTGACATATCGAGGCCTAGTCCCCACCATGAATGGACCAAAGGTGCTCCACAAGGTCGTTCATAAGCTGGCGATATTTGTTCCTATCACGGATCGCCTGTGTTGCTTCAATGAAACGGAGGATAGACGGACTAGACGGCCTTGATATTGCAACTGGGTTTTCCATGAAGTCATATATGAACTCTTGTGTGGGACCGTCCCTCTCGTCCTCAATAATCATGTTGTGCATTATGATACAAGCAGTCATTATGTCGTGTAGGGTGGAATCGTCCCACATTCTAGCGAGCCCTTTCACAATTACCGTCGAGCTTGAAGGACACCGAAGCTCGCCGATCCTGCGCATGAAGCTTGCACATTGCGAAATGGAGCCGCTTGTTCCTCGGGCGCTGGATTGGTTTAACAAATGTCGCCCACTGGGTAAATACCGTCGGCAAGGTAATACCCGTAGTGTGCGTGTTGCCGTTGATGGTGTAGTTGACATCGGAGACTCGCCATCGGTTAACTGGACAAAGCGTTAGATCTATGCGAACATTTATGTCATTGAGGCTACCTGGCATACCGAAGAAGGCATGCCAGATCCAAAGGTCGTAGGAGGCCACGGCCTCCAAAACTACTATGGGTTTGCGAATATGCCCTGTAAATCGGCAGAGGTAATGTCGCTAAGCCGGCGGATTGCTGTTTGTCATCTTTGAAGAAGCAGATAAGCCGAGCCTTCCGGCACCATCTCTCTTCTGCTGGAACCATTCATCACGGGCCTCGACGGCACTTGCAATCTTAATGAACAGTTTTCTGCTCATCCGGAACCTGCAAGACCATAGCACAAATTAGGAAAATAACAGGGGTCATAGCCGGACGGGACGGGAACTCTCACATACCTACGCCTGAAGAGTGCGTGACCGTACACAGGCGTGTCGGAAAAGTAGTCGTTGAAAAGTCTCGCCGCACCCTCGAGGTGTCCTCGGTTCACCACCGCTCGGCCAGGGACTGAGCCCCCCACCGTGGGATGCTCTGTTGTGCTGCCTCCTCCTCAATGCAAATCTGCACAATCAAATCGTCCTCTTCCTCCTTCAGCAACATAAGTTGATGAGCACGCCGAGAAATGCTCGGACCACCAGGAAACCGACTCATGCTTGTTGCTAGCTCTCAAATGAGATGAAGTCAGAACTACACACAACCTCCTTCAAAGCCAATGTTGTGTTGATGGTTTCTCTTCACCCTGCCTCCCCTTTTTATGGAGGATGTTGGAGATAGCTTCTCATGGAAGGCTGGGGCAAATGATGACTCATTGCGGGACAAAGGCGATTACGTGCAATTGACAACTCCTTCTGAGGACAAGCGGTATGGCGAAGTGATGACTCCTTCTGGAGAAGGCAAGCGTGGGCAAGTGATGACTCCTTTCGGGACAAGGAACCTCTGCACATGCTACTTTTTTGTCGATAAGCAACACATTAAAATTATGTATATACTATTTTTGTAACAATAATGCAAATTAACTTTTTTATATTACATAACCTAATGTATTATAAAATTAATTTTTTTAGTTAGCGAAATGTACGAAATACATCATAAACAAGTTAAATACACTCTCAGTATAAAATACGGTATAAACTTTAGCGGTTAAAGTATATGCTTAAAATATGGATGAAGGGATGGGAAGGGAATCGGAAGGATCTTTGTTGGAGATGTATCTTTGGGAAGGGATGGGAATGCAGGAAGGATTCCGTTAGAAGTGGGAAGGATTACGGGAAGGAAATCGTGGTGATAGTCTTAAGGGGAGTCTCACGGATTTTAAAACATATAGAAAGAAAGAAAGGAATGGACGTATAATCAACAAACAATGTTCAACCTTATCATATAGGATGTGATAAATCGAAAAAGGATATTACACCGGCAAATTTCACATGTCTAGCGTCAGGACCTCGGGGACAAATCACTTGTCTTAGCATGATGCCACAAAAATGTTTTATCACTCTATTTCTTCCCACCCTGTTGTTCTTAATGTTTCGGCTGTAACCTTTTGCGTGGAAGCACCTCTCAGGATCTTAACATAGGCAGTAGTCCCAGTGTGACTATATTTGTGTCCGTCTCGACGTATTGTCAAATCTTTACTGATTGAGTGGTTAAATCCGCTCTTTTTGATACTAAGGAGTTATGGATCTTATATATATCGAAGATATTTCTACTGCCTTCTATTTGTATTGTAAAGCTCTTTTTTTTTTTAAAAACGCAGGAGGCCTGCTCCTGCGATTCAATTAAAAGGATGGTGAGAATATACAAATTGAACTGATACAAGGGATGGCCTCAACACACCCAACTGGGCTAGGATAGGACATTGAATTATTTGCTCCAGCCTCATTTTTGCTTAGCAATCAGCATCAGAAACAGAAACACAGACTTGACGCCAGACATGGTCCATAGACACAACTACACACATTTTTTATGCGCTGAGTAGAGTTAGTTCTGGAAGAATACATATTAATTTTCTAAATATATTATAATAGAAAAAAATTGCACGGCGATTAGTTTTGAAAAAAATAATTTTGCGAATAAATCTAAAAAAATCACACGATGGCTAGTTCTAAAAATCGCACGTTCTACTACAAAGCTTTTGAGGACCCATATTCTGTGGGCTATATTCTACAGGGGCAGAATATAACACAATATATTTGAGGATTCATATTCTGTGGGTCCAATTACCGTCAATAATTCTGCGGGCCGTCAATAATATTTTTTAAGGTAATATTTTTTTATTAGGTTTATTTGTCTTATTCTATTTTACGTATACCATTAAAATTGAATGTACTTTTGCAATTTTATTGGACTATATGATAAAATAACCTTTTAAATTGCGATAATTTTGTTGCATGTTGAACTCATATAGTTGATTAATCATTGTTATATGCGGTATCTGTTTTTGTGCAGCATTCGACAAAAAATATTCGGTACCATGTTATAAAAAGAGTAATATCGGAGTTACAGGGGTGGAATTAGTAATCGGTATGGACCTCTTTCCAGTCTCGACGGTGGCTTCATGGAAAAACGGCGATATGGACCTCTTTCCATACATTTCAGCATTCAAGGCCAACTCTCCGTCTGTCCGATATGGACCTCTTTGCAGTCTCGACGGTGGCTTCATGGAAAAACTGCGCTGGACAGGTTGTAATAAATCTCTGACAGTGCCTTAGCTGACCAAGCAAAACGCATCCGTAGACTTCCCCCGAAGTCCTTTCCATCTGGGCCTTAAACAGTTGCCTGACTGACTTGAACATCTTTGTCTACCAGGAAACTATTGCTCTGTCCTTGTCAATTCTAATCGCCATGCGTTTCAACTGAAAAATACCCAATATTTCCACTAAAAAAATCTCAAGTCTTTTTCTATACAAAAATCTAGCGTTAAAAAATAATCTAGTCACTAATCTCTCACACCCTACTTGTTTTAGAACATCGTTCACCCTAATTTCTTTTTCCTTGCACTTAAATCGAAGTTCGAAATAAAAAGTTATAACGTTTTAGTGCCTGAAACAATAGTAGCATCGCCCCTATATAGGCAGTAGCATGCTCGGCGGTGCTACCGGCTCTAGATGGGCGATAGCACCGCCCAAGGCGGTGTAAAAAGTTCAGAATGCGTGTTTGTTGCAAAACGATCCTCAGGAATTTCTAAAAATTACATACAGATCCTTTTTTAGTAGAAATACCCTAAAACCAAAATTTGCAACAAAAAAAAACTCACGAATTCCCCAAATTATATGCGTAATTTGTGAAAAAACCCTAGAAATTTCCCAAATTACATGCTTGTCCCTTTTTTGTGCAAAAACCCCTGGATTTTGCGAAAAGCCCTGAGTTTTTTTTAAAAAAATTACGTTGAGGTCTCTCTTTTTGTGGGAAGCCTCTAAAAAATCCCAAGAATTCGTTTTTCCTCACAGCCTCTCTGTAAATCCAGAATTACAGCCGAGATGACTTTTCCCGATACAATTTTCACCCATTGAACGCGTTATGACTGACGCGACATGCGCCGCGCACGCGCATCCAGTCTTATCCTGTGTTGAAGAATTGAAGTCACCCTCGACAGCCGAATTAGCTTGTTTGGTACGCTGTTGGGCTAGCGCGCTGAGAGAGACCGCTTGCCCGCTGTCGTTGACCCCGCGTCCGGCCTTTTCCCCGTGCTGAGCTCTACGATTTCCCTTTTTTTTCTGAAGTGCATGCGCCAAGACTGCCTGAACAGTCTCTGTTTTAGGGGAAAAAAACATAGGCTATAGTCTACGGATTCTAGAACATATAGAAAGAAAGAAAGGAATGGACGTATAATCAACAAACAATGTTCAACCTTATCATATAGGATGTGATAAATCGAAAAAGGATATTACACCGGTAAATTTCACATGCCTAGCGTCAGGACCCCGAGGACGAATCACTTGCTTTAGCTTGATGCTACAAAAATGTTTTATCACTCTGTTTCTTCCAACCCTGTGTGTTCTTAATGTTTCGGCTGTAACCTTTTGCGTGGAGTTTAACTTTGTGTTGCTTACTCCTCTACTTCAATGAATAGCAAAGCTTCTACCGATTTCTTTCAAAAAAAAAGAGAGATGCATGGAAGCACCTCTCAGGATCGTAACATAGGCAGCAGCCCTAGTGTGACTATATTTGTGTCTATTGTCAAGTACTGCGCTGAGTGGTTAAATCCGCTCTTTTTGATACTAAGGAGTTATGGATCTTATATATATTGAATATTTCTACTGCCTTCTATTTGTATTGTAAATCTCTTTTTTTTTTAAAAAAAAAACGCGGGAGCGGGCGATTCAATTAAAAGGATGGTGAGAATGTACAAATTGGACTGATACAAGGGATGGCCTCAACACACCCAACTGGGCTAGGATAGGACATTGAATTATTTGCTCCAGCCTCATTTTTGCTTAGCAATCAGCATCAGAAACAGAAACACAAACTTGACGCCAGACACGGTCCATAGACACAACTACACACATTTTTCTATCCTAACACGAACTTCAAATCACCTCAGTACCACCCGTAGAGTTCCTCATCCTGCCAAGGCTTCCCGATGGGAGCATTTTCTGTCAAGCCGCTTGGGCATATGAACAAGATGCCAACCATGCACATTCAAGGCTCTGAAATCTGAATTATGAATTCTGAAAACTGAAATCTGAATGGTTGAAAACACAGAACCCCGGTTGGGTTATGTGGCTTCTCCTCCGCATGCCATTCCTGTCATCAAGATAGTCCTGTGTTACCAGAGAAATCTTAGATTTGCACTTTCTCACCATCCTTTTTGATACTAAGGAGTTATGGATCAATGCTTGCTGGGTTAACTTGTGAAGCATTCGTGCATTGTCAGGTGGGAGCAGGCCCGTGTTTCCCTCGCCCTGAACTCTGGCGCAACTCTGAATGATCCTCCGACTGAAGCAGATGGGTGCACCGGGTGGCAGAGAGAAGGTTAACCTCGCCAGTATGCTTCACATTGCTGACATGCTGGTTGTCATCAAGGTCACCCTATTTAGGCTTTTGGGGTGACCCTGAGTATGAATTTTTCAACCTGTCCTTTTTGATTTATGCGGAATCCAGTGATAAGATCCCACAAGTCCCAGTCATGCCATAACATCTCTTGACTTGAACCTGCTACCTGACTGTTACTCTAGCTGTTGCCGTAATTGATTGAAAAGCTCATTGAACCAGGTGTATTTGGACGTATTTTGAATAGTCTTTCTGGAAACAATACCAGCTGAGAAAAGTTGATGCGATACGAGGAAGTCCTGAGCTAGGTTAATTTCGCTCAAGCAGGCCAGTAAGCAAGGCAAAAAACTTTTTTAGAGAACTTTGCGCGTTATTAAGATAGAAGCAAACAACGTTGCGAAAACAAGATTACAAGAACAACCTCAAACAACAAACCGAAAGAAAAACAACCATGGGCCGAGGGTTAACTCCCTGCAACACGGACGCAGCCGCCTACCCAGAACCCTAAACACTACTTCTCAAGAAAAAAAATAAAAAAATAAAAAAATAAAAAGACAACCCCGACGCTCCTGCGCGCTGCCAAGAACACACTTCGCCCATCACCATTCACCGAGGACTCCACGTCCTCGAGATATAAAGAGATGCCTTCAACTACTCTCTCATCCTCTCCTTCCACATGACTTACATTAGGAGAAACAAAAGGATAAATTTCCCTTTTTATTTTCTAATTTTTTATTCAGTAGAACCATGTGTATATCAAATTTAGATTTGAAATTTGGTAGTATGATCGAACAATTTTGTTTCACTGCTACCAATTTAATTTTTTTTAGAATTTATGACTATTTTGCAAGTTGTGGTCAGGTTGAAGGGGCGTATCCAGGTCTGTCGAGACTTTGATGCAATTACCGTGCAATCCAACTAAGAAAAGTTTCAAAAAATTCTGAAAAAAATCTTGGATGTACATCTTATCTTACCCCATCTACATATAAAATTTCATGATTAAATTCGTCCTATGTTAAGAGTAATAAAAAAGACAAATTTCTGACAAACTTGAATAGTTCAAATGCACCCTAAATTTTTTTTTTGTAACTTCAAGCATAGGACGAATTTGATCATGAAATTTTATATGTAGATGGGGTAAGATGAGATGTACATCCACGATTTTTTTCAGAATTTTTGAAACTTTTCTTAGTTGAATTCATGATGGCACTACGAAATCTGATTCTATGATCCCCTGGAGTTGAAAGGGGCAATGGTAGTGGACGAGCAGAGGTGAAAGCATGCACAAGCACAATACGCCTTGGCCAGCGAAGGAGATGAAGTAGATCTGCAAGAAAACCATTAGTTTAATTGCTGGGCGCTTTTGCATAGTTTGCTTTCGGGAGAGCACAGTAACAATCATAGTGCAATGATATGAATATGATGGCTCTTTTAAAGTTCTCACACAATATTTGCTTAGCTATATATATATGACCAAATATTTAATCTACAAGAAAATTCCAGGAAAACCTTATGTTCTTGAAAGCCAACTTGAACACTTCCCCGTCCATCAGTTTTCAGCCTTTGGTCTTCATATCCAGGTGCTACGATTCCAGCAAATGGACCAGGACTTGACAGTGACGTAGCTAGAATTTTAGATAAGGTTAGTCCAATTAAGAAAGAAAATACAACCACATAACCACAAAATGCCCTGCAGCCTGTCGTTATCCAAAATCCAAATTCAATTTTCTGCCTGTAACATCCCGAAAAATGCAATTGAATAAAAATAAATATTTTAAATTTGAATATTATTATTTATGAGTTTTCTTGGTATTATTGGTTTTATTTGAATTTTCATTGGAATTATGCATCGCATGAAAAATCAATAAAGAGAATTAATGAATGGATAATGGTAAAAAGATAAAAAGGTAAAAGTAAAATCTTGAAAAATTTATATTAAAATTTTTAACTCTCAGGTAAACTTTTTACCTGGTAACTTTAATTTTACTGCATGGTAAAAAATTATTAATGATGGAAAAACAAACTTTGACTAGAAATAGTGTATCATCCGAATTAATGAAAAATATTAAGAGTTTATATCAATCTAAGAAAATTACCAAATCACCCTTGATACATAATTTACCTCTGATAAAAATATCAAGAATTTACCAGGTTGGATAAGCCTCCAAATAATTCAAAAACAGAAGCTAGTAAAAGCTGTAAAATGGAATGTCAGAATTTTTATAAAATATTGGAGCAATATATTAACTTGAAATTTTTATGGGAGAATTAATATCTCAATAATAACTCTCAAAAAATTTTAAAAATAAAAAGTGTCATTGGCATACTTTAGTAAATCAAAGACGGAATTGGAAATTCTCTGCATTGTACAGTGTCAGAATGTTTATAAATTATCTACAAATTATTTCGATCTCAACTTTTTACTGGAGATCATCTACTTCCAGAGGAGACTACACAAAAAGTATGAAAAATCTCTGAAAAATAATGACAGGACAATTAATGCAAATGTGGTGAACCCAGCCGGTTGACTTCTTAAGTCGGTTGCCTTCTCTCACTTGCGAATGGGCCTGGTTACTGTTCACTGCACTTCGCTGGCATTCGGCGCGGCTCGCTTCTCTCGCTGCCAGTGGTCCTGGACCCACAGGTCAGCCTCGCGCCTGGCTTCGCCCCTCTCCTTCTTCTCCCGTCTTGTGATCTCGCCTTCGCGCTCTTCGCTCACCTACTCCACCGCCCGAGCCATCAGAGTGCGCCACGACAGCCTAACTCCCTGCGCTCTCTCTCTCTCCTTTTCTGGTTCAAGCCAAGAGACATTGAGCCAACTCATTTCCCCCATTGCCACAAGCTTCAAAGCACAAAGCCGAGAACAATTCACCCGGAATAAAGATCCATCTCTAAATTCCCTTAGGCCATAGCATCAATAGCATATCGGGATCAAAACCCCTCAAACACTTCTCGAGCTGTTCAAGCAAAATCGTGCCGCTACCGTGAGCTCATCTTCTCCATGGCGGCCGGCGATATCACTACAAGCAGGGAAAAATTAGTGGGCCAAAACCCACAATTTAAAAAACATGCAATTTAAGTTAAATTAGTGGGCAAACCGTCAATTTAGTTCACGAATTTAACTCGATGAAATTAATTAATTAAATTCGTAGGTACCCACAATTTAAATTAAATTAGTGAGTTCTGAAAAACCCACAATTTAACAGTTAAATTAGGTAAATTTGAAAAAAAAATTAAATTAAATTAAATTGAAATTTGAATAAACCCACAATTTAAGCATTAAATTGCCCACAATTTAACTGTTAAATTAAATGAGTTCAAATAACCCATGAATTTATCAGCCATTATACAATATATATATATATATATATATATATATATATATATATTTGATGATTGACCACCCATCCGACTTATATTTCATTGATGTCATTTCGATCATTATTTTGGTAATTTGATACCCAAATTATAGCAGCGATTACTAGCCCATTTTCCAAATCTAGAAAAGCTGTAAATAACATATATCTGAACAAAAATTAATGGTGTGATGGGTTAATTTAACTTGTGTTTTATACTCAAGGGGTTTGTTTAGTGTTCATCCATACTTGAAATTTTGTTGTCTTGGACAAGTTAACTTCAATTGTTTGGAGCATTGTTATATGAGCGATGTATTGGGAAAGATCTGCATATTTACCTCAAAGTCATAGAAAAGTTCTTCATTTTACGGCCATGGGATTTCCTCCATTCCTTCTTGCAAGTTAAGTGAAATAGCACAATTTTTTCGCTAGATATGACTGCGGCATTGACAAACAAAATAGCCAACACGTGAGCGTTTTGGATGTTAAGGAAAAGGTGCCCATGAAAGCGAGTAGTTAACTAGATGCTAGTCATAAATAGTTTAATTACCTTCGTAAATTTTACAAATGAATGCACAGTTTGAAAGTAATCTGCTTATGCAGAACAAGATGGTACAAAATGGAAGTGCACTCGGATCTGAATTATAAAAACAAGTATTATATTGACCCCTGGCGCTTATGGGGACACGGTTCTATGACACTACCATTCTACCAATTTAAGCATATTACTATATGAGCAAGAAGCGGTACACCTCATTACTTGCTCAATCTTGAACAGACACCACAATCACACAGACAGAGTGCATACCTCCTTTGTAGCAGAAAGGTCGGTCACGATTAACACAGGAAAGATGTAAAGAGCATCCGGAGTTGTCGGATCGATAAACCAAAATGCTCCACCTCCTTTCAATGAAGGGACTTTCTCAGCAGTGTTTGATATCTACAATTGGAAGAAAATAAGGATACCATTACGAAACTAGGGTAAATAATGTACAAGAGATGAATTGGAGAGGCAGAAGAAGATGTGTGTAACTCACGGCAAAGAAAAAGCTCATGAATCTGGCCCTTGTATCGGAGTCCTTTAAGTGGAGTAAGCGGACTAACACCATGCCTAAAGGAAAATACCAAAAAGAAGTTAGAGGAAGCTGGAGCAAAGGGAAGTATTTCTAATACATCACGCACAACAAAACAAAACGCTAACTTTGATATAAATTCCATGATGAGTTCAATTGCAAGTAGATGAAGCGAGGAATAAGAAAGAAGGTTCTCTAACATTTTGACATTGTCCATTCACACAAAAAGAATTCAAGACTCTTAATCCATCAAGCAAGAAAAATCTAGTTAACAAATTTTGAGGCCATGGATAGTCCTGGAGATGGCATCAAAGGAATAAACCTACCTTTGTTATTAATCTTGTGGAGCTCGACAATATTTTCCAATAAAGCTTCTGCACAACATAAATTAGTTAATGTGGTATACGCAAATAGAACAACATATATAAAGAACAGTCTGTACCAACATAATTTGGTGTGGGATGCCAAGTAGGGTGCAGTAGCAACAAAATAGGTAGATGCTAGATACTTACTTTCCTCCGAGTGTCATCTCGAGTCAAACAAGTGCATGTTTGTCGTTCGGTTGTAGTTGTCAACTTGAATTTCTTCTCAAGCCTTCTTCCTTAGCTATGTTCATATTTTCCTCACTCAATTTGACCACAAATTCCACACTTGCGTCATCTCGGCGGATTGGCAACTCAATTTGACCATACTCATACTAAGTCACCGAAATGTACAAAATTTGGCATGACCTCTCTAGTAAATAGGACATCCACTCGGCGAGACAAAAAACATTTGCAATTATAATATACATATCAATCTCTCAAACCAGAAGGAGATATTCTAGCAGATTCTTAGATATTCAATCACACATCCAACGGCAATTTGTAAACTACGCAATGACGTACAACACATTACAACATAATAGATACAATCCACATTTCATTACAATAAGTCCACAATAAATCGATCACAAGTTATCCATCACAACAAGTCATAAAGTCCAACGATAATACACCAATCGAGCTCACAATGGAATTCATGCCTCGGGGTTGTTGGAGTTAATGGCGCTTCTACCACCACCGCGTATTTGTTGAAGATGTCTTCTATGATGTAAATCGTTAGTATGTCTTTGGGCGTGACCGAAACTTGCAAGTTCAAGAATAATCTTTTAAGCAATCAATAGAAGCAGTGGCAACAATCTATATGAAGGAAAGTGATGCACTAGTATTTAATGGTAGGTTCTATAATCTGATAGCAATTAAGGACACAAGCTATCTAAATTAACAAACCAATCTAATCTTTTGTAAGGACAAGGTCTAAATTAACAACCCTATGCAGCATGCTATTAACAACTTATCTATTTATCTAGTTATACAAGTTAACTATAGTAACTTCACAAAACCAGAAGCACATGTGCCAAAAATAATTTCTTTATGTAACTTGGCATGAACACAAGAGCACATAGGCATACAACATGCTAGGAAAAGCATGATCTATTTATCCAACCGTACAAATGAAGTATACTGTTAAAGAAAGTAATGATGTGGATGTTTGATATTCATACCATCATAAGCACCTAAGCATCGGTGAATAGACAAATACGTGGTGTCATCGAGGTGTCATCTGAGGTGGCTCTGGGGCCACGGATTGAAGTACATAGGCATTCCTTGGCTGGCATAGGTGGTGGGTACATGTAGAAGCGGGTTTGGAGGCTGATAGCCTTGTAAGGCATAGACAGGTACATTATGCCACATATAAATCATAAGCACCTAAGCATCAGTGAATAACGAATTGAACCGATCCGTCTTTACAGTGGTGCCTCTCCTCTGAAGGTGGTTTGCATCTGTGGAGTGAACATGTAGAAAGGACGAGGAGAATTTGGGAGCTCTGTGGATCATAGTTTGTGATATAAAGCATCTGAGAATAAAGTTTTTAAAAATAAAGAATGCATGAGAATTTCACATAACACGAGGTGCATCTCCTAGGGGTGGTGCACTGCATCGATGGGGTTTATGAAGGGCAGCGAGGGAGGTGAGCACCCTATGATGCTTCTCCTTGTGGTGGTGGTGCATGTGCGGAGCGTGATTTCTGAACTAAGTGAATTAGAGTAATGAACTCAAGTATCTTTACAGGGCATAAGAGGGGAAAACAATGGCACGTTAGGTCCAAGAGATTGTGACGATTCTTTGCATATATAGATTGTTTGTTAGATTTTAATCACAATTGTACAATTAGGCGATTTGTTTAGAGTTGAGATTGTACCTCTGAGATACATTTTCATGTATGCAGTCTTCTCAAACCTGCGAGCTTCCTCTCGTGCAGCAGAGACTCTTCTCGCTTGCGAGCCTCCTCTCGTGCTTGGCAGAGCCTCCTCCTGCGTTTGTGCTTCCGTGTGGACCTCGGCAAGCGGCAGTACTCCCCTGTGAGGAAGCCGAGCCTCGTGGAAGGCGATCGCGATCCACAACTCCATCCCCATGGCCCACCTACAAATGATATACCTTTGAAATGTAACCATGCAACATTTTTGTTATTAGTAAGCGAAAAAAAATTAAAATCAGTTTTATTAATGAACCTCCCATGCTTTAGGCCCCTCGGCGTGGTACAGCGCTTCCACATCGGCCGTGACCCTCCAATCAAACTCCGGCCCATGACGTTGTTGTGTCATTTCTTCGCATATAGCGTCGCAAAAGCAGCATATTGGTGCTCCGGATGTAAATTTGCACAAACATATTGTGTCATTTATACTTACCATCCTCGCAGATGGCTTAAATGCGCACAAAACCGGGTTCTGTGGATCCTCGCCTTGGTGCCCTCGGATGTAAACTTCCACAAAAGTGGGAGTACTCCCACTTTCAGCCTCCTACGGTGCAAAGTTAGAAACATGATAATATTTAAATTCACTAACAATTATAATACCGATACTTACCATGCGTTGCTCTAGGCCAATGTGTGCATGCTGCGCCGTGCTTGTGCTTCCCCATTCTACTTCTACATTCCTCGATTTCTATTTGATTTTCTTGAAAATCCTCCGGCGCCGATCTGGCACATCCACCTCCAAGCCTCCATGTCCTTCATTATCCAATCGTTGAGCTCTGGAGATACTCTTGTTCTGTCGGTGTATCCTCCTCGCCTCTGGTCTTCTCATGTTCACCTTCTTCACCCTCTTGTAAAAATTGATATGACTTGAATCCGTGCATTTACGAGCGAATCTCAGACAACCTTTTGTGTCGCCCTATTGAAGACGCTTTTGGCCTTCTTCAAAGTGTTGTAATCGTCTTCGTTCTCAAGCGGAACCTCTCCGCATATAATCACACATTGTCAAATTGTATTTGCATTTAAAGCAATACTCAAATAGAGTAAATACATAGCATAAACTCACCCGAAGCCAGCCCAGGCTGCATACGACATGTTTGGTTGTCTTCGCCTCCTTCACGTTCACTTTCAGCCCAGTGCTTCGGTTGTGGGCGTGAATCTATCCCTTTGACTCAACCATGCGGGGGTAGTAGTAGCGGCCAAGGGCTCCTAAGCGGCGTTAACCTTTGTAATGTGGCCCGTCCCGGTCAACCCGGCTCTTTCGGTGCCTACAACAAAATACAAGACAAAGATGCATCAAAACAATAAGTTGTCACTTAGCTCATGCTAAAAGAAAAGACATGAAAGATATAAGCATTACTGCTCCCGTGTAGCTCTATCAACCTCCTATCGGCGGGTTGCATCTCGAGATGACGTGAGACAGTTTTCTGAAACCTAAAATGCAAATCATTAGTTCATAGACATTACAATGTAAATATGGACATTAAATGATAATCAATACTACGCATATACGATGGTACCCAGAAGAAGACACGCCCTCTTCAAGCGGCTCTAAGGTCGCCGCCAACTCTGCATCTGCCTTGCCTCGGCCTCGGCGTCTGCATCTGTCGTCCCCCGCCACCACCCCCACGACCTCCTCGTCGGCCGCCTCGCCCAAGTCCTCATCCTCACATCCACTGCCCTCGTCCTCAACCCCCTTTGCCCCTCATCCTCCTGTGGTGCTCCGCGTCTATTCTCGTGCTGCTCATCGAAGCACCTCTGGGCTGCTCTTGCTGCATTGTCTAATCTGCTTGACCCAGCAAATATGCGTGCCTATCGTCGAATCTGAGCATCAGAACCCCTGCTCCTCGACCTTACGGAGGGCGACCGCTGAACTTGCCTTTAAGCTTGTCAACTTTGATGCTGAACATACTCATCATTTCAAATTTGACAAGAGTTAGTATCTGAGGTTTACAAATAATTTTCAATAACTTGCAAAAATGAATGAGACAACAATAACTTGAAGTAAATTACTTCTCGATTGGGGGATTACGTATCATTAATGATTGATAAGAAAGTAAGGCTAGTGCACCGAAAGTAAGGCTAGTGAACATGGAATTATCAATTATGCATTTTTTTCCTAGGAATCTATTAGTTTCCTTGAAATAGTGGCCTGGCCTAATAAGAATAACAACAAGCAGGTGAGCTAAAAGCTAATGCATGTTTTATCTTCAGTGAAAAGTTCCATCAACCGATTGAACAAACATCATCATAGATGGCATGGTGAATAAGAACAACCACCGCAAGAAACAAGTCATTTTTTTTGGCAATCAGGATTCTGGATGCAATCACCATTCAAATTTCAGTAATTATTTATGCAAGTTACTTTCTAATGTTGTTGTCACTTATATCAAGTGTAAATCTTATAGCTAAATGTTACAAGATGTTCACCTTGAGAGCTAAATCTTCATTAATGTTGGATCGATATCTAGCTGAGCCTTCTAATGGGTAACCGGCTCTTCTGAGAGGAAATTAGAATTATGCAGGTGTTGACAATAACTTAGAGAGGAAATCAAAGCTGTCAAGGGTTTTGACTTCATCAAGCACATCTTACAAAATATACATATCAAAAGTAAATCGGCGTGGAATGCTTACTGCGACTCGTATTTCATTGAGGCGATGCTTGAAGGCGTGCAATCCTTCTTGACTTTTGAGGCGTTTCCGTGAAGGGCTGGTTCATCTGTTATTACGTCGTGGCATCGGTAGGTAATTGATCGAGTCTGCCCGTCGGAACAAGGAAAGAATCCCCATAGCTTCTTCTTGATATACATCACCCACATCATCTTCTCGTTGCTTTGCACATCTGAAACATCGAGGAGGATATACTTGAGGTTAACTTTAAATACAACCCACCAAGCCTTCAAGCTACGGTGAGGATAGCTCGGAGTAGTACACTGCTCAACTTTGATGTGCAAGCACAATGTTATTGATGTGGCCACTGAAGCCATGACGTACTTCACCTCCACCATCCCAAAGTCATCGACCGTGTGCGTTGTGTGGATCGAACCAATGGCAATCAAAAACACAACCCAGTTCTTTGGCACCCCAAAGGTATACTCAATTATGTTTTGTACCACACGTAGTAGTTTAATATATCACATTTGGGAATCGGATGATGTTGTGACTACTTATTTGTTTGAAGTGGCATAAGTGGATGGCTAGCTTCTAATTTATTTGTTAAGCGGAATCGTCACATCATAGCGACTATAGCTTCTTGCCGTCACATCACCATGTGAGAGCTGTCCGGAGATCCTCGAGGCAGAGGCATCACGCATATACTATATAGCAATATGCATCCTTGTTAGTCTAATATTAAGTTACTACAACAATTCATTTTAAAAAATGAATAAATAGTCAAATTACATCTTGTGGAACCATTGCTGCGAAGCTTGGGCGCCTTTCAACCCATCTAGCGTAGGTTATCCAATTGCTTACTTGTGGGTTGTCGAGTTGACTTCAATTTTCTTTGTCAAACACTCTGCGTCATTTATTCCGGGTTAAAAGGACACTACACTTGAAATGTTGAAAACATAATTGAAAGTCACCTACTCAAAATATTTTCAACTTCTACCATATTCTTGAACATGTAAAGCATGGCAGTTCCACTCCTCATACTCAACATGGTGTGCGTTGCACGACCCAATAGGTTGACCCTTGCATTGAAAAAGCTTAAGTTCGCTGTGGTTCTTCTTCCGTGGCAGTACCGATTCGTGAGAGGCACTCACGTTGTGCTTATTGCGAAATACTTTGTTGAGAAGTTTGTGATCTCTTTACTTGCATAAGCCTCTCGATACACCCTCTACCCTTGCCTTATTGCGCCTTTGTAGCTCTAAGCTTTTTCAACTCCCTTTCGACTATACATCCATCCGAGCTATGCAGGACCTCCAACCATCGCTTCCCAAGGCGGATGCACCGGCGAATGTTGCATCACATTCATGAAACTAGGTGGGAAAGTTTTTCCAACTTGCATACAAGCAATGGAATTCCCTTCTCTATACGCATCAACGTCTTGAGATTTCCTTGGCGCATATTTGCCTATAGAAATGGCAGAGCTCGGCTAACATCCTCCACATCTCACTATCAAAATAGCCATGAAACATTCTTTGGAACAAGTTTTCCATGATAATATGGTAATCATGATTCTTTAGCCGTTTAGCTTACAGGTCTTTGACATTCCTGACCCATTTTATGTTAGATGCATAGCGATCGAGAAACTTTAGAGTTTTCAACCACCTCAAAATCTGTTTACGGTCTTACGGCTTCACGATTATGGAGCTCGTGGTGGCTCTCATTTCCATTTAAACCAACTTTAACCTCGAGCCACGGCCTAGCACAATGATCACCCATGTCTTTCCTAGCACTCACGTTATCCTTTGTTTTGTCGGTTACATCAAACACCATGCTTATGATGCTTTACGCCACATTGCGCTCTTGGTGCATCAAATCTATGTTATCTTGGCGAGAATCAAAGCTTTCAGCGTAAAGCAGCTCCCAAAGAAAAAATATGAGTCGGTTGTGCTCCTTTCCATAGCGATGAAACCCACTTAGTAGATCGTTCAAGCCGACTATGCCATTCAGCTATCTCCTCTCTGTGAGTCGCCCGGTGGTCCTTTTTAACTTTCTTTCCTTTTGAAATGCTTTGGCATCGTTCTGAAAGGGTGCCTCGCGAAAAGCCACCGTCGATGGCAATCGAAGAATGTGATCTTTTACCGATGCGTGAGCTTTGAATGCATCGAGTCGACCATACAAATTGGACAACCACAGCGACCATGAACACACCGGTAGGCCCAAATGCCATATGCCAACAAATCATGGGTGACCCACGGTATGCGGCTCGTAAGGTAAATTCTCTACGACCAACGCTTGTCGTATGCCTTTTCCCTCGCCACAACTTTTTAGCTCGTCAATTAAGGGCGCATGAACACATTGAGATCCTTCCTGGATGCTTAGGACCTAGAATGACAAGAGCAAGGAATATAAACCCTCTTTCAAGCAAATCTCGGTGGAAGATTGTATGGCATGATGAAGACCGGCCAACAAGAGTAGGGGCTAAGCGCTTGTCTTTGAAAGGTGTGAAACCGTCAGTGGACAAACCAAAACGGACACTCCTAGGGTCGCTTGCAAATCTTGAGGATCGAATCGGTCCAATACGCCATGCCTCGCCATCGACGGATGCACCATCATATCCGGGTCTCGATCCTCACGTTTACCTTCTTTGTGCCACCGCATATGTTTCGTTGTTTCTTTTGACATGTCTGTTAGTTTAAGCCTATCCGTGATCGGCATGTACCGAAGGCTGTTTAGTCGCGACCTTTGTAGTCAGCGATACCCTTCCTCATCTACCACCTCAACGAATCTACACTTACATAATGCATACAATGAGTATCCTTGTCATGATCCTTCGAATAGCATGCAATTATTCTCGCACATCAATCTTCTGGTAATTCATCCCGAGGCCGGCCATCAACTTTTTTGATTGGTACAAATCCTTTGGCATCTTGTGGTTAGGCGGAAGGACATCATTCATAAGTTCAAGCAAAGCGTTGAACATTTGTTTGAAAAGTTGAATTTTGACTTCATCGACATAAGCCGTGTAACCGTGAAAGATCATGTGGAGGTCTATCCTTGTGTGTGATGAGTAATTGACGAGATTTGAGCTTGGGTTGATTTGAAATTGAGTTTGATTTGAATTGGATTTCGATTTGAAGCAATTTGAGTGTTGGTTGCTTTTCCTAGTGCTACTGGCCTGGGGGCGGTAGCACCGGATTGTTAAGTGAAATTACGATTGATTAATGATTTTGGGATAATCATTGAATATATATGTGGGCATTGCTATGTGAAAGGTTTTTCCTTGTCTTTGATGGTTGCTTGAGCGGCGGTGCTAGGTCATGGTGAGGCGGAGGATGGCCGGGACTAGGCGAGGCGTCGGAGGTCGAGACGGTCGGAGATCACGGAAGATGATCGGAGATGAAGTCCGGGCAAGTCAAGAAGACAAGGAAGGAGATGATGCTAGCTAGATGCAGCGTGGATCAATGAGGGTCGTCGGATTGCGGTCTAGTTGATAGGTTAGCGGGTATAGGTAGTATGCTTTGAAAACCGTGCAAAAACCGGTATGTGTATGGGTTTTGGGTTAGCCTTGCATGGCTGTGTGAGTGGGTCAATCCTAGCCCTTAGATGAGTGTCCTAGGGTTGAGGGACTCATCCAAGGGTGATAGGTGGCCCAAGAGTAGTATAAATAGGGGTGGAGGGTGGCCTCCTCCTTGAAGGTTGGAGTTGCTCCTTTGAGCTTTGCCCACATGAAGTGAGGCTTTGTAAACCTTCCACTAGAAATACAAAGAAATTTCTTTACATTATTGTGAATTTAAATTCGCATTTACATTATGTCTTTACTTTCGCAATTTAAATTCAGCATTTACGTTCACGCATTTACTTTCCCGCAATTTACATTCATGCAATTTGGATTTGCCTCCCCTCCTTCTAAATTCTGATCTTGGATGTTTTGAGTGTGTTCATATGGTTTTACATCTCTTTTACACTCTTTGATTAAGTAGAGATCATCTTTTTTTTCAAGTTCCAGTTCTGTCCAGAACTTGTTCTTCGCGCAGCAGTTAGTATTTGATTTTTATAAAAATCTATAAAAATCCTTTTTCTGTTATTATTGTTGGATATTGTGAGGGACTCCCATATCAATATTTACAAAAATTTTAGAGTTCACTTGTTGCACCGTTTGGGCGCCATGAGGTGAAAACTGAGCCCTAAATTTTCTGCTCGAAGTTCCTGATTGTCTGTGTTCATAGATTTATGATGATTTTTATACATGGATTTTTGATCTAAAATTTGGTAGAGAGCTTCATGTCTCATCTTATCATAGGGAAAAAATTTCTCATAATTTTTTGAGCAGCAAAAACCCACCAACCTCCTGTTCAAATTAAAGAGAGCTTCTGGAAATATCTGCTTTTGCTTTTCTAAAAGAGACTTTTTGTCTTGGCTTGATCTCTTTTAGAAAAGAAGTATTTGAATTGATTCCTCTTTATTTGGACACTTGAAAACCAGGATTGTGATTGAAAAATCCCTCACATATTTTATAGATCTCATCCATGTAAGCTAGGGATACACATAGTTGTCTAGTCGTTCCGGTTTTTGCGGGTTTTTGAATTTGAGGAGCACGGTTTTCTTCTTGCGATCTTGTCAAGGTTTTAGTTAGAATATTTTTGGGAAATTTATTTGCGACCATTCACCCCCCTCTGTTAGCCATCTCGATCCTTCAAACCTTTGCAGGGGCGGTCACATTAGTCAAGTCATGCGACCGCATCCGAGGCATCAAGTAGCCTATAGAATTCTTTAACCTCCTCATTTGTGACCCCTCTCCGAGTTAAATTCAATCCCCCACCAAGATCATCCAGCATCTCTTCCATCCGGTCGTGATCCTCCCCATGGTCAGACTCAATGGCACGCCTGCGGCCTCTCCATGTGAGTGCCACACCAAATAGTTAGGCATGAACCCATTTTGCAAATGTGATCTTGCACTATATCCTTCTTTGTAGTAGGCTGTTATTCTCATGAGAGGGTACACGAGCAATACACATATTCAGCTCCTTCGTGAATGCTTGCTTCAAGAAAGCATCGTGATCTGCCCCCATTCCTTGTGTGCCCCCATCACTCCTCCATCCGTCATACATCGCCCGCCGATCGTCACCCATTCTCAAAGCTAAACAAATGAAAGCGATGTCAGCGTCGACCAGTGGCTTAGGTGACAAAGACAACCCTATTAGGAAAGATGTGTTCTAAACCCACTCAAGAATGGAGCCGTTGCATGCGACTTTGTGGCGTCTTCTGAGCCGAGCGAAATTTCAGCTGACATAACCCGTTGTTCTCCAAGCGCCGCTGATCTTTGGTGCGTCGGAGAACAATGAGGTTATCTTGGCGAAATCACGTTCGGATCGCTCGCCGCGTCACGAACCCATCAACATCCAACATTCTCGGGCTGTCCAAAATCATTTGGACAATTAGGAACCACGCACCTCACAAGCAAATGTGAGATCGCCGTTTCCAACGGGTGGCGCCTAGGCTCTCTCTTGTTAAGCGCAAACCCTAAACTCTAACGTTATATACAACGGCAGCGAGAGAATAAAATATATATACCATATGCACGAATATAAAATGAGATGAAATAACTTCAAGCAATTAATCATTTCACATTGAGACTAAATGAATTTTATGCCCATATTTGAATTGTAAAATAAATGGAGATTGTTATGCATTCACTGCACATGTAACCTCGAGAATGCATCAAAAGAATTATACAAGTTTAAAAGTTACGGAATGATTAAGCTGGAAAACACTTTGGCAAAAAATCTAAACTAAGCGAACAAAAAAGCAATAAGAGTATAAGAGGATTCCACTATTAGGCCTTTAAATGAAACATCAAACAAGAGATTAGAAGAATATAGCAAGTTAGCAACAACTCAAATTGAGTGTACTTAAATCCTCATGCTAGGTCATATGCCAACATGTATGAAATACTTTAAAGTCCTCATGCTAGGTTAGGATAATTGAGTGTACTTAAATCAGGACCCCACATTTGAGCATTATGATAAATACATAACATTTTGTTTTGAAAGCCCACATTATATATTTTATAGACATCAAGTGTATTTGCAATCAGTATGAGCGATGAAGTATGAACTCAAGATACATTTAACTATGGATGAAGCATGTTAGACCTCCATGTGACAATAGCTTTGTATATATCAGATTATCAACATATGGATCGTGTGTTAGCATAGTAGCGGTGATGCAGCTGCACATTGCACACATAATTCGCTCCTAGTGAATCGTAGGCAAAACTACCATGTTGAAATATGTATCCCTCATGAATTAATGGAGTAATTTCAAGAAGATTAAGAATTCTACTATTGGTCCGACTCTTGCACGAGCAAAATGAAAATTGAAGGAAATTTTATTGGTTTGGTTTTCAAAGTCCACATTTTCAATGCACCACTAAGCATTGTAAAGCCCCACAGTCACATTACGGATTTGGAAGCATTTCGAAACCAATTTGTGATCTAGAAATAAGCGAAATAATGGCGCATGAGATAATTCGGACATATAACCAAACATAAGCAATTAGAACTCTATCTAAACCTCGCCTAATTTGCTCTGCCTTATGTGAATCTCGACCTTCATTTGTTTCCATAAATCTTGATATCGAGATTTGTGCATACAACATTGCAAATGAGACTACCCATCATGCCAATGGTTGTGGCCAAACGCATATCGGCACGGAGGAAAAACGACTGGAGGAAGAACTCACCGTGAGTTCGATCCTGCCGCGCGGTGAACCCGTGCATCATGGGAGTCGAGGATGAGACGGCGGCGTGGGGGCGGCAGCGTCATGCAGTCGAGCTGCAGCGGGCATTCTGTGTGGCAGCAGGCGGCGAAAGCGAAGCGGAAGCCAGCGGCAGGCGTGCGGCTGCAAGGCGGCGAGGCGGGCAGAAGTGGCCGCTGAGGCGGAGGCGGCAGCAGGTCAGCGTGAGAGCAGCGAGGCGGCGGGGTGTGTGAAGGCGAAAAGAGAAGGCCCGCTCGACCCTAAGTTCGTGCATAAATTAGTGGGTGCTCTTTTGGCCCACAAATTTAATTAAATTCGTGGGTATTATTATAAGTCGTCGAATTTAAATATATAAATTCGTCGAAATTTTTTTTGGCCCACGAATTTAATTAAATTCGTGGGTTTTTAATAAACCGACGAATTTAAATACGTAAATTCGTGGGTATTTTTTTGGCCCATGAATTTTTCACTATTTCTTGTAGTGGATGGCAGCTCAAACCAGCACTTCTCCGGCCGAACCAACCCCAAAAACGGAACCACTGTGACCAGTAGATGCTATAATTGCTACCCATTCAAGCTCTACTTTTGCCTTGGTTCTCGTTCGCCGCCATTGTCGGCGTATTCCGCTGACGGGCAGTCTGTGACCGGGCTTGGTTGGAAGGAGGCGTCTTCGCGGTGGCTAAACCTAGAGGTGAAAACCCTAAAGACTCCCTTGAGGACTCGGCGTCTATGAACTAGGGATGCGCCAAGATTATGCGAGTTGGGCCCCTTTGATCTTGGGTAATAGCCTTACTTCTGCTTTCATGGGCGCCCGTGGGTAGCCGTCAGGCGGCGGTGTGCTCGCCCACACCTTCGCCGGGTGCCGCGTGGGTGACGCGTGGCGGCGGCGTCTTCGCCCACTGCTTCTTGGCGCCATGTGGGTGATCGTCGGCGGCGAGGCGTGCTTTCGCACACGCTCGCCGGCGCCACGTGGGTAGCAATGGCGGCGGCGCGTGCTTTCGCCCATCTGCTTGTCGGGCGCCCGTGGGTGCATCATGTTGACCGCCGTGTTGGCTGCTTTTGTCTTGTGGAGAAGGTACCCAGTATGCAATCTGTTGACACCGCCATTCTGCCGCCATGAAGCTTGGTGGCACACCCCTTCCGGCCAAGTCTCGATGAAATCGAGACCTCCATTGTGTTGAAGTATAAGTGAATTGCCCACCTTTCTTCATCGACAAGCTTTTGAGTGGCTGGTGGTGCATGCAACTCAATATGGTGTCGAGCCAAGAGGTCTCGAGTTCAAGACAGTTGGCGCAATTTAAAAAATAATTGCGACCCCTTCTATTCACGTCCTAGGCACGAGGGAGCACTGCGTGAGGAGTGTTGAAGTATAAGTGAATTGCCCACCTTTCTTCATCGACTTAAGCTTTTGAGTGTGGCGGGTGGTGCATGCAACTCAATACCACAGGTGTGCTGTCGCGTCTTTGAAGCTAGAAGTGGAACCCATTCGTACTCTCGGTCTTGCTTCACTTTGCCTTGAGTCTCGAGAGCGGATCTCTGCTCTCGTTCTTTGCCAAGTGGGACTTCTTCGTCATGAGCCCATTTTCGATTGCCTAGCTCTAGAACAGCCCAAAAGTGGAAAGCGCAATTCGGTGAGAAAATGTACTTTCCTTTTTGGTAGTTTTTCTATTTTTAAGTATTTAATTAAACCTAGCATATTCAAGTGAGTATATCTTTTGCATCTTTAATCTAAATGAGATGAAATAAATTCCTAAATTCATGTAAAATCAAGTACTTCCAGAATATATAAAAATATTTTGAAAAACAGTAATGGATGAATTTGAAATGCAAATTTAAAGAAAAGGAGCCAAATATGCACTATACATAAAAAGTTTGCAAATAAACTCAAAATGAAATAAAACTAATTTTGCTGAAATCTTTACACCTCCAGAAACTCAAATATATAAAAAAATTTACATTTCAACTTTGTTTGTATCTTTTTCTAATAAAGATTAATTGCAATGCAATAAACATTCAAAATACATGATTCATTCAAAAGAAATTCAAAATAGGTAAAATGGATCTCCAAATTTTAGGATGGCGATGGGTCATCTTGATGTGCTAAAATAATTAAAGAATGGATGTGGCGGCTAACCACATTGACGGAGTGTCCCAAACTAGAAGGGCAAAACGACTCGGCGATTCGGCAAAACGACTACATCGGCGAGGAACGCAACAAAAGCCTCCGAGTTCATGAGTCGGCACACGAGAAGAAATACCGCAACTTCTCGAAGAACAAGCTCTTCCACAGCGTACTCGCCGCCCTCGGCGACATCGGCCTCTCAAACCACGGAGACATGGAAGCTGCAGCGAGATGATCCTAAAAGAAGAAAAGCGGCGGCGACTTCTCGGCATGTGCTTCATGGCAAACACCAGCGACATCAGCGACTCAGAGCTCTCTGACTGACTCGGACCGAAGTACCTTCCTATGACCAACTCAATGAAGTTTTTGCAAATTAGGAAAATTTCATGCTAGAGCTAGAGCTAGGGTTCGGAGTTAGAGAAGAAGTAGATACCTTGTCTCGGGAGTTAGCTTCATAAATTATGTTCCTCCAGAGACTCGATAGTTGTACTCTCTGTGATGCTTCTTTGGTGGAGTTGGAGAACCTAAGAACCTGCATGATAGTGTGGTTTCGATCTTGAGGCTTTTAGGTCGAAGGATGCTAGCACATGTTCTATTAATCCTATTCCTATTGATGCTAGTTTTCTTCATACTCACTAGCGCATCTTGTGAAAATTGCCCTAAGCTACTTGCTGAAATTGATGCCATGAGTTGTCACCTTAGGAAGCTTTACGCTAGAAATGATGAACTTGAATTGCATGCTTCTAAGGACCCAATCGGCTCATGTGAGGGTGTAAGCAACTAAAACTTGATAATGAAGCTTTGAATGCCAAGTGTGCTTAACTTGCTAAGGACTTACTAGTTAAGTCACATAATGGTTAACTCTTTGTGTATTGGGGTTAAGGATGGCGTGGATAAGGTCCACCTTGAGCTTAGGAAGAAGTTAGAGGCCAGGTTGGTAGAATTAGAGGCGCTTCTTGTGCTTCTGTGAGTCTCTCAAATTTGAGGCGGTAGTGTATAGGGAAAAAATATGCGCAGCGCTATTCGATCCTCTTCTTGACTCTTCTTCTACTCCTTCCTTGCTCTTCATCGCCTCACTTTTACGAGAGTGTCGGTATCTTATGAGCACTCTCGAGAAATTTGTTGGAGAGCAGAAGAAGCTCAATCTCATTCTAGACCGGTCCAAGATTAGCGAGATTCAATCAAGGTCTAGGATTTGATTACTTGGAACGCTGCAGGCGCATCCGCCTTTAGTTATGCGTGCCTCCAAGAGTGGAGAGATAGTGGTAGCTCGGGGTGAGTACCCTTGTGTTTAGGTCTGCTAGGGTTGTCCATGGGACTTACGGCGAAAGGTCGTCTCTGTCACTTCTACCTCTAGCAAGGCAAAGTATTCATGCACCTTACGTAGAAGGATGGTCACCTAGTGGATTTGTTTTAGGCAGCCAAGATCACAGGCGTGGCGTGTTGCTGCTCTTAGGGGTATTGGGGTCATCCCGGACTACGAGTGCTCTAAAGCGCCCTACTACTAGATAGGTGTCGGCGTACTATACACTCGGGTACCCTCTTCGCCGCCAAAAGCGTCGTGGCCCATGTGGCGATCTAGCGGCGGGTGGGTGTTTACACCGTCTCTGAGGCGTCGATCCACGTGGCCTTGTGGCAGCAGTGGCGACACGCCTACTGGCGCCCAATCACATAGCGGCTTTGGCGGCGGTTGGCGGCTGCGCCGAAACCCGGTGTCGATCCGATCCCGCCTTGAAGAAGCGAGTGGCGACCACGCCTTTCGCCGGCGCCCGATCCCGTGGCGACTGGCGAAGCGATTAAGCGGCTCGTCGAGCCAGCAAGTGTCGGTCCGCACGCAGCGAAGCGGCGAGTGGCGACCCGCCACTTTCGCCAGCGCCCGATCACGTGGCGGCTTTGGCGAAGCGATTAAGCGGCTGCAAAACCCGCGGTGTCGGTCACGTGGCCTTGGAAGCGGCAGTGGCGACCACCCCTTCGCCGGCGCCCGATCCACGTGGCATCGCGGCGACACACCTCGCTTGTTCATTGCCATGCAAAGGTGGGATCGCGGTGGCTTCATCTGAAGTTTCCTTCACCGCCGTACAGTGTCGAGAATAGGCTGCTTTGTACCGGGCATGTCGGTCCCAAGAATACTGCTACAAGCTGTTCCTCGACACCTCACACCTACGCGTGTGAGAGGGTCACATTCGGAAGAACCGGATGAAGGCATCTGTTGGCATTAATTAGAAATTTGAAGAGCAGGACGGCGCATAAAGGTGTAGTAAATGCATGTAAGATAAGCATGATGACATCCCTCCTCCATCTGACTCGTGTAAGCCCGTGCATATAAGGGCACTTGAGAGCATACGAGAAGGGAGGGGAAAAAAGGGAAAGGGAAGGAGGAGAGACTCAACAGAAGGGCTGGTCACCTACAAGCTTGTAACCAAGTCCACAATACCGAATCCAAGATCAAGCAGGAAGTAAGGCTGTTACCCTTCTCCATGGGGGCCTGAACCTGGATAAAATCGTGTGTTCATCTGGATTTTAGACACTATAACTTCGTTAGTGTGAGAAGTCTTTGGGGCTTCCCTCTGCTAGGGTTCGCCGGCTACAAAGACACCCCCTCTAGAACCAAACCAGTCTGTAGACTTGGGCTGTCGATTGAAATCTTGCCAAGCGAGTAGCGCCGAGGTAAGAGTCGGTGGTTAGTTTTCGATCGTCTCTCCGTGAGTTTGGTGTTTTCTCTCGATTCGTGCATCTGGAGATGGCAAGTTCGCAGCATCAGGAAGGAGAAGAGTCGGGCCATACTCGAGTGTGTCGGCAATCTTGTCGATCATAAGACCGCCTTACTCCACCCATGGTCTTTGGCGATGCTCCGTGGCGGCGGTGGGGCATCCGGTCTGCGGCGGTGGCCATGGAAGCGACCACCCGGCTCGAGAATCGCATGCGGCTCGTCTTCTCTGGACCACCCTCCGGTGGAGCTGCGGAGACTCCCGGCCACTCTGTGGTTGCGGGATCTTCGACCTTGTTGGTGCGGCCCAACCGGGTAGGGCCCCGTGTGAACATCGGTGGTATTCCGCCCCGAAGCGTGGTGAGGCTCGCGAGGCTCCAGCCACCACAGTGGCGGCGTCTGGCAGTGGGCGAGGAGGAGAAGCCTTGGCCGGTCCAGTTACGAAAGGCAGTGGGGACCTCTGAGTCATCTTAAGCCCACCGTGACGGCGACCTTCAGCGGCCGTGTGCCACGCCCGCTGGCTCAAGCGAGCGCGGCAAGCGGGTGGCCTCCGAAGATGGAAGTTCCTCCGACTCGTGAGGAGAGTCCTATTCTCGCTCTCCGGGCGAGTTCGGTGAGCGGCGGACTTTGTTTATGGCGTTGGGTATCAGGCGTTCTCAAGTCAAAGCGACTCACGCTAGTCATCAATCAGCGAAAGGAATTTCAATGCCTGACCCACCATGGCGGCGTGCTTGGCGGTCGGGGAAAATGAAGCGGCGCTTTGAAGGATTGGGATATACTCATATCCCGGCGTGATAATCACCTTGCGGATGGGCTTTCGCGGCTTGCGTCTCGAAGGCTCTGTCGGTCGGGGTCTTTGAAGAAAGACTATCGCGTCGTCCATTCTGACCCATGATTGAGATGGGGATGATGGTGTCACTATCGCGGCCCGGTTGGTGGGGGCGATGGTATGGTTGTCGAGGCCTCGGCTCGGGCGGGGATTGCGGCGTTCTTGCCTGACCTCGATTCGAGGAGGAAAGCGGTCGTTAGCCTCGACCCCAGTCCGGGAGGAAGCGGCGGCGGCCAATCTGGCCTTGATCTGGCTCGACAAAGTGCAGGCGAACAAGTGCTTGCCACACTTGGCGGGAAAATCGATGGATGGATCCGAACCTAACCTTCTGCGGGACCAAGTGATCCCGGCGATGATCGTCGGTGAAAATAGCATGTAAGGCCAAATGCTATACTCGGTGGATGGGGACTTATCTGGCCGGAGTAGGGCGAATTCTCTTGAAGTGCATCACTCGGGGAAGAGGGCGCCTGCTCTCGATATCCATGGGCGTGTCGGGAGCCATATGTTCGGCGAGCGCTAATCGGCAAAGCGTTCGCCGAGATTTTATTGGCCTCGCCCTCCGGGATGCTTGCGGTGGTGAGGACATCTGGCTTGTCGGTTCTTCGCCGAACAAGTCACAAACCAGCCCAAGCTACGCAAACTATCCGCTCTCTTGGCGTTCGCGATGCAGAAATTTGAATATCTGAGTCGTTCACGTGAGCCACGGGGGCTTCACCCACCTCTTAAATGCGCCATCGACAAATTCACTAAGTGGGTGAAGGCTGAGCGATCACGTGCCATCACGGCTTCATTGCGATCAAATTCATGCATGGAATATTCACCGCTTTGGAGTCGCCAACCGCATTATCACCGACAATGGAACTCGGTTCACTAGTGCGGTATTTACGGAGTTACGTGAAGAGATGGGCATCAAAGTATGCTTTGTTTGATTGCCCACCCTAAGAGCAATGGTCAAGTGGCGTGCAATGCATTAGTATTGAAGGGCCTCAAGACAAAGAGCATTTGGCCGACTCCTGGCGAAGCGTATTTGGATTGAAGAACTTCATTTGTCTTTGTGGTAAACCGTACCACGCCCGGTCAGACTCTTGGCGAACGCCTTTCTTCTTGGTGTATGGAAGCGAAGCGGTTCTCCCCTCGGTGTCGTTTGGTTCTCCAGCGTCTCGGTTTTTGGCGGAAGGCCACGAAAATATCAAGCGAAAGATGTCAACCTCTGGAAGAAGTTCGTGGCCGGGCCCCGCCTTCGTGCCGCCCGATGCAACAAAAGCCTCGGCGATACCATGCCACGGGTTTACGAAGAAACAGCGTGGGTGACTTGGTCTTCTTGTGAGTTGACATCTTTGGGTTACATAAGATGTCTCCCGTTAGGAGGGCCCTTTAAGGTGGTCTCGATATCTCGGCAGGCGGTCGGTTATACCGAGGATGGGCGAAATTGGCGAATTCCTACAATGTGGAGTTATTGCGAAAGTTTTATCCATGAAAAAGCTGTAAGTACCGATGGTTAGCTTTGATCGGCCAGGGATGGACTTGTCCCCGACTAATCGGCGGTCATTGGTTGTTAATAATGTTACTATCTTGAGAATTTTGACCGTCATTACTCCTCTTTTTGTGTCCTCTGGGACGGTTTCTTTGCATAGGTGCTATTGGTCCCCGGGTTTTGTTTGTCCTTGTTGGTCGTAATTATGCCTAATATATGTCTTTGGGTAGAGACGAGCAGCGAGCGGATCAGCACGTGCTTAAATGTAGTGCATGCGCCTCGGGTTGGCTCTCGAAGCACATTGGTCGTCCCACAAGTCTTTGCGAGCCTACTATCCTTCTGAGAATTGTTGCCTTACGCACATTGTCTTGGACCATGGAGGCCAAAACAAGTGAACCAATATTATCCCATCTTGCGGACTTATGTTATCGGGATCTATGTTTTATGCACCCTACATGATATTTATCCGCCCTTGCAATAGCTGCATTTATCTGTGAGGTAAAATCTTAAGGCTCGCCTCATGTCGAGAAAAAAAAAATTTGTTATTGCATGAGGTGCTGGTGATCGCCAGTGACAGGAGGCATGTGGCCCAGCAGAAGGCTGGTCACTCCAGCAGAAATTTGGTGCTGTGAAGACGGCCCAGTGCGCCCAGTATCTGAGGCTGAGTGGCCCCTGGTCGCGAAGGCCCCAGTCGCCCAACACTTGGGTTATAAACGGATAAGTGCTTCAAGTAACACTCTCAATTGTTTGCTATGTGTATGCTAAAATTGATCAAATTATGCATGGTTATCACGCAGCGTCGTAAATGGCAGAATGGCTCTCGGTGATAAAGGAAAGTCTTGATGTGAGTGTCTAGCAAGGTTAAGTGACGAGTGTAAGTTTGTACGGTACTCGAATCTGGCTCATTACACCTCGGGTTGGCTCTCGGAAGCACATTTGGTTGTCACAGATTGAGTGCGGCGGGCCAAAATCATACAGGAACTTATCATCTTCTGCGCCACCTTTGAGACACGATTCTAGAGATCACGAGGACTTAAGTCGGAAGGGTTTAGGCCAATGGCAACCTTGCATAAGACTTTGTGGTGGAATTATTACGTACTTGAATCTGATTCTTATACCTTGAGGTCATTTTGCCTAAGTTTAGTATAACTTATGCGCGTTGCGCCAATGCTTGTGGTTAGTTGCGTGCGATTTTTGTAGGAATTCTAGGATGTTGCCTGGACTTATGACCTACGGGTATTTTGGCCATGTTCCAAGTCGGCCGCCTAGCGATTCGGCATGCAATATCAAACAATCACAGCGAGCAAGCATTAAGGTAAAACGAGAAAACATTGATGCGACTAAAACTTGTTAAAGTGTTTATCACGAGCAAAGCGGGTTGATCAACAAAAAAACAAAAAAACAAAAAGCGGCGGCGGCCGGCCTTCACTCGTCGCCCACGTCGATGTCGTGAAGCGTCTGCTTCCTCCGCCAAGGTGGAGAACATCCATAACCGGCTCCTGCACATGTAGTCGTCCAGAGCCAAGTATTGGCGGCAGCTTGTCGGCGTGCCTCCGCTGGCGGCGTTCCCCTAATGCGGTCTCCGCGCCGCCGGATCGAGGCGTCACGGCCCGGCCCGGCATGCCGGCCGCAAGCTTGCGATCCGCCGCGACCTCTTGCCCTCCACAGTGGAAGCGTGCGGCTAGGCGGCGAGCAATCCCGGAGTGCCTCAGCGGCACTGGTTGGTCGCGTAAGCGTCTTGCGGCGGTGTCTGGAGGCGTCTCGGCCCACGCCCAAGGTTCGAGCATCGTTTGATCTTTGAAACCCCCAAGCATGGTGGTGAGGTTGCGCTTGGCGATCAGCCTCGTACTCAAAGGCCCTTCTTGCGCCTCGGCCCTCTCCGCCCATTCTTTGCGCATAGCGGCCGAGCGGCTCGCGATAACCCTTTCTTACGCCATCGCGCGTCGCCCTCACCGCTCCGCGTCAATTAGTCGATAGCCCGTCGGTTGCCTCACCGTCAAGACTCCGTGCGGCGTCTTGCAAGCCTTGAGTGTCTTTGTGTAATTCTTGAGCTCGTGAAAAACTTTCGATGTGTATGTGGTGGCGTGGCGGCGGTCGCGAGCGAGTTAGCGAAGCGTCGATGTCGAACCGGCGGCTGCCTGGTTCTGTGATGGCGGCGGTGGCGGCAACGAGCAGGAGTCTCCGCCGTCCACTGCGGCGGCGTCGTCTCCTTGAAGCATCTTGAGGCCGCCCTTGGCGTCGCCCTCAAGCTGAAAGCTAACCATGGGGACCTCAAGCCCGCCTTGTCGGTGGCGGCGGGGTCCCGTCGCGGCGATGGCGGCCGTGGAGAATGGGATCGGTGCCACGGAGGAATTGGAGAAAAGCGGGCGCCATAGCGGTGGCGCCGTCGTCGTTAAGGCGGCGCTTCTTTGCATTGGCACGGTGGCGATAGTGCGGTGGCCGGAGGTGAATCTGCGGCGCCATAGCCAGCGGCGCCGGTCTGTCGATCTTTGCAATTAGGCGGCGGTGCGGCCGCCCGGTGGCTTCGCCGCCACCCTTGAAATTTGGTGGCGGCGGAGATTCGCCGCGTGGCGAACCTTCTTTACCGGACTTGAGGTGTCGGGACGAGTGGCCGTTGCCGCGACCCGTCGGCGAGGAGGAGTGCGTCCTGATCGTTAGGGGAACGCAGTGGCGGTACTGGCGAGGCGGTGGAGTCCATCGGCGGCGGCAACTGATGATCTCGGCGCTCATGAATCCACATCGGTGAGTGGCGGGCGATGAAGAAGTCAAGCGGCGGGGATCGGCGGCATGAGCGGAGAGCCACCCTCTTGAGTGCGGCCCATCAAGTTTCTCTTTTTGGTCAAGGTTAAAAATCTGAATCTTTGGTTGGTAGGAAGCGGCACCAAAAACGTGAAAGCGAGGAAAAAGCCAAGGAGTAGCGGTGAAGACTTACGACTAGGGAAGGTCTGGTGATGTCATTATGCGTATCTTGCCACCAGCGGGCGCCTCTGGCGTCGGAGAGGGCTCAATCTTGGGATCTGAAATCACGGCGATCGATGCCGGTTAGGCGGCGTCCGCAAGTTGTTATCACGAACGCCATCGCTGGAAACTCCGCCGTCTCTTGGCAGCGAGTTCGAGTTCTCGATGACCACCGCCGGTCCGCGGGCACTTCGATGCCTCGAGCATTGTCGTCGTTGGCGTCTGACCACTCGGTCGCCAAGCCTTCGGTTTGATCTGGTTTGGAAGGAATGTAGCGAGCAGCCATCCCATCCGGAGGTGGAAATAGCAACTCCCAGCTTTCGCCGTCGGAGGAAGCGGCAAAAGAAGAAATAGCGGAAGCGGGAGGTTCGGCATCACCCCATGAACATTTCCGCAGAGGTGTGTGAAGATGGCGAGAAAAAGAATGGAGTTAGGGGTGAGATGAAGGTGATGGATTTAAGTAGAAGTGGAGGGCGGTGAGAAAAACTTCGGAGAAAAGGCGGTACGGGCCCGCCATGATGCCCTACGAAGATGATGATCTCGTCGGCGAGAACCTTTGTGGCGTGGGGTCGACCCGAAAATAGAGAGGGCCCTCGACGCGACGGTGTGGAGTCTCCCAGTGTGTAGAGTCCGCGAGAAGCGAGGAATGGAAGCGAGTCAGAAGAAGCCATGGAAGCGAAAGTGGCAAGAGGCAAGAAAAGCTTGGAGGAAGAAGGCGAAGTTTGCAAAGAGTGCTAAAAGCGTGAAGCGCCTGATGCGGATGGATCTATATGTATCCCCGCTCGCATCGGCGGTTCCACGAAAGGACAAGGTTGTCGTCGTTTGGTCCCAAGGAAAAGCAATGGATGCGGGGAAGGAATCGGCGGTCGCATCACGATGAGTGATAGCTCCATCCAGAATGCCGGCATTTAATGTAAGGATTTTGAAAGACTACGATGTGCGTTCTTGGGTGGGCGAAACTCTTGTCGGCGTACTATACACGGTACCCTCTTCGCCGCTAAAGCGTCGCGTGTACGTGGCGATCTAGCGGCGGTGGGTGTTTACACCGTCTGAGGCGTCGATCCACGTGGCGTGTGGCGGCGGTGGCGACACGCCACCTGCGCCGCGGCGCCCGATCCGTGGCGGCTTTGGCGGCGATTAAGCGGCGCCAAACCCGCCGGTGTCGATCCTGGCCTTGAAGCGGCAGTGGCGACCACGCCACTACTGCCGGCGCCCGATCCGCGTGGCGGCTTTGGCGGCGATTGGCGGCAAAACCCGAGCCCGAGTGTCGATCCCGCGGCCTTGCGAAGCGGCAGTGGCGACCACGCCTGCTTCGCCCGGCGCCAATCCGTGGCGGCTTTGGCGGCGATTGGCGAAAACGCCAAAACCCCCGAGTGTCGGTCCGCGTGGCCTTGGCGGCAGTGGCGACACGCCCGCTTCGCCCGGCGCCCGATCCACGTGGCATGCGGCGAAACACACCTCGCTTGTTCATTGCCATGCAAAAGGGTGAGATCACGGTGGCTTCATCACGAAGTTTCGCCCCCAGCCGTCTGTGTCGAGAGAGATAAACTTCTTTGTACCGAGCATATGGGTCCCAGAATTCGCTACAAGCTTTGTTCCTCGACACCTCACACCTACCCGTGCGAGAGGGTCACATTCGGAAAGCAGGGTGAAGGCATGCGCTAGCATTAATTAGAAATTTGAAGAGCAGGACATGACACATAAAGGTGTAGTAAATGCATGTAAGATAAGCATGATGACATCCCTCCTCCATCGACTCGTGTAAGCCAGGTGCATATAAGGGCACTTGAGAGCATCTGAGAAGGAGGGAAAAAGGGAAAGGGAAGGAGGAGAGACTCAACTGAAGGGTTGGTCACCTACAAGCTCTGTAACCAAGTCCAAAATACGAAATCCAAGATCAAGCGGGAAGTAAGGTTGTTACCCTTCTCCATGGGGGCACGAACACGGATAAAATCGTGTGTTCATCTGGATTTTAGACACTAGAACTTCGTTAGTGTGAGAAGTCTTGGGGCTTCCCTCTGCTAGGGTTACATGACTACCAAAGACACCCCCCTAGAACCAAACCTAGTCAGTAGACTTGGGCTGTCGGTTAATCTGTGACAATAGGTTAGAAAGTCTTTGTTTTTAAGGCGTCCGGGACTTCGGTTTTCATCTTTGTTCGATCGAGTTTTAGTCTTGGAGTTGCTCGTGGTCGATCTTTCGCGTCCTCTTGATATTCCTCGTTTTTCCCATCAAGGTGAATATCGGTGGCGTGAGGTGTTTTCGGGTAGGAGATTTAAGCGACCTCGTTGGGATGGTCGGCTTTTGCACCACGGCGGGCCAATCGATGGCAGCTCCTACATCTTCTACTAGAGTTGCTTCCTCGATCTTGTTAGAGTCGGCGTCGAGAGAGACACTAGAGTCGATCTTCTTCTCTTGTATTTGGTACTTTGAGACATCGTGTAATTAAGTATTGGGTTCCCGAGTCCTCACTTTATCGATCTTGAGTCTTCTCTCTCTCCTTTGACTTGATCGGGTTAAATCCGGATGGGGAAGGAGATGTTTGGATTGTTGATTCGGTTGTTCTCGCCATATGACCGAGAGACTCTCATTGGTTCTCTTCCTAGTCCGAGCCCCGGTGATGAGTTGATCACTTTTGGGATGCTTCTTGAGTAGAGTCATTGCCAAAGGTACCATCTGCATTAATGAAAATTTTATTCTTAAGGGCGTTGCCTTAGTGAGTAGTGCAATATAATTTGCTTTACGTTTCTCGGCTTATCGATGACTCTTTCGAGGTAAGCTTTAAGTGTAATGCTTGTAGAATCCTTGATTCATCGGAGAGTTAGTTTTGGGATTTCTAGATTTGGGAGAGTCTTTCGTCTGATTTTACTGTTTCTTGGAGACTCTCTTGGTGTTTGATTATACGAGTCCGTGATCTCTCCTTCGGCATAGGAAACTTGGTCGCATTGGTTTTGATCATTTGACTAGAGTTAGCGACGCGATCTTATTAAGTGGTTTGCCCAAACTCAAGATGGTCAAAGACTTAGTTTACTCTCCTACTTGACATGGCAAGATAGTTCTTGCTTCTTATCCTCCGATCCAGTAGTGATGGTGATGTACCGAGACAGCTTTTACACATGGACCTTGTTGGTCGGCTAGAGTCACGATCAACGAGAAGGAAGTGGTATGTCCTTGTCATTGTTGATGATTTTTCGAGGTATTCTTGGGTATTTTTCATGGCCTCGAAGGATGAGACTTTTCTCACTTGAGGGGACTTGTTAGTAGGTTGTCTATTGAGCTCCAGGTGCATTACGAGCTATCTGCGATGATAATAGCCTGAGTTCAAGAACTCCTACTTTGAGAGTTTCTATGTGGAGTCTGGTTTAGAGCATCAGTTCTCTTCTCCCTATGTCCCTCAGCAAAATGGCGTAGTGGAAAGGAAGAACAGGACCCTAGTTGAGATGGCCAGGGCGATGCTAGCGAGTGCAATACTCCTAGGAAGTTTTGAAATTTGAGGCTATAGCTCTTGCTTGTCATGTTTCCAATCGCGTTTTCTTGAGAGCACATTTGCATTGTACTTCTTATGAGTTGAGGTATGGGTAAGCCGGTGTTTCTCATTTTCGCATTTTTGGTTGCAAGTGTTTTATCTTGAAGTCGGTAATCTAGATAAGTTTGAGTCTCGTTCTTCGATGGTATCTTTACGGGTTACTCGACTTTCTCTCGTAACTATAAGTGCTGGGTTGTGATGTGAATAGGATCATAGAGACACGTGGCGTGACCTTTGATGAGGCTAGCCGGAGCTAGACACGATATTTCGAGCTCTTCTTATCCCTCAAGAGACCATCTTTGTAGAGGATGAGGATGATGGAGATGATGGTGTTCCACGATCCGATTCCTTCTACACGAGGTGCCTCCTGTTTCCATTTACGCACCTCGGGGAGATCGGCCCTTGCCTTGGACTCTTCTTGGTGAGTGGCTCTGTTCCTACCTCTTCTCCTCAAGAGGTAGAGGCCACTTCTTACGGTCCTCCACGACACATTCAGCGTTCTCATCCACTGAGCGGATCATTGGTGATCTATTTGGCGTGTTCTGGCGCTCAAAATCATGCTTATCTTCTTTCTACCTTCACTCTACCTTTGTTGCCTCTTTTGAGCCAAGGATGTTACTCATGCATTATCAGATGAATCATGGATTAATGCTATGCATGAGCTGGAAAACTTTGAGAGGAACAAAGTTTGGCGGCTTGAAGAGCCCCATCTGGTCATAATGTCATTGGGACCAAGTGGGTGTTCAAAAACAAGCAGTGAGGATGGGGTTGTCGTTAGCAACAAGGCTAGGCTAGTTGCAGAGGGCTTCACTCAAGTTGAGGGTCTTGACTTTGAGGAGACCTTTGCCCTGTAGCTAGACTAGGCGATTAGAATCTGCTTGCATTCTCTGCATCCCGGGGCTTCAAGCTCTATCAAATGGATGTCAAGAGTGCATTCCTCAATGGCTTCATTGAGGAAGAGGTGTATGTCAAGCAACCTCGAGTTTGAGAACCCCAAATACACGAACCATGTCTTCAAGCTTTCCAAAGCCTTGTATAGACTTAAGCAAGCCCCTAGAGCTTGGTATGAGAGGCTTAAGTCCTATCTTCTCAGTCATGGTTTCAAAATGGGTATAGTAGACAAAACTCTATTCATCAGACACCGGAATTCTCATTTCCTTCTCGTCCAGTTTATGTGGGCGATATTATCTTTAGTGGCTCATCTCGGTCTCTTGTGTCTCATTTTTACGAGGTGATGAGCACATAATTTGAGATGAGTATGATGGGTGAGTTGAGCTACTTCCTCGGCTTCAAATCAAGCGAGACTCGGGAGGTACTTTCTGCACCAAGGTAAGTACACTCGGGACCTCTAAGGCGGTTTGATATATACGATGGAAAGCTCGTGATGACTCCTATGGCCTGCTTTGCTGTCCTCGAGCAGATGAGGATGGTGAGCCTGCTGATCAAAAGGAGTTCGGAGCATGATTGGCTCCCTCTTGTATCTTCTTGCCTCATGATGGGATATACACTTTCTTTGTGTGTATGTGTGCGCTTCAGAGCTTCTCCTCGCGTCTCTCATCGCCGGCGGTGAAGCGCATCTTCAGTACCTTGAGCTACCATTGATTATGGTATTTGGTACTCTTCTTACTCTTGTCTATCCCTTAGAGCCTTTTCCGATCTTGACTTTCTTTGGTGTAGGATAGATAGGAAAAACACCGGCACTTGCCAATTCATTGGCACTTCTCTTGTTTCTTGGTCATCTAAAGCGGTCAGGGTCGCCTGATCCACCGTGAGGCGAGTATGTTCTTTGCAACCGATTCTTTGTAGCAGTGCTCTGGATGAGATCGACCTTGCGAGGACTTTGGGTTAGAGATAGAGAGTGTTCCACTTTTACGTGATAACATACGCTATTTGCATTGCCAAGAACCGGTCGCAGCACTCCGGACCAAGCACATTGATATTAGATATCACTTCCTTAGAGACCATGTGGAGAAAGGAGACATAGTGCTTCAGTTTGTGGAGAGTGACCACCAGTTGGCCGATATCTTTACCAAGCCTTTGGATAGCTCTAGGTTTGTTGCCTTGAGGAGTGAGCTTGGAGTTGTGTGCCCTTACGGCCTTTTGTGAGGAGCTGATCTGTATATTATGTATTATATTTTATTTCAGTTTTTCCTTTCTTTTGTATTGCTCTGGGTGCTTATGGGTTTTATTCCTTAAAGTTATGAGTTCACTTCACTTAGACTTCTGGCATGCTTTGTATGGACCTCTCATCTTGTGCTTTAGGTTGCTATCATGCTTAATTAGTTGTTCTCTCTTCTCTCTAGGTTGAGTTCCCTCACAGTCTTATAAGTCTAGCAGGTGTTGGGCCCCTGGTGAGCGAGTGCATGTGCACTCCTTAGTTTGGGATCTAGAGGCAGCTTTCCTATGTTAGTCATTGGGGAAGATGAGGCGAGTCTGAGCCGTAGTGTTCTCTACCATCTTTTTATACTCTATAGCCACCCGGTTTGCGGTTTCTTGACTTCTTCCCTCCATTACGTGTTTACGGCTTTAATTGAGTTCTTTTCGTCCTTTCTTGAGCTTAATCTTGCTAATAACTCAATTTGAACTAGATTTGTGCTTAAAATGGAATCACATGTTGAGGGGAGTTTAAGAATCATCTCATGCATTGCATATAGACTTGATTTTTCATTTTATGAGCTTTGTCTATTATGCAAATGATCCATGTTTCATTTTATACACCATGCTATATTATGAAGAAAATTACTTGCTTAGATATGACCAAGTTCATTTATCTTGCTAAGCTTGCCAAAATTAAAAAAATGAGCTTTAAAAGAAAAACTTGATAAAATATGTTGCGTTTACTTGCTTAGTTTCTTCTCTAGATGTATTTGCCACGATTTGTGAAATTCTGGAATTCTTTAGAGTCCCTATAGCAACTTGGGTGAATCTTGTTTGATCCATACTTGAGTCCTTCAATAGCTTAAAACTGAAAATGCTAAAATGAAAGTGAAGCAAAATTGACTCTTTTGTGCGCATTAGACTCAACACCTCACATTCACAAGGCGGCTTCTCATTGCACTTGAGATGAACTTGGAATGTGTTGTGTATGACCAAGATCATTCTCTTAAGAGTCCCTCTTGAGATGATCGACCATGGCTTGAGTCAATTGCTTTAAACAATGAAAAAAACATACGTGGGTAAAGAATGCAAATAATGTCAAACATTTGCACCCCGCTATGTCTTTCAAAGTTTCAAAGAAAATTTTGCATACAAGAAAGAAAAATAAGCTCGAAGGACTTTGTATGAACTTCTAGATTCTCCAAAGTGTTGAGTAGGTTGAACTCTAGGCTTTCTATTTGATCCTTTAAATGGCTTTGCTTCTAGTTTTGAAACTAATGACAAGTGTTGCTCATGTTCCATCATGCTAAAATGACATGGTTTTCATTAAATCTTGCTAGCAAAATGATTATTTGCACTTGGACATGTCTTAGCTTAGTCTATTTTTGCCATAACTTAGCTTGGTGTCATAACTTGTCTTGTTGGTCACATGGATAATTTTCAAAACTCCCTTAGGCTGCATTACTTGCATAAAAACAACAAAAAAAAGGGAGAAAAGAAAAATACCATCTTGATGCCTATATTGCCAAAAGGGGGAGAAATCGTAGAAAAGGCATCATTTTGCATCTTGTTTCTTATGATCTCTGTAAATCTTTGCTATCTTTCATAGATTATAAGTATTTCTGGTTGCCAACTTGGTCATGTTCTTGATTTTCATTTCTTTGATCAAGTTTGGCTTTGCATTCAAATTGCTTTCTTCTCTTTATTCAAACTAAAAACTTATGCCTTTTCATGTGTTTGTCAATATACTCATCAAGGGGGAGATTGAAAGACCATGTGGAGGTCTATCCTTGTGTGTGATGAGTAATTGACGAGATTTGAGCTTGGGTTGATTTGAAATTGAGTTTGATTTGAATTGGATTTCGATTTGAAGCAATTTGAGTGTTGGTTGCTTTTCCTAGTGCTCTGGCACAGGGGCGTAGCACCGGATTGTTAAGTGAAATTATGATTGATTAATGATTTTGGGATAATCATTGAATATATATGTGGGCATTGCTATGTGAAAGGTTTTCCTTGTCTTTGATGGTTTGAGCGGCGATGCTAGGTCATGGTGGGGCGGAGGATGGACGGGACTAGGCGAGGATCGTCGAAGGTCGAGACGGTCGGAGATCGCGAAAGATGATCGGAGGCGGAGTCGGGCAAGTCAGAAGACAAGGAAAGGAATGATGCTAGCTAGATGCGCGTGGATCAATGAGGGCCGTCGGATTGCGGTCTAGTTGATAGGTTAGCGGGTCTAGGTAGTATGCTTTGAAAACCGTGCAAGAAACCCCGGATGTGTATGGGTTTTAGGTTAGCCCTTGAATGGCTGTATGAGTGGGTCAATCCTAGCCTTTAGATGAGTGTCCTAGGGTTGAGGGACTCATCTAAGGGTGGTAGGTGGCCCAAAAGTAGTATAAATAGGGGTGGAGGGGTGGCCTCCTCCCCTTGAAGGTTGGAGTTGCTCCTTTGAGCTTTGCCCACATAAAGTGAGACTTTGTAAACCTTCCCACCAGAAATACAAAGAAATTTCTTGACATTATTGTGAATTTAAATTCCGCATGTACATTATATCTTTACTTTACGCAATTTAAATTCAGCATTTACGTTACGCATTTACTTTCCCGCAATTTACATTCATAAAATTTGGATTTGCCTCCCCTCCTTCTAAATACTGATCTTGGATGTTTTGAGTGTGTTCATATGGTTTTACATCTCTTTTGCACTCTTTGATTAAGTAGAGATCATCTTTTCTTTCAAGTTCCAGTTCTGTCCAGAACTTGTTCTTCGCGCAGCAGTTAGCATTTGATTTTTATAAAAATCTATAAAAATGCTTTTTGTGTTATTCTTGTTGGAGATTGTTCGGGACTCCCATATACATCTTTAGAAAAATTTTGGAGTTCACTTGTTGCACCGTTTGGGCGCCATGAGGTGAAAACCAAGCCCCAAATTTTCTGCTCGAAGTTCCTGACTGTCCGTGTTCATAGATTTATGATGATTTTTCTACATGGCTTTTTGATCTAAAATTTGGTATAGAGCTTCATGACTCATCTTATCATAGGAATAAAATTTCTCATAATTTTGTGAGTAGCATAAACTCACCAACCTCCTGTTCAAATTAAAGACAGCTTCTGGAAATATCTTCTTTTGCTTTTCTAAAAGAGACTTTTGTGTCTTGGCTTGATCAATTTTAGAAAAAAGTATTTGAATTGATTCCTCTTTATTTGGACACTTGACAACCAGGATTGTGATTGAAAAATCCTCACATATTTTATGGATCTCATCCATGTAAGCTAAGGATACACATAGTTGTCTAGTCGTTCCGGTTTTGCGGGTTTTGCGAATTTGAGAGCACCGGTTTTCTTCTTGTGATCTTGTCAAGGTTTTAGTTGGAGTATTTTTGGGAAAATTTATTTGTGACTATTCACCCCCTCTGTTAGCCATCTCGATCCTTCAAACCGCTGTGAGGCGGTCACATTAGTCAAGTCATGCAACCGCATCCGAGGCATCAAGTAGCCTATAGAATTCTTTAACCTCCTCCCATTTGTGACCCCTCCCCGAGAGTTAAATTCAATCCCCCTGCCAAGATCATCCAGCATCTCTTCCATCCGGTCGTGATCCTCCCCATGGTCTAACTCAATGGCCTGCCCTGCGGCCTCTCCATGACGGTGCCACACCAAATAGTTAGGCATGAACCGTTTTTGCAAATGTGATCTTGCACTATATCCTTCTTTGTAGTAAATTGTTATTCTCGAGAGGGTACAGGCGATACACATATTCAGCTCCTCCAGTGAATGCTTGCTTCAAGAAAGCATCCGTGATCTGCCCCATTCCTTGTGTGCCCCCATCACTCCTCCATCCGTCATACATCGCCCTTCGATTGTCACCCATTCTCAAAAGCTAAACAAATGAAAGCGGTGTCAGCGTCGACCATGGCTTAGGTGACAAAGACAACCCTATTAGGAAAGATGTGTTCTAAACCCACCCAAGAATGGAGGCCGTTGCATGCGACACTGTGGCGTCTTCTGAACGAGCGAAATTTCAGCGGCATAACCATTTGTTCTCCAAGCGCACGCTGATCTTTGGTGCGTCGGAGAACAACGAGGTTATCTTGGCGAAATCACGTTCGGATCGCTTCTGCGTCACAGGCCTATCAACAACCAACATTCTCAGTGTCCAAAATCTGTTTGGACAATTAGAACCGCGCACCTCACAAGCAAATGTGAGATCGCCGTTCTGAAACAGTGACGCCTAGGCTCTCTCTTGTTCGATGCAAACCCTAAACTCTAACGTTATATACAAGCGGCAGAGAGAATAAAAATATATATACCATATGCAGAATATAAAATGAGATGAAATAACTTCAAGCAATTAATCATTTCACATTAAGACTAAATGAATTTTATGCCCATATTTGAATTGTAAAATAAATGGAGATTGTTATGCATTCACTGCACATGTAACCTCGAATGCATCCAAAGAATTATACAAGTTTAAAAGTTCTAGAATGATTAAGCTGGAAAACACTTTGGCAAAAAATCTAAACTAAGCGAACAAAAAAGCAATAAGAGTATAAGAGGATTCCACTATTAGGCCTTTAAATGAAACATCAAACAAGAGATTAGAAGAATATAGCAAGTTAGCAACAACTCAAATTGAGTGTACTTAAATCCTCATGCTAGGACATATGCCAACATGTATGAAATACTTTAAAGTCCTCATGCTAGGTTAGGATGATTGAGTGTACTTAAATCAGGACCCCACATTTGAGCATTATGATAAATACATAACATTTTGTTACGAAAGCCCCACATTATATATTTTATAGACATCAAGTGCCGCTGCAATCAGTATGAGCGATGAAGTATGAACTCAAGATACATTTAACTATGGATGAAGCATGTTAGACCTCCATGTGACAATAGCTTTGTATATATCGGATTATCAACATATGGATCGTGTGTTAGCGTAGTAGCGATGAGCTGCACATTGCACACATAATTACGCTCCCGATGAATCAGTAGGCAAAACTACCATGTTGAAATATGTATCCCTCATGAATTAATGGAGTAATTTCAAGAAGATTAAGAATTCTACTATTGGTCCGACTACTTACGAGCAAAATGAAAATTGAAGGAAATTTTATTGGTTTGGTTTTCAAAGTCCTTGTTTTCGATGCACCACTAAGCATTGTAAAGCCACCACAGTCACATTACGGTTGGAAGCATTTCGAGGAAACCAATTTGTGATCTAGAAGTAAGCGAAGTAATGGCGCATGAGATAATTAGGACATATAACCAAACATAAGCAATTAGAACTCTATCTAAACCTCGCCTAATTTGCTCCTACCTTATGTGAATCTCGACCTTCATTTGTTTCACGCAAATCTTGATATCACGAGGATTTGTGCATACAACATTGCAAATGAGACTACCCATCATGCCAATGGTTGTGGCCGAACGCATCTAGCACGGAGGAAGAACAACACGGAGGAAGAACTCACCGTGAGGTTCGATCTGCCGCGGTGAAGACCGTGCGTCATGGCGGGTTGAGGATGGGGACGGCGTGGGGCGGCAGCGTCGCGGTCGGCGGCAGCGGCGGCAGCAAGCGGCGGAGAGGCGGCGAGGCGGCAGCGAAGCAGCTGCGGCCGAAGCGGCGAAGCGGGCGGCGGGTGGCGACGCGGGTCGCGTGAAAGCGGCGAAGGCGGGGTGTGTGAAGCGAAGCGAGAGAAGCAGCGCTCGGCCCTAAGTTAGTGCATAAATTGCGTGGGTGCTCTTTTGGCCCACAATTTAATTAAATAAATGGGTATTATTATAAGCCGTCAATTTAAATATATAAATTCATCGAATTTTTTTGGCCCACAATTTAATTAAATTAGTGGGTTTTTAATCATAAGCGAATTTAAATACATAAATTCGTGGGTATTTTTGGCCACAATTTTTCACTATTCTTGTAGTGGATGGCGGCTCAAACCGGCACTTCTCGTAGAACCAACCCCAAAAACGGAACCACTGTGACCAGTAGATGCTATAATTGCTACCCATTCAAGCTCTCGCACCTTGGTTCTCGTTCCCGACCGCCCGCCATTACCGCCGCCGCAGAAGCTTGGTGGCACACCCCTTCCGACCGTCTCCGGTAGAAATCGAGACCTCCTTTGTGTTGAAGTATAAGTGAATTGCCCACCTTTCTTCATCGACTTAAGCTTTTGAGTGGTACCGGTTGGTGCATGCAACTCAATATGGTATCGAGCCAAGAGGTCTCGAGTTCAAGACGGTTGGCGCAATTTAAAAAATAATTGCAGCCACTTCTATTCACGTCCTAAGCTGCGAGGGAGTGCACGCGTGAGGAGTGTTGAAGTATAAGTGAATTGCCCACCTTTCTTCATCAGCTTAAGCTTTTGAGTAAACTGGTTGGTGCATGCAACTCAATACCCTGGGTGTGCAATCGCGTGCTGAAGCTAGAAGTGGAACCCATTCGTACTCTCCGGTGCTGCTTCACTGCCAACGAGTCTCAGGAGCCGGATCTCTGCTCTCCGTTGCTGCCAAGTGGGACTTCTTCGTCATGAGCCCATTTTCCAACGCCTAGCTCCAGAACAGCCCAAAAGTGGAAAGCGCAATTCCAGTGAGAAAACGTACTTTCCCTTTTTGGTAGTTTTTCTATTTTTAAGTATTTAATTAAACCTAGCATATTCAAGTGAGTATATCTTTTGCATCTTTAATCTAAATGAGATGAAATAAATTCCTAAATTCATGTAAAATCAAGTACTTCCAGAATATATAAAAATATTTTGAAAAACAGTAATGGATGAATTTGAAATGCAAATTTAAAGAAAAGGAGCCAAATATGCACTATACATAAAAAGTTTGCAAATAAACTCAAAATGAAATAAAACTAATTTTGCTGAAATCTTTACACCTCCAGAAACTCAAATATATAAAAAAAATTTACATTTCAACTTTGTTTGTATCTTTTTCTAATAAAGATTAATTGCAATGCAATAAACATTCAAAAATACATGATTCATTCAAAAGAAATTCAAAATAGGTAAAATGGATCTCCAAATTTTAGGATGGCAGTAGGTCATCTTGATGTGCTAAAATAATTAAAGAATGGATGTGATTTAAACTTGTTTTATGACTAAGTAAATAGTATAAAAAAACACTAAACCAATAGAAGCAAACAACGTTGCGAAAACAAGATTACAAGAACAACCTCAAACAACAAACCGAAAGAAAAACAACCATGGGCTGAGGGTTAACTCCCTGCAACGCGTACGCAGCTAGGACCATGTGTATATCAAATTTAGATTTGAAATTTGGTAGTATGATCGAACAGTTTTGTTTCACTGCTACCAATTTAATTTTTTTAGAATTTTATGACTATTTGCACTGTATCTTAAGGAGGAAAGTTGGCTAGTAAGGCTTGAGTAGGCTCGAACTCGGTTTGAGTAAGTTGATAACGATAAACTATTCAATATCGCTATTTTTAATAATAAAAAATGTTCAAACTCGAGATCGATTCAAATAAACTTCGGTAGAGTTAACATATAGCAAGTAATTTGCAAATCTACTAGACTCGCGAACTATTCAAGCTCGATTCGATAAAGCTCGCGAGCTCGAGATCAAGCTCGAGTTCGACTCATTTGAGCTTGAATCGAGCCTAGAACGAGCCAAGCTTGAGTAGCTCGTGAGCCTCGAGATTTTTTACAGCCCTAGAGAAGTATGGAAGCACAGTAAAGATGAGAAGCACCGAATATTCCCTTGGAGAGAGCAATGCTTCGATGTTTTTCTTCCCAGTACAAGTTATATAAATCTTAAAACAAGAAAAGGAATAAGAAGTCACTATCCACCTTTCATTCATACTTTAATATTTCCGCAACTTCAGGAAAAAAAAACGCACAGACATGAGCACCTCTCTTTAAGCAGCCCTACACTTGCTTATTGTACGTTGCGCCAAAAGTGGTTATCACCGTCATGTGCAGCATCCCGTCCCGCGTACACCTCCTTTTTCTTTTCTTTTCATTCTTGCGAGGAAGCATCCCGCGCGTGGACCGGATTGGGGGCTTGGGGCCTCCACTAACCAATCAGGCAATCACGCCCATAAATACACGCACTTGCAAACACAAGATCCACAAGTCCAGCATCAGAACCAGGCAAGCAAGAACCAAGCTTAGTTTGGCAATGGCGTCATCGCTCCCCTTTGTTCTTTACCTCGCTTCCTTCCTCGTCACCTTACAACTGTACCAACCTCATTTGCTCCTTGCCGTCGCCCAATTAACGAAACTGACCACTGGATCCAGTCTCACACCGGACTACATCACCAGCCCCTCAGGCGACTTCGCCTTCGGCTTCCGCGCCCTCGACTCCGACCCCGCCCAGTTCATCCTCGCCGTGTGGTTCAACTTCAAGGAAGCCGACCTCGCGCAGCGGAACGTGGTGTGGTTCGCAACTGACCCAAGCTCAGGTTCGGCGGTGATCGCCACGGAGCAATCCGTGCTCAGCGTCGCTGGCAATCATCTCTCCCTCGCCGACAACACTGTCCAAAAGTGGGAAAACCAAAACTCCAACGACAACGAGAGGCTCATCTCCGTTGTCGTGCTCCAAGACAACGGCACCCTCCAGCTCATCGGTGATGATGGCCACCTCGTGTGGGAAAGCTTCGATCATCCAACAGACACGCTCCTCCCGGGCCAAACCATGGTCCCTGGGGCGAGCCTCTTGTCCAAGAAAACGGACACGAACTTCTCCGCCGGGCGGTTCGGCCTACTCGTCCAGCATGACGGCAATATCGTCCTGTACATGGGTATGGATACCATGTATCGCGCTACAACCGAAGCAGCTCCGTATTGGGCTTCGAATACCATGGACAAGCATTGGGCTTCGGATACCATGCACGAGGGCCCAACAACTCTTTTCTTCGCCGACCCCGGCTACCTCTACTACACCTACAGGGATGGGAATGACACCGTCCAGCATAACGTGACGACGCCCCAGCCCAACTCCACGATGAAGCATTACCAACACGTCAGGCTGGATCCAGACGGCACCGTCCGCGTCTACATCCGCCCCAAGACCACCTTGTGGGATGTCGCGGATCAGTTCCCAACTGATGGCTGCAACAGGACGTCTATGTGCGGCCCAAACTCATTCTGCACAGTGCGCTCCAAAGCGCAGTACCTCGACTGCGAGTGCCCAAGTGGCTATGTTCCGGTGGAAGCGCAGTACAAATACCAAGGTTGCAGGGAGGATTTCGCCCCGCAGAGCTGCGACGGGAAGGATCACTCGGCTGAATTCAACCTGGTGGAGTTGCCAAACATGACCAAGTGGAGAACAGACTTGGCCTTCTACAGGAAGTATACATCAACAACAGAGGAGCAATGCCGTGAAAGCTGCCTGAACGACTGCATCTGTACGGCGGCACTGCTCACCGGAAGTTATTGCATAGAGATGGAGCTGCTAATAGGAGACCAGAAGGCAGGCGACAACGATGTTAGGAAGGCACTGATCAAAGTGCGTACGGCCAATCCTTCCGACCCGGCTACGTCGTCTTGGTTCAGTGAGCTGCCTCACATCATATTCATCTCGTTGTTGGCATTTGCCACGGTCACTATCGGTCTCCTCGTGTGTTGCCACTTCTGTAAGAAGAAAGCCAACGAGAGCCTGTTGAGTGCTAGAGTTTTCACTTACAAGGAGCTCAAACAAGCAACCAATGGCTTCAGAGATAAGTTGGGTAGCGGCGGCTTTGGTGTAGTCTACAAGGGGATTGTGAAGCCCCCGCAATCTGACGTTGCAGTAAAGAAGCTCAACCAAACAGATGATTACAAGGAGAAGGAGTTCACAAACGAGGTGCAATCCATCGGGCGGATCCACCACCGGAACCTAGTAAGCATGATTGGGTACTGCAAGAGAAGCACCGAATCCTGGTGTTCGAGTTCATGCCAGGAGGCTCACTTGGCGACTTCATGAACCGATCGGAGAGACCACCCTGGCGCTGGCTCGCCGATGCTGCACTAGGCATCGCCAGAGGATTGGAGTACCTACATGACGGCTGCACCATTCCAATCATCCACTGCGACATCAAGCCGGACAACATATTGCTGGATCGAGATCGTGCTCCGAGGATAACAGACTTTGGGATCTCAAAGCTCCTCAAGGACCACAAACTGCAGCACACCTTCACCAAAGTCGTGGGTACCAAGGGCTATATCGCACCTGAATGGTTCGATGGTAGGGACAAGGTGGACAGCAAAGTGGACGTTTACAGTTTCGGTGTCGTGCTGCTGGAGATGATATGTTGGAAGAAAACCTTTGAGGAGCATCCTCCCGACGACCAGAATGCCGGCACAGTGGCCATGCAGCCCATGCTGAAGGACTGGGCAGAGAAGTTGATCAGGAACGGAAGGACCGAGCTCTTGGTCCAGGGAGAAAGCCAGGCGTTGGAGGACATGGAGAGCGTGGACAGGTTCGCGCGTGTGGCGATTTGGTGCGTGCAGATGGACCCGTCAACCAGGCCAGCAATGCGCGAGGTGGTGCAGATGCTGCAAGGAACCGTGAAAGTTGACCCTCTGCCTGACCCTCCAATGCCTCCCGACTTATCTACAATTCTCCAAGGGCACGGTTCAAACTCTTCAGATTGAGGTATCCTTGAGACGCTCTGCTCAGCCACTGCGTAGAGTCTTTGTTGACTACCGCAATCTATCTATCTATTATATTATTAAAGCAGAAGCAAAAAAAAGCTACGCGTTCACTCTCAAGGCTAGAAATTCTCACATTAATCGAAAGGAAAAAAAGAAAGACATACACCATTGATCATGATGAGTCCAAATTATAACAGTCTAGATTAAAGAAATAGTTTGTATCATGCACAATATACAAGAGTTTGTGTCATGTACAATATATAAGAGTTTGTATCATATACAATACGAGAAATAGTTTGTGTCATGTACAATACAAGAGTTTGTGTCATATACAATACAAGAATAACTGAAATTTATAATAAAAATAAAATAAAATCATAAATTTGATTTCCATACGATTAAAAGAAAGAAATTAATAATCTAATTTCCATACGAACATGAAAATAAAATTGAAATTCAAAATAAAAATATAAAAAGTCAAAATAAAAGATAATTAGTAATCGATATCCCTCGAACATCAAAATAAAACCAAAATTTAGAATAAAAATTAGTTCTTTGGATTTGTATACGAATTCCAACATAAAATACTAAAATTTTGAATGAAAAATAAAAAAAAAAATTTGATTTCCATAGGATTAAAATAAAGAGTCCACATCAAGTACAATAAAAAACCAAAATTCCTGTAAAAATAAAATAAAAGTAGAAACTTTATTTCCATACGATCATCAAAATAAAAATCAATTAAAAATTAGTAATTGGATTTGTATACAAATACCAACCTAAAACTAAAATTTAGAATAAAAAATAGAATAGAATTAGCAATTTGATTTTCATCACGAACTCTAATGTAAAATACCTAAATAGCTTAAATTAGGAATGAAATGAAATAAAAAATACCAATTGAATTTGTATACGATACCACCTAAAACTATATTAAAAAATCTATGTCATGTATGTTCCAACAACACACAAATATAATTTGCAATACAAATAAACCACAAAATGCTAATTTGTTTTGAATAAAATTCCAATTCAATTTTCATATGAATTTCTAAATAAAATCCCTAAATAAATATAATTAGGCATAAAAATTAATGAAACATTAGCTATTAAATTTCTTTATAAATTTAAAAACTAAAATTTGGAACAAAAATAAAATAAAAAGAGAAAAGCTAAAATAGAATAGAGCCAAAAACCGTGATGAGTGGTGAGCATCTGTATTGTTGAAGAAGTCAGTAGCAAAAGAAGATTGATGATGAAAAGACCCCATAGAGACTAGATGAAGCTTTGCGTGGAAGACGAGCCACATATGATATATATCTATTGGGTAGCTAGAAACGTGCCATCACTACTAAAGGACATGACATCACACATGATTGTGGGAAAATTCTACATATTGTTAGATAACAACAAAAACAAACATACTAGCATTATAGAAGATAGGAGGTCGCCGCGTTTGTGAGGAAGCAACATCGTTGAGTTAGCAAACATTGAATAAGAGAAACGACCGATATGGGACAAGCGTAAATCAAGTATGTATAATATCTTGCATGTGTATATGTATGCACGAATTCGTTTGAATTAAAACAAGTTGCAAAAAAACTTAGAATAGAGATGGTGATACTCTATGGAATAGGCTTGGGGCCATTAGTGAGAGCATAATAGGTTTGGGGCCACTGGTGAGAGCATGACGGGTGTCTCCGGTAAGATAAGCAATATTTGTATATGTATACATTGCATATTGATGTCATAACGTTTAGCATTAAATAATAATTGAAGAGAAATAGAAGATAGTTATACGATAGAGTATTGCATTAAAAGGGTAACAGTTGAAAGGGGTCGATAAAAAATTGGGTTTGCTATTGGCAGTTGAAATAGAAAAGTTGTAGAGTCATCAATACGAGATATAAAACATATGATTCTGTAGGGGCAACCATCGTATGAGGAAGATACGTTCAAAGTAAGTCGTCCATGGTGTATCAGTGTATACGTGAGCAATGTACTCTAATACCATGTAAAATAATCGTTTTACTTGAGATTAAAGAGAGGTACATATGTTGCATATATTTTAAAAAAAGAGTTACTAATAGAGAAAGAACAGGGCTATATAACTATATGATCTATGCAAGATAAAAAGTTACTACGTTTCTAAGAACATCCAATAATTTATTATTCTCAATGATTTTCTTCCATCAAAACTTTTACTTCAATTACATCCTTTAAGCTGAATTTTTCTTCAAGCTTCTATTGTCATTTCTAATATTTATAACGCCTTCAAAAATCTAAATAGTCTACAAAATACGTTTATATATTTTCAAGCATATAAGTTATATTATTTGATACTCTAGACTGTTAAGAAAATCTAGCCGCACAAATGCGCAGATCACCTGCTAGTAGTTATTAATTAGTTACCTCGTTTTTAGATGTCAATTCACTGTGTTCTTTGTTGTTAGGATCATTGCGCTCCTGCCATCTCATGGCCCGGTGATCCGGCTCCCCAGACCAACACTGGTCTCGGCCCAGTCTCCCACATCCATTGGCCCAACCAGAGTCACAACCAAGGTCTGGCCCAACTCAACCCAAAAGACTAGCGATGGGTGAGAGAAGCCTCCACCTTTAAGTGTGCTCCCCCATCACCAATATCCGATGTGGGACTAAACCCAACAATCTCCCCATCACACATCGGGCCCAACAATCTCCCCGTGACATCAAGCCCATGTCACCTCGAGACTTGTTTTCAAGGCTCCCCATAACCGTCACGACCACAGAGCGTTAGGGTTTCAAACCTTAGGCTCTGATACCACTTGTTAGGAAAAATAGGGCCGATACCAATGTAAGATCTGAGCGACACAAGGAGACCACGATGTTTAGTAGCTTGATTAAACGCGCCTACATCTGCGGGGCTCGATTATGGCGCTCCTCCCCAATCAACAATCTGCATGACATACTGGCTACATGGAGCACGGCCACAGAGAGCCACGCCCCTTCTTTGCCTATGCTACTATTGTTAGTCGTTCTGTTACACCGGTGCACCCTTTATATAGGGGACAAGGACATAGAGTCAGAGCTCCTCTATCTCCCCCTGCCTATTACAACCAGAGTCCAATTGTAACCATACTCGTACACATATTACGACACAAACCCTAACAAACTCCACCTTGGCGAATATGGTCCGTCACCTTAAAGTCGTCCTGTTCACGTCGAACCCGCGTGCCGAACTCGGTTGTCGTCTTTGTAGCTCACGCCAAGCCACCGATGAGTCGACTTGGCGGACCCCATATACAGAGCGTACAATGCTATCCTGTGAACTTTGGCTCCTCCATGACTCCACCTACGAGTACTCTCTGCTGGAACATGAACTTCCCTTGCATCATGTCGTTGCTTTTGAGTCATCTTTTAGCCATTGTCACATCGGCACTGCTTGTTCCTTCCTTTTGTCGGTTCAATCCTCACCGACCACAGTTTGCACCGTCCGTCTGTTTGCCCTCATGGCAGATCCCCAATCTAAATCACCTAATCCGTTCTCCACCTTGAGCAGATCATTGACATGGCTTGATCCTCTCACCTCCTGGCATAGATCGATCTTGACTTCGCCATCGGCTAGCATGTTTGATCTCTCGGTCAAACCACCAACAACCTTCTGAGCACCTCTCCTTGAGAACCCACATCTCATGCCTTGTTACGAAACACTGCGCTCAAAATAGCTATTGCTTCTTGTGCAGATCTGAATTTTTCTCTCCTGAAAAATCCTCTTCTGCCCCTTGGATTGTTTTCCTTTGGCTTCATTAGCTTTATATACTGCTGCCCACGACCCGTCCAGACCGGTATCCAAATCGGAATCCACAAACCGAGACCGAAACAAAAAACTCCAACAGAATTCCCCTTTTTGCCGTTCTCCGATTTCCCAGCCGTGTCCATCTTGAATACTGCCTCTTCACGTCTTCATGTCATGCATGATACCAGCTTATCCCATGCATGCTACAGCCGCATTGGGTTATGGGCCCACCACGCTACCAGCTTATCCCATGCATGCTACAGCCGCACCTGCATGGCACCATGTAAAGGCCGTTTAGATTTTTTCCGCCTGGGGTCTCCTTCCAGATATGCCTCTGGTGGGGCCCTACTGCATGCATGCAACCGAAGAAGTCCCCCTCGCGCGCGCCCTGCTGCATCGAAAACCCGCGCCGCTGCCCGTCTTGCCCGCTGCAGGCGTCGATTGGCCCACACCGGCCCGGGCGTGTCGATTGGCCACTCATCCGCAGCCTCCAGATGCATCGCTCGCCGAAGCCGTGCGCCAGCACTCGCGCGTGGCCGACTGGCTCCCTGCGCAGTCGCCGAAGCCATTGATGGTGACTTCCGATCGCCAACGCCGCCACCTCGGCCTGATGCCGCTGCCTCGGCTCCGCGCCTTGGCCCGCGTCTCGAAGACGCCAGTGAGTCTCGGAAGCACCGCCGCGCCGGCCGCCTCGCGCCGTTGCCGCCAGGCCCGCAGCCCGCGCCTGAGCTTGAAGCCAACGCGCCGTCGCTCCTGGCGCCTCCCCGCCGCCATGCTCGCGGCCGTTCAGAAACGTGCTCGCTGCACCTGCCGTGCATCGCCGCTGAATCCCTGCCAATCCTTCGCCAAAACTTCATGTCACACCTGCACAACATCCATAGCACAATAATTACTCGTCGTGTCATGATGTTTATCCCGTGTAACATCTGGTCGTATCACTGCTCCCGCTTGCTCCAATCTCGCATCTGATCGAGAGCGCCGAAGTCGCCGCCTTATAACGACCTCGCCGACCACAATGTTGGCCCGATTATCACGTCTGATCAATCCTCGCCAACTGTAGTCCATCGAACGGTTCAAGCCTCCCGCCTGAAGTGTTCGACTCCACCGACCGAAACGCCGATCACCGCCATGCTCCACCTTGCACCAGATCGAGTAATTTTCCTGGCGCCCGTCGAGCATGATCCTCGTGTCTCCCCCTTGATCTTGCGCATTGCAACCTCAGCTCAAAAGACTAGCCTGATGGGTGAGAGAAGCCTCCACCTTTTAAGCTGTGCTCCCCCATCACCAATATCCGATGTGGGACTAAACCCAACAATCTCCCCCATCACACATCGGGCCCAACAATCTCCCCCGTGACATCAAGCCCATGTCACCTCGAGACTTGTTTTCAAGGCTCCCCATAACCGTCGCGACCACAGAGCGTTAGGGTTTCAAACCTTGGGCTCGATACCACTTGTTGGGATCCGCTGCGCTCGCCATCTCATGGCCCTTGATGATCCGGCTCCCGAGACCAACACACGGTCTCGGCCAGTCTCCCATCCATTGGCCCAACGAGTCACAACCAAGGTCTGGCCCAACTCAACCCAAAAGACTAGCGATGGGTGAGAAGCCTCCACCTTTTAAGCTGTGCTCCCCCATCACCAATATCCGATGTGGGACTAAACCCAACAGCTGTATTCGTGGGGATAGTCATGGAGTGTAATTGCGTCTAGGTGCTGTAATGCAGTCGTGTAACTATTCTGTAATCGTGATGAGTGCGACTATGTGCGTTGTGTTCTGAAGATATTTTTATGGTTAATCTCATTGAGCCTGATGTATCTGGACGGATTTTTACTCGTCCTTGTCGAAACAATACCAGTTAAAACAAGGCAGAATAGATGATCGTGAGAAAACCAGCATCCAAAAGTACTACTGATCAGGTCAGAATCATACTGGATAACAAGGTGGGTCCAAACCGCTTAACATTTCATCCAGAAATCTGTCACTTTGGCAGGAGCGTCAACGGAAGTGAAAGCAGCTACAAAGTTCGTCACTACGATGTAACCTCAAATCTATTCTGCTAAACTTAGGTCTCCGCCATAAAAACAAGGAAAAACTGATTAATCGGTTTGTAGAACAAGACTGAAACATCAGCCGCTGATGTTGCCTAGCCAGAACAGTATGGGGAACTGCACAACCGCAAGGAAAAGAGTAGTGATTCCGGCTAGGATGTCTTTCATAACTCCGCGGCACACCCAGAAGAACCCTCTTCATGGTCTTAACCAGGAACACCCCGGTGCAGATGCCGAACCATGGCAGTACGAAATAGTACGAGAAACCCCAGAAGATGCGGGCCAGCATCGCAAGTGATGTATCAGCAAATCCGTACCCAGCATATGCCACAATGTCCAGCAACGGTGCTTCACCACTTCCCAGTGAGTACAATAGAACTCTGATGAGGATGTTCTGCAGAAACCAGCCAAGTAGCCCTTTTGTGAACTGTAGAGTCAGTGCCTCGGGGGTAAACCTGCATTCAGGAAAGTGCGTTTCAGACATGCATCATTGAAGCAAGAATATCCTCTACTACGAGCAAATGAATATTATCATTGGATACTGGGAGCAATGTGTTTCAAAGAAGCATGATTCAAGCAAAAATAGCACACAACAAAAGCTAATTTCTAGATACTGCAACTCTTTAACATTTCTCCAGTCTGCGCTTTCTTTTCTCAAATTCCCAACAGAACTAGCCTTCTTACTTCGAAGTTCTCACACTGGGAAAAGGTACATAGTATCCCCTCTGTTCAGTTCCCCTCACACCATTCATAGTGTGCCTTCCCTGTTCTTAGGACAAAGCATACAAAGTTGTTCTGAATGTGCTGTTAAGCATACAAAGTTGTTCTGAATGTGCAGTTACCTTCCAAGAACACCCAAGGCATATCCAGCAATTACAACATATGTGCCAAAAGCCATCAGAGGGATGTACAGATCCGGAATATTGATATCTTGAATTGGAGGTTTGTATGACAGCCTTCCTCCCACTGGTTCAGTTATCCTTGTCCAGTGCCCCTGAAGGAAGAGAAATAGTACACACGTTGCATGAGAATTCACAATTTGCATACAATAACCAAAAGAAGGGGTAACCAGTCATTCCTTACCCGGTGCAGGAAAGTAATACTGAGGATTGAAAGAAAAATTGGGTGATCTGTTCACGTGATGAAGCAAAGTTTAGACTCAACGGTTCTTCAAAAGCACATAATATATATATATATATATATATACACACACACACACACATACATACGTGCATGCGTGCGTTTCCTCCCTCCCTCCCTCAAAATTTATAAACGACTTACATTGCTTTGCATAAACTCAGAACTTGAGCCTAAAAAACTTCTCGCCATATGCTCCTAACCCACTTTGGATGAGCCCAGGTCCAGCTCCATATAAAGCACTTCAAAAGGATTTGACTGTGAAGCAGTACCTCTGCCTGCCAGTCCTTCCAGATCATTGTTCATTGCTGCCATGTCAACTGAATAAACAAAAATGGATGAAAACAGTAGTCAGAAAACAATGCATCAATGATCAGGTCATCTGAAAGAAACAAATAGAATGCCTCACGTTCAGAAATAATTTCTATAATGTCCATCCGTTGTCTTCATAGAAAGATAATAAAAACCAGTGTGGACAAAGTGCAGTTGAGTACAGCATCATTGTCATGATTCTAATATACCAAAGCACAACAAAGATATGATCACCAGCCATATTCCAGCTTTGTATCATAAAGCTATGCTCACATCGGAGAAAAATAGCATAATACCATATCATTGCTTCTCATAATCTCACATCATATGTTAACCCAATCCCATCATCGACTAAAACAATGGCAGGCAGCTAATGCTTTTGGAGAACCAATGTGGAATTTGCAATCCCATAGTCTACCAAAACAATGGCAAGTAGCTAACACTTTTGGAGTAGCACCAACGAGGAGTTTGTTCCAGTCTTTCTCATTGTTTTACACCAAGCACCGCAATATTGCCCTTGAACCAATACAAATTCTTAAACCAAACAATGATATCTAGAGGTATAGATCAACAACCAGTGAAATGGCACCTTCACTGTAACCCTGAGCAGTCTTACTGATACTGTTAGCCATGCATGTGTGCATGCATGCCCACGGTCCTGCCAGGACCCGCGCCCATTGCGCGTGCCGGATTGGCAACAACTATCCGCACTGCACGGGATTATATTTGGCCGGTTAGGATATTTTTGGTATGACCAGGATTAGCTCAATCACGTGTAATCTTCTGATTCTGATTCAGTTGTACTCCTTGATTGTACTCCTTTTATACGCCTGCATGGCCAATACAATGATTTATTGCGTGAAATTATTCTCGCTTTCATGGTATCAGACGGGTTCCCCTGTGACCCTACGCTTCCGCTCTTTTCCATCTACCACCGCTACGCATCATCGTCCTGATGACCGGCCTCACCTCCGAGCTCGAGCAACTCCGCCCGAGGTCGCGGTTTCTTGTATTCTTCTTGCCTTGCAGCGTGCGGGACGATCGCGCGCATCGCTAATGGCGTATTTGCAGGAGGAGGAGGTGCCGAGCATCGTCGTCTTGATGCTTGGCGAGGCTGCGAACGCTCGCTCAGCGATCTTGGCGCCAGCGCCATCCTCGTCGCTAACCTCCACGCCCAGGCGGTCGCCCTCACGAACATCAAGTCGCTTGTTCCACTAGTCCTCGACGTCGGCTCCATCTTCTACCCCAAGTGGCGCAGCCTTTCATCTCATCAACCTCGGCAAGTACGCCCTCACCGATCACGTGCTCTCCGACGACGTCCACCCCGACATTGCGCCCTGGCGTCGCATGAATTGTGTCGTGGTCTCCTGGATTCTTGGCACCATCTCCGCCAATCTCCTCGAGATCGTCATGACCTCCAGCGACCCGGACCATCAGCCCACAAGCTGCGCCATTTGGCTCGCTCTCGAAGACATGTTTCTTGGCAACAAGAAAACACGCTATTGCTACTCGACACGGAGTTTCACACGTTTACCCAAAGTGATTTGTCCATCTCTGATTACTGCCGTCGACTCAAATCCCTGGCAGATCAACTTGGCGACCTTGGCTTTCTGTCGGATCGGACCCTGCGCCAGCGACTCTTGGCGCGTCAATGAGCGTTCGAGAACTTGGCGTCTTTCTGGCGCAAACGCCGTTCCCGTCGTTCGACAAAGTCCGCAACGAGCTCCTCCTCGAAGAACTCACCCTCAACGACAAGGCGAAGGGGCCTTCTACGGCTCTCCTCTCTGCCGGCGCTCGCCCGCCTGCCGGTGGCGCGCAAGCTGCCCCCACTGGTGGCACTCACGGTGCTCCCACCTCCCAGGGCGCCAACCGGGGCGCTGCTCATGGCGGTGGTGGCAACCAGAACACGGCCGGCGGCAACCGTCAAAACAATCGTCGCCGACGCAATAACCGCACCAGCGGCGGTGACCGGGCCCAGCAAGGTGGTTGGCCCCCCTCCTTCTTCAATCCTTGGACGGGCACCATGCACGTCTAGCAGAACCCCTTGCCGCGCCAAGGATCTAGCGCCCCTGCTCCTCGTCCGCAGCATCCGCAGGGGGCGTCATTCCAGCCAGTACCATCTGCTCCTCAGGCGTTGACTGCTTTTGGCGCTCCTAGTTATGTTGGGCCTCCGGCGCTGACAGCTTTTGGCGTTGCTGGTGGTGTTGGAGCCCCCTACGGCATCCCTTACAGCCCTGGCGCCATGCAGGGACAACAACAGCAACTTGTCCATGCCATGCATGCTCCCGGCGGATGGGACCAGGCCTCGCTAGCTACTGCTTTCAACACCATGCAGCTCACTCCACCGCCATCAACTACCTGGTACATGGACACAGGCGCCTCCGATCACCTGACGTCCGACCCTGGTAATCTTTCCACCTCCCACCCCCTCCAATTCCTCTCCCTCCAATATTGTCGTTGGCAACGGCTCCCTGCTTCCCGTCACCTCGGTAGGCTCCACTCACCTCCCAGGTCCACACGGTTCCCTCACTCTTCGCAATGTGTTGGTCACTCCTCAAATCATAAAAAATTTAATTTCTATTCGTCGATTTACAATTGACAACCATTGTTCAGTTGAGTTTGACCCATATGGCCTCTCTGTGAAGGACCTTCGAACCCGGAGCGTGATAACCAGGTGCAATAGCTCTGGCGATCTCTACCCTTTGTTACCGTCGCCATCACCGTCCCCTTCGCATGCCATGGTCTCCACCAGCACCTCCCTCTGGCACCGTCGCCTCGGCCACCTCGGCGCCGACGCTCTACAACACCTAGCTCGGTCCACAGCTATTTCTTGTAGCCATGGCCCTGTTGATACTCTTTGTCATGCGTGTCAGTTGGACCGACACATTCGTTTACCCTTTGCACCATCTAGTTCTCGTGCATCTCAGAATTTTGATTTAATACATTGTGACCTATGGACCTCCCCGGTTGCTAGTGTCTCTGGTTATAAGTATTATTTGGTTATTCTTGATGATTGTTCTCATTTTTTCTGGATTTTTCCCTTACGCGTCAAGTCGGACACTTTCGCCACCTTGTCTCACTTCTTTGTGTATGTCCGCACCCAGTTTAGCACCACCATTAAAACAGTCCAATGCGACAACGGTCGTGAGTTTGATAATCTCTCGGCTCGTTCGTTCTTCCTCACCAATGGTGTTTCCCTCCGCATGTCGTGCCCCTACACGTCTCAGCAGAACGGCAAAGCTGAGCGCTCCATTCGGACCATTAATAATGTCGTCCGCACCCTTCTCATTGAAGCTCGCATGCCTCCCCAGTACTGGGTTGAAGCCCTTCATACTGCCACCTATCTCATAAATCGGCATCCGACCAAAACCCTCCAGTTCTCCACTCCTCACCACGCCCTATACGGCTTGCCACCGTCATACGACCATCTTCGGGTTTTTGGTTGTCGCTGCTATCCAAATCTCTCCGCCACCGTTGCCAACAAACTTTCACCGCGATCCACGCTGTGCACCTTTCTTGGCTACTCTTCGGAACACAAGGGCTATCGCTGTCTTGACATGAGCTCCAATCGAATCATTATTTCTCGTCATGTTACTTTTGATGAGAATTCCTTTCCGTTCGCCGATTTGGAGCCCACGTCACCTGGTACTACTAACCATGATTTTTTTGCTCGATATGGAGTCTTCTCCGCTGCCCATAGGACGCCCTTTCTGCGAGAATTGTCGTCGCGCTTGGCTGCTCGGCCGACCCTCGCCCGGCCAGTAACAGCGACCTCGTCGACCCTTAAGTCACGTCTTGTTGCCGGCGGAGTTGGCACCAACTCCACGTCTCCCGACAACTCCACGCCTTGGGACAGTGCTGCCGGACTTGCTACTTCATCACGCCGAGGCGGCCTGCTGCGCCCGGCCCCGCCATGGCTGCTTGCCAGCCGGTGCCGAATCGGGGCATTCAGCCGATGCTGCACTGCGTCGATCGCACCCGTTCCACCTGGATTGGCTCCGCATGCGAGCAGTCGTACCGGGGGGCCTCCGATCGTTGTTCCCATCCAGCCGGTCTCCAATGCGCATCGTATGACCACCAGAGGCAAGGTTGGGTTCCATCTTCCAATCGACCGCATGACCCTTCATGTCGCTACCCTGTCGCCGATTCCCAAGACGTACCGCGGGGCTATGACTGATCCCAACTGGCGAGCTGCAATGTCCGAGGAGTTCGCTGCCCTTCAAGCGAATGCCACTTGGGATCTCGTTCCTCGGCCACCCGAAGTCAACCTTGTGACTAGTAAATGGATTTATCATCACAAATTTCATCCTGATGGGTCTCTTGATCGCTACAAAGCTCGGTGGGTACTTCGAGGCTTCACTCAGCGCCCCGGCATTGATTTTGATGAGACTTTCAGCCCGGTTGTGAAGCCGGCGACCATTCGGAAAGTTCTGACTTTGGCTCTCTCCCGTGACTGGCCGGTTCACCAGCTTGACTTCAAGAATGCCTTTCTCCATGGTACCCTCTCCGAGACGGTCTACTGCATGCAACCTCCTGGCTTTGTTGATTCGGCACACCCTGATTATGTCTGCCGCCTCAACAAATCCCTATATGGCCTCAGCGGCGCCACGTGCTGGTTGATCGGTTGCTACATCTACTCTCCTTGGGTTTTGTTGCAGCCAAGTCAGATCCTTCTCTGTTCATTTTTCGTCGTGGCACCGAGACAGTCTATTTACTGCTCTATGTTGATGACATCGTATTGACCGCCTCCTCGGATGTCCTTCTTCGGCGCACCATCATGGCCCTTCAACAGGAATTCTCGATGAAGGACCTCGGCCCCCTGCATCACTTCCTGGGCTTATCAGTGACTCGACAGAACGGCACCATGCACCTTTCCCAGCGGCATTACATTCTGGAGATCCTCGAGCGCGCCGGCATGTCTAAGTGCAAACCATGCAGCACTCCAGTTGATACACACTCAAAGCTCTCTGTCGACGGCGATCCCGTTGATGATGCCACCGACTATCGAACCTTGTTGGTGCCTTGCGATATCGACCTTCACTGCCACGACATCACATATCTTTGTCCAGCCAGTGCTGCTGTTCATGCATGACCCTCGGGCTCCTCACCTCGCACTGGTCAGCGCATTCTACACTACATTGAGAACACGCTTCGACCTTGGTCTCCTTCTCCACATAGCGTCCCGGCCTCTCACGGTTGTCTACTTGTGGCCTGGGCTGGTTGCCCCGAGACTCGGAAGTCTACTTGAGCTACGGTGTTTTCCTCGGTGATAACCTCATCTCTTGGTCTTCAAGCGCCCGACATCTTGTGTCCGCTCGATCTTTGGCGATGTCGCGCCATAGCCAATGGTGTTCTTGAGGCCACAGCTCCGACAACCGATGGAGCTCCTCTCTCCCTCGAGAGCGCCACTACAGTTTCTTGTGACAACATCGGCGCCGTGTACCTCTCTACCAATCCGGTCCAACATCGGCGGACCAAGTATGTGGAGATCGACCTACACTTTGTTCATGGCGTGTTGCTCTTGGCGAGTTCGCGTCCTTCATGTGCCTACATCGACCACGATATCACGGACATTTTACCAAGGGTCTCCCAACAAGCGTCTTCACTGAATTTCGGTCCAGTCTCAACGTCCGTCCGCCTACCGTTTCGACTGCGGGGGAGTGTTAGCCATGCATGTGTGCATGCATGCCCACGGTCCTGCCAGGACCCGCGCCCATTGCGCGTGCCGGATTGGCAACAACCATCCGCACTGCACGGGATTATATTTGGCCGGTAGGATATTTTTGGTATGACCAGGATTAGCTCAATCACGTGTAATCTTCTGATTCTGATTCGGTTGTACTCCTTTTATACGCCTGCATGGCCAATACAATGATTTATTGCGTGAAATTATTCTCGCTTTCAGATACCACTAACAACTGTTGATAAGAAAGCCTAGACACATGATGAGCAACAGGTCAGAAGCCTAGAATAAAACCCAAAGCAGAATCTCTCTAAAGTTTGCAATGGACTTCTGGAGTGGATGAGATCTAATCATGTGAATGAAGAGTCATTCAGGACAGTAGTTATCAGTGCACCAAAGTCCCTCACATTAGGAATCAGAGTTCACAACACACGAAGCACAAAACGAAAGAGTCAGGGATCACAACACACGAATCTCCAAAAAATCGATATCAATTTGCAAATCAGTGTCTTATCCAAAAACCCTAGATGCAAAATATTCCTAGATTGAAATGGCCATTCGTCCCCCTCTTCAAATAATTCTTCAATTCGAACCGAAACACGTCAGTCCAGCACAAAATTGCCGATAGCGACCCAACCCTTCTCAGATCTTCCTACTGCTAGCTTACCGCTACTAGTCCGGTGTCCGAACCCACCAACACAAACCAAACGCTGCAATTCCCGACCTCCAATCTCTCAACCATCAATATATCCAACAAGGACACTGACCACGATATCACCTAAAGATATGCAAAACCACTATTAACTTACAAATACATCAAATATAGATGCGAACGAGATTGCCGCTTCTTGGAGCAGGAATAGAAGGCAACAAAAAGTAAAATCCGATTAGGGCATTAGGGATTCACACGAGTGGGGTCCGAGATCTGAGACCAAGAACTGGAGCCAAATAAATGGACCATGGAAGAAAATTTATCACATGCGGTGACGCTGTTGCCGGTTTGCTCGCGTCTGTTCGTGGCAATGTGACATGATTTCTCGGCGAGAGAAGACGAAGAGGGGAAGAAGCCCTCTTACTGTGGTGTCCTTCGCGCTGTGCGAAAACAAACTGCTTTTTTTTCTTCTTTGATTCTCGTGTTTTTTATTCTCTGAATTACGTTTGGCGTTTGGGTATTTCGAACGGCAGGATGCAGTAAAGCTTTTCTACCGCCGTGAGAGGGTAGAAAGAAATGCAGTAAAGCTTTTCTAAGTTTTTTACTTGAAGATATATCCCTCGCAGCCTCCAGGATGTGATTTTCTGAGTTTACGTTCGCTTGGCTCGTTCCCCTGCAAAATCATGCTGCGACCGAGGTGGGCTGGGTGACGCCTTGACGCTGTGGCAGATAGATAGCCACACGCGCCAAGCCATCTCGGCAAGGCTGGCTCTGCTGTGGCCTGTGGCTGGGTGAGACGCGCATAGTAAACGCGATGACTGGTCGGGAATTACTCCCGGAAACGGCACTGGCAACAGTCACCCGCGGCGTGATAAACCGTCGGGTCCGCGCAACGGCTAGGACGGTCCAGTGGCGCTTTGGTTTTTTGGAGTTTGGCGTGTGCCGCCGGGGCGCCCAGGGCCACCATTCGAGTAGAGCTGAGCTGAGTGGCGACGGACGGTGCGGGTGCGCGAGGGCAACAGGGTCGGCACAGCGAGTGGCGAGAGACGCCTTGACCACGCGCAACAGGGTCGGCACAACAGGGCTGGGTGACGCCTTGACCACGCGCCAAGCCATCTCGGCAGGCTGGCTCTGTTGTGGCCTGTGGCTGGGTGAGACGCGTATAGTAAACGTGATGACCGGTCGGGAATTACTCCCGGAAACGGCACCGGCAACAGTCACCCGCGGCGCGATAAACCGTCGGGTCCGCGCAACGGCTAGGACGGTCCAGTGGCGCTTCGGTGTTTTGGAGTTTAGCGTGTGCCGCCGCCGCGCCCAAGGCCACCACTCGAGTAGAGCTGAGCTGAGTGGCGACGGACGGTGCGGGTGCGCGACAGCGCGAGGGCAACGGGGTCGGCACAGCAAGTGGCGAGAGACCGCCGTGTCAGTGTGATGAGAGACCGCCGTACTGCTGCACCGTCGGGAGACATGTACCGCAGATGGACATTGTAAGGCAAATTGCCAAAACAATACCGGGGATGCCTGCCCCCATCCTCCTGTGGTCCTGCCGTCATCCCCATAAGGTCTTATTTGAAAAACTCAATCCAAACCGAAATTTTTGTAAATGGATCAGAATTTTAGTCTTAAATTCTAACCATTCACAAAGATCTCGATGGAAATCAACCCTTCCAAAAAAAAGTCTAAGTAGATACAGCGGCCCCGTCTCGCTGTCACCCGCGAGTGAGGCGGTGAGCATCCCGCTCCGGGCCCCCGAGTGCTCTCGCCGGCGGAGGTGGTCGTTACGTTGTGTTGGCCTGTTCGCTGCGCGTCGGTTGCCCAGCTCGACTGTTAGATGTTTAGAACAGGTCCAAAATCGTAAGCCCATCTGGATAGATAGAAAATAATGCTCAGATGGGCCCAAGTACTTTTACTGGGCCGAAAACTGGGGCTTTTCTCGGCGTGGTCTATTAGAAACATATAACACATCTTATAGCGCCTGGAATCGCCGGAAGAAGAGAGCAGCCACCTGTCACCCTACGCGTTTTTGCAAAAAAAACTCCTCCATTTCTTCATATTACGGATAGGTTCCTGTAAATTACGAATAGGTCCTTCGAGATTTTTTGTGAGTGGAAGATTTTTTTTAAAAAAACGCGTTTGGGTCCCTCGTGCGCTATTTTACAGAAAAAAGCTCCCGTTAAATTCAAATCACGAACAGGCCCTTTTCTAATTTTTCAGGATAGCGAACGGGTCCAAAAACGTAACAAACAGACCCTCGCTCCTTACGTCTAGGTCCTTTCTCCGTTTTTCATGGAAAAAATATTTTCGTTACCAGAAATATATGTGCAGCTCTAAGAAGGTTGTCATCACGTCTAGGTCCTTTCTCCGTTTTTCCCGGAAAAAATGTTTTCGTCACCAGAAATATGTGTGCGGCTCTAAAAAGGTTGTCATCGCTAATAATTTTTCGCTCTTTTCCCTCTAGACTATTTTTCCACCTCGGTCTCTGATATTTCCCAAATAATTCATCGAAAGATATATTTCTACAACTCTAACTCTCTATTTTTCCCCCGTAACTCGGTTTCTGTTGTTTTCCGAAGTGAGAAATATATTGAAAATCGCGTTTACGTCCTTTCTCCGTTTTTCACGGAAAAAATATTTTCGTCACCAGAAATATATGTGCAGCTCTAAGAAGGTTGTCATCACGTTTAGATCCTTTCTCCGTTTTTCCCGGAAAAAAAGTTTTCATCATCATAAATATGTGTGCAACTCTAAAAAGGTTGTCATCAATAATAATTTTTCGCCCTTTCTCCGTTTTTCACGGAAAAAATGTTTTCGTCACCAGAAATATATGTGCAGCTCTAAGAAGGTTGTCATCACGTCTAAGTCCTTTCTTCGTTTTTCCTGGAAAAAAAATTTTCGTCACCAGAAATATGTGTGCAACTCTAAAAAGGTTGTCATCACTAATAATTTTTCGCCCTTTTCCTCTAGACTATTTTCGCACCTCGGTTTTCCACCTCGGTCTCCGATATTTCTCAAATAATTCGTCGAAAGAGATATTTCTACAACTCTAACTCTCTATTTTTTCTCCCGTAACTCGGTTTTTGCTGTTTTCCGAAGTGAGAAATATATTGAAAATCGCGTTTACATCCTTTCGTCGATTTTTTTCCCATGCCCACACAGCACGGCGTGCAATAGCACGCTACCATGTCTAGTGGAGTACAAACTACAAAGGATGGAACTACTATTAAAGTTGACAGCATAGGATCCTCTAATAAAAATGTTTAAGAGAATAGGACCTTTGAGTATGAACCGTTTGAACCTTTGGGCGAGGCTAATTTTACGTATTTCCGTAAAAGCCGGCAAACGTTAAGCACACCGAGGTTAAGATTTTGTTGATTGGACGGTCAAGACCCTAAGCTCACTACTCTGAGAACCGACCTTTCCCTCTGGCCCATCGATCTGGGTTGAGTGCAACAGGGCCGATATTTAGATCGATCCGGTTCAGCAGCTCTGAACTGCGAGGAACCATTAGTACGGTTGAAGACACGAACCGGTCTTGATGAGATAACATCGATCTGGTTGGTTTCCTGAACCGATACTATTTAGCACCCACTAAATAGTACCGGTTAGTCACGCAACCGTCTTGATGTGATTTCATCGATGCCGGTTGGTGTCTTCAACCGTCTTGATTCTCAATTAAACTTCTTCCTCCTCCGCTCTGCGCGGACCTAGATCATTCGGTCTTTGAAAAAACGGTGGAGCTTGACCAGAAGCTTGAAGGGAGGAGGTCTTGCCCAAAATTTCAAAATTTTGGTCATTTTACTCACAACCAAGGTAGCTAAGGTTAGTAATATCATTCCTCACTTCATTTGGTGTTAAATGGAGCCTCTTTTTGCCTAAATTATGAAGAAAATTTGATCTTTTCCCATGATTGATCAAAGATTATGAATGTAGAGGGAGTGCTGCCCAAATTTCAAAATTTTGGTCATTTTACTATAACCAAGGTAACTAAGGTTAGTAACATCATTCCTCACATCATTTGGTGTTAAATGGAGCCTCTTTTTGCTTGAATTATAAAAAATTTGATCTTTTCCCATGATTGATGAAAGATTAATATGAATGTAGAGATCTAGCTTGATCTTTTCAAATAGGATACAAAAACTTGTTGTGTAAGCTTAGAATTTGCTTGGATTATAATGTAGCTACGCCTTTAATGTGTGGATCTAGCTTAAATTTAGGTTTTAGTTCCATCGATCGATGAAGAATGAGGTTTGGTTGCACGTAGTCGTGAGGAGAATGGTGCATGGAAATCATGGAGTTTGGGATCTTCAAATGGCAATGGTTATGTGGAAAAGAAGAAATTTAAATTCATTTGCGAATTAAAATAATATCGAAATATGAATGGCTTTATAGAAAATATAAAATAAGTTCAATATTTGAGAAAAGTTTTCAAAAATACTTTGGAATATTTTAAACTTAGAAAATTACTTCTAGTATAATTTTGGTTTTAATTTCCATCGACAAATTATTTTTGAAAACATCATTAATTAAGTGCTAGAGATTTAGAAAAAATAAAAATAAATGATTGAATAATAATTTAGAAATTTTTAGGGTGTTACAATTTCAACGAATTTGCAAACAAAGTATGTCGTGAATTTTGTTCAAATTTTGAATCAGACTCGATCGACCAATTCTTTTTGTAGGTTGCAAAAACTTGTTGTGTGGGTTTATATTTTGCTTGGATTATTATTTAGCTCGGATTGAAGGTGTGGATCTAGCTAATATTTAGGTTTTGGTTCAACAATTCATTATCGAAAATGAGGTAATGATTATCTTGATGTAACATAATGTAGATGGACGGCGATGGATGTACATGGATCGGCGCTCCCGGAGTTCTTGCGGGGTTTGCAAGATTTTCTTCGTCTTGGCGATGCACACCTGACGTCGAGCTACATATCTTGTCCATGCATAGGCGCAAGAATGAGAAGGAGTGGCCAAAATCCAGCCACCTTCACTTTCATTTGCTCACAAGAGGTTTCATGTCAAACTATACTCTTTGGACCAAGCACGGTGAAGAAGAGATTATCTGAGGAAGGCGGTGAAGAAGAAGAGGCGGAACAACAATATCCGGATATTGGTCAACATGGTTCTTCGAAGATACATTGGGGAGTGTGGTGATGATGACCTAGACCAGATCTTTGCGTGATGGAGAGGAGAATACATCGATGAAAGACATTACGAAAAGTTCCGGCGCCTATGGGAGGACCACGGAACCTTTGTTGTACCCAAAGCTGTCGACAGGGCCATAAAAGTTGCGTACCACACTAAATGATGCAATGGAAGGCGACCAATGGATTGTCCGATAAGGGATTGACGAGTTGTTATGCCTCATAAAGAAGTTACTTCGAGAGGAACACCTTGCCGAAACTACGTGCGATGCCAAACAAGTTATGCGCCCTTTGGGGTTGGAAGTCTGAAGATACATGCATGCGTAATGATTGTATCCTTTATCGCAATGAGTATGAGGATTGGAAGCTTGTCGGTGTGCAAAACTTGCGGTATAAGACCAGGCGTGATGACCCGGTGAGGTAGAGGCGGCGCAAGAAGAAAGACCTCTGCTAAGGTGGTGTGGTATTTCCTGTAATCCCGGTTGAAGCGTTTATTTGCGAACAAAGCGCATGCCGGATGATCTTGTTGGCACAAGGAAGACCGTAAGGCGACGGAAGGCTAAAACCGCGTTCTTGATGGCTCCCGGTGGAGGAAAGTCGATAGAACATACCGGACTTTCTTTGAGGATGCAAGGAACATAAGGTTTGGGTTGAGTACGGATGGGATGAACCCGTTCGGCGATATGAGCGGCGATCCTGACGCTTGGCCGTAACTCTATGTATCTACAACCTTCCTCCTTGGTACGTGTATGAAGCGGAAGTACATTATGATGCCATTGCTTATCAAGGCCGAAGCAACACTGGAAGCGACATTGATGTGTACCTCAAACCGTTGGTTGAAGATCTGTTAACACTTGTGGAGCGATGGTGTGCGTGTATGGGATGAGTACAAAAGAGCACTTCACTTCGTGCATTGCTATTCGTAACCATCAACGGTGGCCTGCACTTGGTAATCTATCGGGCCTATCTATCAAAGGATATAAAGCCTGCATTCACTTTTAGAGGATCACGGACAGACAAGTACCTAAAAACTCTCGAAAGGTTGTGTACATGGGCCCCGTAGGTTCCTCCATATGAAGGACCGTTCACGGAGGAAGGGTGAGAATTTTGATGGGATAGAAGAAAGCGTAAAGCCCATGCATCGCGATGGGGCGCTTGTATTTTCTTTGGTAAAGGATCTGAAAGTAGTATTTGGAAAAGGTCACGGTAGCAAACTGTCCGGTGAACAAGGTCACGAAGGCCATTTGGAAGAAGAAGTCAATATTTTGGGACTTACCTTCTTGGAAAGACTTAGAGGTCCGCCACTCCTTTGGACTTCATGCATATCACGAAGAATGTCTGCGTGAACACCGCTAGGTTTCGTAGATATGTGCGGTAAGTCAAAAGATACACTTCAAGCGCGAAAGGACCTCTGACTATTGGGACTCGAGGAGCGACCTACATCCGGAAAAGAGAGAAAGGACAACATTACCTCCACCCCATGAGCTACACTTTGAGCAAGGAAGAAAAAAAACATGATTAAGTTCTTAAGCAGTGTGAAGGTCCTTGTGGATACTCCTCGAACATAAGGAGACTCATAAACATGAAGAGAATAAAATCGTACACATAAAATCCCATGATTGTCATGTGTTGATGACCTGATTGCTCGATGGCGGTGCGAGGTATTACGCGGATTAGTGCGAGGACAATCATAAAGCTGTGTTCGTTCTTCAGCGGTGTCGCGAGAAGGTCATCGAGCGAATAAGTTATCTAGTCGCATGATGACATGGTCAATGATCAGTTAGCCTTGAGATGATCTTCCCTCCATCCTTCTTTGATATTATGGTCCATCTCATGGTCCACATTGTTAAAGATAGAAATTCTCGGACTGTGTTCCTCCACAACATGTTCCTTTCGAGAGGTACATGGGTATCCTAAAGAAGTATGTTAAATAACGGTCTGCCTTGAAAGGCTGCATTCTTGCAGGTGTCGACCGAGAGGAGGTGATCGAGTTTTGTGTTAGTTACATGGATGATCTGAATCCGATTGGCGTCCTGTATCACGCCATGAGGAGGCTACGAGGAAAAGGACTTTAGGGAGAAAAAGAATCCTATAGCGATGATCTACTTGCATTTAAACAAGCACATTTCACGGTATTGAAACAAGCAAGCTGTAGTGGCTCCGTATATCTATGATCACGAGATGAGTCTGGCGCCCAATACCCGGAGAAGTCGGATAAGTGGATCATGATGAGAGCAAATGGATCATTTCGTGATTGGTTACAAAAGCAATTGTTGGGCAAGCGAATGAGGCGATGAACAATTGAAACTCTTGGCTCGAGGACCGTCCACAACAATCATATCATTTCAAGGGTATGAGATAAATGGGTACACATTTTACACGACAACCCGGGATAACAAGAGCACCAACCAAAAGCGGTGGCGTCCGTATAGATGCCTTGGACAAAAATGGAAAGATGGACACCTACTATGGTTTCATAGAGGAGATCTGGGAGGTAGATGCACGGGCCATTAAAAGTCCCTCTGTTTGGTGCCAATGGGTCAAACTAACGGTAGTGGATATCGATAAATGCGGTATGACAAGCTGTTGACCTCAAGCAAGTGGCCTATAAGGACGAACCATTCGTGCTTTCGCTAATGATGTGACACGGTATTCTATGTGATGGACATGGACTGACAAAAAGCGAAGGAAGACTAGCGATAGCGATCAGCCAAGGCGCCCGTGGTTCTTCGAGGTAAAGAAGGATTAGCCGGAGTTGAGGCGTCCACGGACGAAGAAGAGTATAATCGATTCGACGAGTGCCTCCTTTCACGGTGGGCGTAGACATTAGTGTCTTGAATGATCTGAGAGGAATCTCCCTACGTGCGCCGCGATCATAATGAAGGATCACTTGTAAAAGCAAAGTATGTTAGCAAATAAGGTTGCTTTTGGTGTAATAGACTACTAACATACTAGTTTCTCATTCCTCTAGTGGTTTTCTGTATTTTACATTCAAATTGTACTAATATTTCACTAACAATATTGTTTAAAGTCCTCTGTACTAATATAACAAGGTGACAGGTTTGCAATGGAATTATAAGAGTGCAAATATTACTTTATTTCTTACAATTTTCTATAATGTTAATTTATATTACATGGTTGGAAAAAATATTGTAAAGAATAACTTTAAGCAGTACATATTTAAAATTATTTAATGAAACGATACTTAAGCAGTAGATTCAAAAAAGAAATCTAAAAAAAGGCTAATTGAATCTAAAATAGTAAAAGCATTTTTAAAAATTATTTAATGAAATAATAGTTAAGCAGTACATTTAAAAAAGAAATCTTACAAAAAAGGCTAAATGAATCTAAAGTGGTAAAAGCATTTTTAAAAATTATTTAATGAAACAATAGTTAAGCAGTAGATTCAAAAAAGAAATCTTAAAAAAGACTAAATGAATCTAAAGTGGTAAAAGCATTTTTAAAATTATTTCATGAAACAGTAGTTAAACAACAAATAAAAGAAAAAGAAATAAAAGAAGAGCTAGGGGGCACTGGCGGGGCTCGAACAGAGACCTCCTCCGATCGTCGGGAGAGCCCTCGAACTCAAGCGCCACGCGCTAGCCAAGGAGGAAGATTTCTTGTCGATTTGTATGGGCGCTAAATTATTTTGAGTGTTTGACATCAGTCCGGTTGGTGTTTTCAGCAGGATGATAGTCTAGGGCTCCCTCATGCCATGGTGACCCATCGATCTGGGTTGGAGTATCCAGCAGGATCGATCAATTTATCGATCCGGTTGGATAAACCAGCAGGGTGATTCAAAAAATCTTAAAATAAAGACTAAATGAATCTAAAGTGGTAAAAGCATTTTTAAAAATTATTTCATGAAACAGTAGTAAATAAAAGAAAAAAAAAAAAAAGAAGAGCTAGGGGGCAGGCGGGGCTCGAACCCGAGACCTCCTGATCGTCGGAGAGCCCTCGAACTCAAGCGCCACGCGCTAGCCAAGGGAGGAAGATTTCTTGTCGATTAGTATGGGCGCTAAATTGTTTTGAGCATTTTAACATCAGTCCGGTTGGTGTTTTCAGCAGGCCGATAGTGCCTAGGGCTCCCTCCATGAGGTGACCCATCGATCCGGTTGGTGTATTCAGCCGGGGCGATGTCTCCTATCGATACGGTTGGTGTATCCAGCAGGGGATGATCGTCTTGCTCTAAACCCATCCCGCCTCCTCATCCCCAATTTTTCTACTCGCCATTGTTCCCCAATCTCCTCCTCCTCCCTTTCGTTTGCAAGACCTCCGACGCAGGCAGGGGCGCCTCCAGCGACCCCGCGCGCCGTCCTCCTGTCCTCAAGCGACCCCGCCGCCGTCCTCGCCTCTGAAGCCTTGCCTCCATGTTGTTCCCCTCCGGCCTTCGCCAACCCTAGGGTTTGTGCCCTCCTCATTGGTGCCGAGTGATTGGTTTTGGTTGCGTTCTTTGCGTTTGAGATGTCGGTGGTTGGGGACCTTGCAAGAGTGGGATTATTGTTCGATGAAGATTGGGCGTATTGAGACCATTTGTGACAACAACAATTTTCGATGCTTGACATTTAGTTGTTAGATCAATTGTGTCTAGTGATTCGATATATATATTTGTCTTATGAATCTTTCTTTGTTCATGCATAATAATCTGTTGCGTGAGTTACGGAAGTAAGTTCTAGTAAGTTGTATGCTCCTTTTGCATTCGGATAGGCTCACTTTGTGTTTGCTTTATATTTCTGTCGGCTAGAATCATTTCCTTGTGTCAGCAGATATTGTTTGCATATATATATATTAGGCAAATCTTCAAATACTTATTCATGAGCTTGTATCTTGTGACATTAGACCATGTCTCTCATTCGATTGCTTAAATGACATTGTGAGATTTCTATGTATCGTGAGATTTCTATGTATATGTGAAGTTTGAAATATATATGTATCATGTGAAATGAATATGTATCATGTGAATTATTCTAAGTTGTCAAGTCTTTGGAAAAGTTGTTTCATTTTCACTAAAGTAATGTTGTCACAAATTGGTCAATGATCTTTGTCCCTCTTGGCGAGGGCGGTCTTTAAGGCAACCCGTTATCGAGAACAATACAAAATTGACAACTTGAGCACTATGCTAGTTGTGATGTCCCTTTTACTTGTCATTATTAGGCAAATCTTCAAATACTTATGTATGTGTGAGATTTATATGTATATGTGAAGTTTGAAATATATATGTATATGTGAGATTTCTATGTATGTGTGAGATTTCTATGTATATGTGAAGTTTGAAATGTATATGTATCATGTCAAATGAATATGTATCATGTGAATTATTCTAATTTCGGTGAATTTTGAAATTTCTATTTTTATTGATCGGGTTCTATGTATATGTGAGATTTCTATGTATGTGTGAGATTTCTATGTATATGTGAAGTTTGAAATGTATATGTACCATGTCAAATGAATATGTATCATGTGAATTATTCTAAGTTGTCAAGTCTTTGGAAAAGTTGTTTCATTTTCACTAAAGTAATGTTGTCACAAATTGGTCAATGATCTTTGTCCCTCTTGTGAGGGCGGTCTTTAAGGCAACCCGTTATCGAGAACAATACAAAATTGACAACTTGAGCACTATGCTAGTTGTGATGTCCCTTTTACTTGTCATTATTAGGCAAATCTTCAAATACTTATGTATGTGTGAGATTTATATGTATATGTGAAGTTTGAAATATATATGTATATGTGAGATTTCTATGTATGTGTGAGATTTCTATGTATATGTGAAGTTTGAAATGTATATGTATCATGTCAAATGAATATGTATCATGTGAATTATTCTAATTTACGGTGAATTTTGAAATTTCTATTTCTATTGATCGGTTTCTATGTATATGTGAGATTTCTATGTATGTGTGAGATTTCTATGTATATGTGAAGTTTGAAATGTATATGTATCATGTCAAATGAATATGTATCATGTGAATTATTCTAAGTTGATTCATTATATCTGAGAATTACAAAAAGAAAATTCGACAAGTTTAAAGATCTTAAACTTGTCCGAATTTTTCTCTTTGTAACTCTGATATATAATAATTTGATCTAATTGTACAAAATAATATGAAAAATTCATATATTCTTAAGAATATATTTGTAATAAAAAATAATGAATCATTCTTATTCCACACTAAAATGATTTAAAAAAAATAAGCCCTGCAAGTTCAAGAAGCATGGGTGTCACGAGGCGTCAGTTACAGAGGCGAAGCCATGAGAGACATGCTCGCTTGAAATGGACTTGGGACTTAGTTCTTCTTTGTCTTCTTCAGCGTACCCTTTGTCCATAGGCTTCCTCCGCTCCTCTTCTTCATTGATCATGGAGTCTTGCGTGTCCAACTTTTCCAATGAAAAATTTCATGTTCTCCTCTTCTATGATAGAACATAAAATTTTTCATTGGAAGAAGAATGATTCAATTTTATTCAGCAAATATATTCTAAGAATATATGAATTTTTTCATTATGAGATGTATATGTATCATATGAATTTTTTCTAATGTATAAGTATCATTTTAAAGTTACATGTGCACATGTTTGTAGCATGAGGTCACAACATCGATCACTTGATTTCCTCTCAACTCTAGCAAAATTACCATCATATAGTATTTGGCGATTTACATTAGGAACATCTTGGCGTCACCGCCCATCCTCTCTACCGTCTCTTCCCACCGTCTTCCACGCCGTTTTAGAGTAGTACCATCACTTTACATGAAATGTGATCTATTTTCGTTAATTTTCGGTGCTTCTTCTAGCCTAAGCGGCGATGGACGACGAAGAATTTATGAGAAGTTTGATTGCGGGATGTGATGATCATGAGGCGGCGGAGCTTGCACCCGCCACGAGGCCAATGATGTTGTAGAAACACGATGAGGCTGCAGAGCACGATGAGGCGGCGAGGTAACAATCGATCCGTTCATGATTGTCGGTGCCACTACCATGCTAAGCCAACATCGACCCGTTCATGATTGTACCATGCTTTCAGATCGGTCAACCAGCGAGCAATCACGTCGGCGAGGTCCAAGCAAGAAGAAGAAGGCAAGACATGTTATCACCGAAGTCGCCGGGGCGGCCGACCTCTTGCACCCTCGGGCGCTTGGGCGTTCAATTCACATGCGGCGTCCACGTTAGGGACCACGTGGCAATTAGCATAGCAAAATGGGATCAGTCCTCAAGATCTGAAGAACATGCTTTGGAGCGATGTGAAGGAGACATTCACCTTCCCCAAGGGACGAAGAGAAGGTGAAGAGTTACACTCTCAAGAAGATGGCGGTCGCATTCGGACTTATAAAAAGAAGTGAACACGGAGTATATCAAGAAGAATCGAGCGCTCGACTTCAACAAGCACCCAAAGTTGCAAGATCAGCGGGATGCGTTTATGAACTACAAGACTTGGACGAAGGTCAAAGTTTGAGTGAGAAGAATAAGTTGAATGCAGAAGAAGAATTATCACCACCGACTCGCCCTGGTGGTTACCGCCATGCAATACCAAAATGGGAGAAGAGAGAAGGACACGCTAGCGAAGGGTATCGCACCAGCAACAGCGGATTGGCCCGACAGAGCAAAGCATTGGTTCTATGCTCACGGCGGCGCCCTTGATGATAACGGCAATCTTTGTGTTTGGGGAGGTGCTAAGAGATGTGGCGAAGGCTTACAGATCCATCGAGGAGACTTCCTGGGGTAGCTTTGTGCCAAGCAGGGAGAACGATGAGCTAACAAGGGCCTTGCAAAATCGAGCACCACGGGCGTACACGAGGCGTCGGCGTTGTCCGTGGAAGGTTGGTTTCGCTCGGGGACGCCGAGACCTATAGGAGTCGGGCGAGAGCAAGGCTCGGCAGACACTATGACTTAGTGCGCTTGAAGAACGCTGAATCAAACAAATGAGAGAATGCAAGAAGAGATCCGAGAGAGGTGCAGCTAGCCTTGAGCCAACAATGGCGAGGCAGCCAAGAACCTCCAAGTAATCCAGACATCATTAGCCCCTCCGGCAGTGGGCAACTGCGCTTCCGGTGAAATTTGGCGAGCGGACTTGGACAAGTATCCGAGCGACATCGAGGCGCGGACACCTTGTGAGCTGCATATCCAAGCGTAACCTTACCTTCAAAGGCGCCGATGGTATGGCTCACCCATTAGAGCCGGGCAACTTATCCATGGCCAACAGATACCGTTAGGATACTCCAAGGTCTCGGTGGAGGAGGTGCGCCCGGTACGAGGACCTTGACCTCGAAATTCTGGAGGTGACGGGACTCTGAAGCTAGGAGAGGCGATACACAATTTCATCTGTGGCGTAAGCGGTACATAATTTTTCGAGATAACATGGACTTGTCCTCTCCGCGAAGAAGCCGAGAAGAAACCCGTCTCCTCCCAAGAACACGCGACGACTCCACCACCTCCTGCGCATATAAGCCCGAAGAAGCCCATCTCCTACACCATCTCCTGCACATATAAGCCCGAAAAGCCTGTCTCCTCCCAAGAAGGCGCCGACTCCACACCACCTCCCGCGCACATAAGCGCCACAAGAACCCGTCTCCTCCCAAGAAGGCGCCGACCAAGGAATGAAGCCAGCTCGGCCGAGAGCTCCCAAGAAGGCGGGGTCCTCCACCCAATCCAAGAAAGTGGTTGAACTTAAAGCGGTAGTATGATATGAGCGATGAGGAGATCAAGAAGGTGGTAAAAGGAGAGGTAACTAAATTTCTTAAACCCAAGTCACCAGAGAAAAAGGTTCAACTCGCACAGAAGAATTTTATAAAGGCTTAATGACTATTAAAAATTTGAAGGATAAAAGGAAATGCCTGCATAAATCAAACTACGGCGCACATTGAGTAAGGAATGCCCCAAGAAGAAGATGTCGGTGAGGGAAGAGTAAGGAGATGCAAAAATTCTTGAACCGGCCTTCTTGCAAATCAAATATTAGGCGGGGAAAAGATTGAGGTTGCCCAAGTAAAATGGTTATTTAAAATGGGTGGGTCATTGGTGGGGCATGAGGAGCCGCCTGACTAACGACAAAGATCGGCAATTTCATGAATGGTACTTGGGCGCAACCAAGCATGGTCTAGAGATGTTATTTGTCAAGTTTAAGCAACAAGATTTTTTTCGGTGAAGGTCAATTTGTTGTCGATGGGACTACATGTATGATCTATACCAAGCAGGCGCCCTCGGCGTGAGCTTGATGGGTTCTTTGGACTCTGTAAGTGTCTTAATTATTTACAAAAACTATCGTGCACTTCCTTGTACTATACTAACTTGCAAGCCTAACTAATTTCTTATGTAGCATGGAGATACAAAGATGCCGAAGGGATCGTATTTTCGACATAGGCTTCATGGACCCGAGAGTTATCAACGAGACAACCGTTAGAGACCACCAAGCGAAAGCAGAGACTAACGTATTCAATGCGCTAATGGGTCAAAGATATAAGTCAAAGATATATCTAGCCTACTCATTTGAGTACGTGTTTTCGTACCACCTCATTCTACTCCTTTTTCATAACACGATGTTAGAACTAATTAGTTATCTATGTTGACACATCTATGTATAGTTTTCTTTGGATTCTTCTTATGATCGAGCTAGATCGTAGCTCGATCACAATTATGGACTCATAAAGGAGACCAGGTTGAAAAGTATCAAAACTTTATCGACATGCTCGACCGGTATTAATTCTTGTTCCTTTTATTATCGTACTAGCTCTATTTCCTTCAATTTGAAACAAATTCTAATCATGTACAATTAAGTAATCACATGTGTAGTGCATTCACACGGTTCCGTGCTAAAAGCGTGGCGCATTCAAGGAGAAATTTGACATTACAATTGCCTCTAGGTATGCGTATATCATAATGCTAGCTTTGTAGTTAGTTAACTTAATTTCCTTGCATCCATTTCACGCTTTCAACTTTTTCCATCTGAGATCTTGACTCACCCGGGTAACAATTTATCGCGGCTACTATGTATCGAGTTTATGCACACCCAAACCGAGCCGCCGATCGCGTGCTAAAAGGCAACAAGGGGTGAGTAAATATAATTACTAGCTTTAATGATGTATAGGTACTCCTTATATCTTGTACAAGTTCAAGTATTGATTAGTTAATGACTTAACGATAGGTGCCTCAACATTTGGCGGAACAAGGTTGAACTCTCGCCGACGAGTGAGAGCAATCCAAGAACAACTCGTCGGCTTTATTTACGATGAGGTCGTAAATCAAAAGCGAGTTTCACGAACCAATGTTTAACGAGTTGTGCCCTTCAATAAGGACTAGTGAGCTGGTGGAATTAGACATCTCTGACTAGCAAGAGCAATGCGCGTAAAAGATCCCGATGAGCGAAGGAAAAAAATACTCAAGTTGTAATTAAAGTTGTGTACATATATATTGATACATTAGGCGATGAGCGAGAAGAACAAATATGTGTACATATTTTAATACATTAGATGTAATTAAATTTGTTAATGAATGTTGATGATTTAATTATCGGGCAAAGTGCATGATTGATTATCTATGCTTTTAATTAGTTGTGATTTAACACACACACATATATAATAGCTCTTGGAGAAATAGACCTATATATATACAAAACATCGATGCGGTTGGAGAAACCAGCAGTGCGATGAAACTCATCGATCGATTGGAGACACCAACCGTGCATCGATGTGGTCTCGAGGTTCCCCAGCTGCCACGTGTGACTTGAACCGATCGATACTCTATCGAGTCGGGTGAAAACCGGATCGATACCTTTGAGCATCGATCCGGATAGCTGCGGTTCAAAAACCGGTACTAAAGGCTCTTTTGAACCGGTACTAAATGCCCTTTCCGTAGTAGTGGCTCATGCTAGTTCATACCTGATACGCGCTTACATGAACAAAAAATCGTCGCGCTCCTGCGTACACGCGTGGAAGCACGATGGCGCATTGCTCACGAGTACTAAAACTAGTACCACGCGTGAGATGATGGATCACTTATCACTACGGTCGAGCAATATATATGTACATACTACATGCCCTCCTGTCCTGGTCCACGAGGCAGTACTATTATGAGCTGAGCTCAGACTGAGATCGCGTTTGGATCCTTAGCGTCACTGGCTCACACCACACGCTTCTCGTCTGCAGCCTACTTGAAGAGCCCAATCCGTAGGCAGGCACTATAGCACGAGGGGATAAATCAATCCAAGGTCAAGGACACACAACCTAGCGAAGTTCCCACACTTCAACTCAGCCTACACTGGCTCCCACTCTTTGCATGTAGAGCCATTCAACAGCAAGAAGAAATGCCAGTAATATTTTTCTGAAACGAGAAGACAAGGACAGAACATGGAGAGAGAGACACACACACACGCATACACAGAAGAACTGTATTGTGTTCCTGGCAAAAATAAAAGGTACTGGACTGGGCACATCTCACGGTCTGAAAGATTGTAAACTCTGGAGCCTGAACTTTATTAGGCAGATATGATGATAAAGTACTGTTTTGCTAAATGGCATGTCTGAGAGGGTGCAAGAGCAAAAGACATTCTTGCGACTTGCGAGTCCTTAAAAGGGCAGCCTCCGCCGCCGCTGCTGTTGTCGCCACTACTGCAAATCCCAATAAAATGGTAGCAGAAAGGAAGGAGGAAATCAGGAAAAGCAGGCTCCCCTTCTCCTCCCTTGTGCTCTCATCCAACCACAGGCCAAGCCAAAGACTAAACATTTCAGTCCAAGAAACACACCTAAGACAACTCGAGGCTCCCTCCTCCAACTCATTACCATCACTCCTCTTCCCTACAAAAGAGGTAGTGATCACCAAAGGTACGGAGTGCGATGAGATCTCTGCTCCTGTTCTTGCTGCTGCTGCTTTCTGGTGTGGGCTTCAGCAGCTGCATAAGACTAGGCAATGACGGCTATGAGGAGTGGAGGCTGGGCACGTCAACATATATCAAGGAGTCCCAGCTGCACCCACTTAATGATGGTATGTATCCATTTTAGCTTCTTAAACTTTATCCGTTGGATAAAAATATAGAATCAAGTCACTCGCAAAAAAAAAAAATCAAGAACAGCAGTAATGTCGGTTCTCTCTCTCTCTCTCTGCATTTTCTTTGCATTTTCGAACAAGGCAGTTGCATACCTATTATAGACTGGGTCTTTGAAAAAACCATTAGAATCTTTATTCTTGGGTGATCAAGTATTAGCTGCAGCAGGTATTGTTGGTAAAAGCAAGAGTTACGAGAAGAAGAACAAGAGCAAGGACAAATTTATATCCTATTTATGTGGGGAACGACTGCTGTGCACTCATACTTCCCGTGCAAACACCGTGCAAACCAACTAAGAAAAGTTTTAAAAAATTCTGAACAAAATCATGGATGTACATCTCATCTTACCCCATCTACATATAAAATTTCATGATCAAATTCGTCCTATGCTAGAAGTTACAAAAAAGACAAATTTAATGTAGGAACATTTACATTGGAGATGTGTGACGGAGCATACGCACATTGATAGGAGTTTGGCGTGCTCCTGGCTTAAAGAAAAAATCTAATATTTGTAAGGTCGCTTGAACTCGAAGGTTGTGAGGTATCACTTCGAGGTGGAGTCATACGAGTTACTTGCAAAGGGAAAATGATCATGAAAAGTATATGGAGCAATGGATGATACTGATTGTTGAGTAAACCTAAAAGAAAGAGCAACCAATGGGAGGTCTGATAAAAATCCTGATCAGGAGAGGGAAACCGTATCATTCACGGTAGGTAATTAAATCTCAACTGCAGTTATGTGCGGAACTACAAAGACAGTTGTAAAATCTAGCAGACGCGAAAGCGAAGGTGCGGGCTGTTGGAAGAGGGAAGACGTGACAGGACCGACCACTAAGTACCGTCGAGCAAGTGGAACTCGAAGGTGGTACAAACCTATAGTACAGGGTTATAGGAACAGAAGGTGTGGTTAACCAAACTATACAAAGAAATATCTCTCAAGTGAAGGGTTCGGATGGACAAGCCCGAACACTAACACACATATTGCGGTGATATGCATGAACTCCTTTGGTGGGGGCACTCGCAAGGTGGGAGGAAAAACAAAAAAAATGAAGCTGACTTGGAGTGAGTTCTTTGTGGAACACAATGACTTCAATAGATAAGAATCAATGTGAAGATTGTTAAATATGATGACTCATATCTAGTCTTTTAGGATTTAGAAAGTTGTGCTAGATAAATCCTAATAGGATTAGGATTTCTAATCCTAATAGAAGTATGATTTTTACATGTTTTGAAGGAGAACTAGGGAGTCTATATAAACCTAGGGAGTGGTCATGGAGAACCCAAATAACTAAGAAGTCACAAACCAACTCATCCGAGGCAAGAGGTGCACAAGAGAATTAGAGGCTAGATTATTCTTTAGCACTATAATCTTGTATAGGGCAGGAATCAATGATCCTAAAAGGTTTGAGAGATTGTGATAGAGTAACAACCCCTTGTACACTTTTGAGGTTATGCTTAAAGAATTTGCGGTCGGTTTCGTCAAATATATCTCTTTTGTCGTGGTTGTTTCAGCGTCGTTATTTTTTATCTCTCTAAGAGATTCATCTTCTTTGTTGTTGAGACCATACTCGTTCGTTCCGTATCTCATACAACTCTGATCCGATCTAAGGGCTGGTGCTCATAAGAAGGGGTATCAGAGTAAAACAAAGAATTATAAAAAAAATATTGATGGTGATGCTAATGCTGTCCTTATCATCTGCATTTTCTTTTTGATCCTTAAAGAAACTTTTTTGTTTGCATTATTGCACTAATGCTGTCCTTGTCCAGAAAAACTTATTTTGTCCTAATCAGCAGAAAAAAAAGGAGTTATGGAGTGGAGTACATTTTGGACTAAATAGGCTTCAAATTTTGAATTCTTTTCTCTTTGGGTAAGTTGTGGAAATAATGAGGCACATTGAATGCTTGGACAATCCTAATTATTAGAGGCAAGCGGATGCAACATGAGCTTGTCTTCCTGTTACTGTCTGTACTGAAGTCTTGCGGTGTACCTTTACAGTAATTGCTCCATAGAACTAGACTCTGAAGTCTGACATCATATTGGCTGAATAGTTCATGACAACTATACATTGTTTCTTCAAAGACCGGCAAGATCCAACTTGGAATCCTGGATTTTAGCCATCTTTATATTCGTTTGGTCAGTGCTGATTCCTCTTATATTATATTACTTTATGAGAAAACAAACTTCTTCCATCCAAGTTAGAATCCTGGATTTGAGGATATCGATCTTTGCATTCTTTTGGTAATGACGATTCTTTCTGTATTCTATGTTTCCCGGGAATTGATCAAATAAAGTATGACTTTGTTTAATGCAATGAGAAAACGAATCTCTTTGTTTTTTGTTTTATGCAATGGTTCTTTCTTTCAATTCCCAAGGTGGTGGTGCCTGTGGGTATGGAGAGCTGGACATCTTCAGATACGGTAGGTACACGGCCGGCCTGAGCAGCGCACTGTTCGTGAGGGGTAGCGACTGCGGCGGCTGCTACGAGCTCCGGTGCGTGAACAACATCCTCTGGTGCCTGCGGCGCAGCCCGACCGTCGTCCTGACTGCGACCGACTTCTGCGCCCCGAACCTCGGCCTCCCCGACGACTTTGGCGGCTGGTGCAACTTCCCCAGGGAGCACTTCGAGATGTCGGAGGCTGCGTTCCTCCGGGTTGCCAAGGCAAAGGCTGACATTGTACCGGTGCAGTTCAGAAGGTAACAGTTAGTACATGCTCCTGTTCTTGAATTGCTCAATGCTCATTGGTCTCTTTTAGCTTATCATTCTGCATCTAGCTAATGTGTGAATTTACATGCAAAAGTATGACTATCATCCTTGAGTTGTGCAGTTGGTGCAGTTCTTTAGCCTGCCGCAGTACTGCTTTTGCAAAAGTTCAGAATGATGTTTGATTATTGGAAAATGGAACATAGAATATGTGATACCTGCATGTTTCAAGCCACTTTGCATTGTTGGCTACTGGGTATAAAGCATCTGGCTGAGAGGGTGTAGAGACAAAGAGCAGCTTTAATCAGTGCTCCTTTTTAGTTCTGACTTCTGGCTGTTGATTATGAGCGATAAATGCTACGAATGTGTTCCTACAGGTGCAAGAGTATACAAATCCTTTATAGGAGATAAGATTAAGTTATTGGCATGCATAAATCAAGCAGCATTACGTTGCGGATCTGATGTAAATAGCCATTGCTTATGATGCTTTGCAGGGTGAGCTGTGACAGAGCCGGTGGCATGCTGTTCACGATCACCGGCAGCGCCAACTTCCTCCAGGTGCTGGTCACCAACGTGGCCGCCGACGGCGAGGTCGTCGCCGTCAAGGTGAAAGGGTCGAGGACCGGGTGGATACCAATGGGGCAGAACTGGGGGCAGAACTGGCAGTGCGGCGCCGACCTCCGCGGCCAGCCGCTGTCATTCGAGGTCACCAGCGGGAAGGGGAGGACGATCACGTCGTATAGCGTCGCGCCTTCGGATTGGATGTTTGCACAAACGTTTGAAGGCAAACAGTTCGCTGAATAGACGAAAAGAGTGGTGATTGTAGTTAAAATTACGGGATGTACTTAAGGCGTCTCACAAATGTTTGGCTCGAGCACGGCATTCGCTCATCGGCTATGATCCGAGTACTAGTACTGGAGTGCCATAAAAAGCACATGTACGCAAATTACAGGAAAAAAAAAGGAGCGAAACCAAAAGCGAATATATGAGGTTGGACATACATGTCCATGGCATATCAAGATCTGGCTTGCTACCTTGCACACGTAAACGAGAAACTTACACCTGAGTTAAGCATGCAAATGGCAGTGCAACAGAAGCGGTACATAACAACGCAAAACGGAAAGAGCGCACACGGCGCAGTGAAGTAACTCTTTCCTCCTAGTGAAAAGCGCACAACAAAATTTGTTTTGCTACCAAGCATCCGATGTGACTAGCACCTATTTGGTGCACAGACTTGATATACACAGTTCGCCACCTGAAAAGCTATAAACTTTTGTAAGCAAGGAAACCACTACTTACAAACAAGCAAAGAATCCACAGTTTAATTGTTTATAAACAATCCGGCACAGTTGATGATTCGAGTTCGTCTAAGCAGACGGATTGGGATCTACCTGCTGCAGCACCCCGGGAATCGTTGTATTTTATATTTAAAGAAGGCATCATGCATCGGCCTCTACTAGCTGGAAAGAAAAATAACTAATCAGAGACATGGGTGAGATAATAATAAGAGAAAGTAAGAGTTGTTAAGAGTGAGAAAAAGGAACTGGGTGAAAATGGCTCTTAAAATGTTTTAATGCCTCAATTACAGAATTAAAAAAAAAACATAATTGTTACCGTGCATTTTCATTCTACATCACTGCTTAAGACTCCTCCGAGGGCCCTTCGTAGCCTCGTCAAAATAGGGCGAGGGTACCAGCCTCAGTTTGTGAGGACTTACCTTCAAAATCATCTGATAGCGGATTATTAGTTCATACAAGAAAATCAATTAACAAAATTAAGGGTTTTCATTATTATTGTTACTTCACAGGTTCTGTTTTGTCTATACAACATGCCTACCTTGAAGTTGTACATCGATGGGGTCCCATTTGAAGATTTCTTTTGCTTGTTGGCAATCACTGGGGTTACCTTGACATTCTGAGGACAAAACAGGATTAAGTTATTTAATTTCACCCTTCACCTTAAAAAGTGAAGTACGTATAAGCTTTGGATTTCTAGTTACCTTCGTATCTTCTTCATCTTGAGTATATCTTTGAACCTCATTGTTATCAGACCTCACTTTCTTCGTATTTACCTCAGTTGTTTCTTCCTGCTGGGCATTCCTATCGCGTCCATCATAACCAGATCTCTTCTCACCTATCACGATGACACCACGTCCCATTTGTTGCTCTGCAACCTCACAACTCCCATTAAAGGGTGGCAAGTAGCAAAACCTGAAATTTCAGAATATCAACACTTCAGACCTTTCGAAAAGCATGGAAAGAAAAGGCTATCCCATGTATAAACTCTACTAAATCAAGATATTGTTCCTGTTTCTTTATGTCCTATAATTATGATGACACAAGACAATTAAAAAAATAACTTCAAACTTTCAATCCATAGAGTTTCCGATGCAAATATTATTTAGCTGATGAATACTAAATTTAACCACAAACTGACATTCATCCAGTAAGCTGAGAAACCGGCAAGATGAACTAGTCTATTACACTTTCTATAAAGAAAGATCTCAGCAGTTAACATGTAAATTATTACTAGAGTTGTGTCAAGGTAGCCAAGAAGGGTACAATCAATATGTTGCAAACTGAAGAATTCAAATTTTGCCCAACAAGATTGAGGGCCACTCAGAAACATCATATAGATAAAATCACTGCATTTTATCAACTATGCGCATCCTGCATGATAAATGAGAGCATGATTGCCTTATACAAACCATTCATCTGGTAGAGACTGTGTATCGAACCCCGCATTCAACATTCTCCATTTACGACAGCTGTAGCACTGAACCCAGTCATGATCAGCCTTGTGGTGCTCACCCCCTTTTCTCTGGACGATGAAAGTTAATTAGAGTGAACATTGGTTAAAAAAAGTGTGAACACAATCTTTGCAAGAATAATGTGGAAGAATCTGAAAAGTAAAATGACAATTTAAGTAGAAACATTTGGCTCCTGATGGCTAAATAGCTATGTTACTCGGATACTTCAGAAAACTGCCATATTGGTATTGGATACACATTGGATACTCTCATCCATATCGAATATGGCCAGATACGTATCTTGCCTATATCGGTGAATTTCCTATTTTTCAAAAAAAATAAAATAATTTCTGAAACTTCTCTGATACTAGCCTGATACTTCCCCAATACCTCTCAACCATAATACCTCTACCAACGGCAGCCAAAAGCTGATAAGGGCAGCAGCGGCTAGAAGGCAAGACATATGACTACGGCTGACAGGAATAGAAGTACACAATTGTGGAAACGTTTAGGGCTGCAATAGACTAAATGCCCTTAGCCGCTTGCTATAGTCTGATCAGCCTTCGCGATGATCTAGACCATTTGTTTCTACATTTCTTTTTTAGTCTCTTTTATGTCTATTTTGTGTATGATATACCACATCTTATGTATGTTTCTCTATTATTTTAGTTTTATTATATATATATACATGTATTGCTGTAACGGTGTTCTTAGGGAAATGGCGTATCACGGTATCGGCGTATCGCATATCCGAATCGGTATTAGCATACCTGGGCAGATAGGAGAGCAACCCCATACTTGTCCCCACTCCCTAGCAACATGATTATATACATGTTATTGTTAATACATGTATTTGCCATAACAAATACATGTATATTCTACAGGAAAAGGTACATGTATATCCCACCCATACTTACATGTGTATCCCCTTATTTACAAATGACTAACTTTTAAATGCATCATATTCATATATTGTCTATAAAATAACTAAAATTCTTTTTAGTGTTTAGGTACCATGATGGTATGAGATGGCGAATTAACCCCGTAGAAAGCCTGCCATCCCTACTCATGTATGGCTAACTTTTTCTTTATTAGAGCTGTCAAATACTTCGCATACACAAAAATACAGTAGTATTTCCCATTAAATGCGTTATCAAAAGTTGTGTCTGCTATCAAACCTATGTTGTACAGGGTCGTCATCTACTCGTATCTTGTTCTTTTATTTTGAGAGGTTTAGTTGTCCAATGCAAAGAGATTTCACAAAGCACTTCATGACCAGTTATATAGAGAAGTGTGTTACTTAAAAATATTTTCCAATATATTCTAAATCATACATTCATACCAATTCAAGATTATCAAAATTTGAATCCCAGTATTCATCTGCTTTCCTACCGAGCCACTCCTCTAGTTTGGCATACATTTCACAATCTTGAAACCCTTGTTTGCTGTTAAGAACCCATGAATTACCATCTTCATCATCCTGCCAAACATATGGAGAAGTTTATTCCAGGGACACAAGGATAAGACAAAAGGAAAACTGAACTTCATGGCACTTAGAAGTCAAAACAGCAAACACGCATAGCAAAGCCAAGATATTATCAACCATACAATGAGATCTGTAATATCTGCAACTCCTATTACTCCACGTCCAATGTCAGCATTATGCTTTTGGCTTCCAACTCGTTTGTAAGACTGAGAAAAGAACACAAAATCAAAAGATGGAAAAAGCATGCACAAGTTAAGAGGTAAGAACATTCATACTAATATGTGTGAAAGTACTGCAAAATGCATAAGCCAAAGAATGCAAATAGCTTTGCCACAATATAACAAACATATATTATTTGCAATGTAAATCTCAATCCACTTGAACATGAGAAAGCTCAATCTAATTCCTGCAAATAGATGTTGCATTTAACATAGATTTCCATGCTCAACACAGATGGGGCTAAAATTTGCTCTCCCAACTCTACTCCAGCAAGCAATGCAAAGAAAATATATTTGTGTACCCTAATCGAGTAAAAGTGTTGTAGTTTGTAGAATATATCAAACCTTGACGTTGACAGTGCTTTTTGAATGTGAGCATGAGCATGAGTGACTGATTGTAACGCAGCATGGGTGGGGAGGAACATGTATGGAATATAGCTGAATGAAAATAGACAAGTTTGTGTGATTAATAGTTTAATACCAGAACAGCTAATCTCACCTCTATTAGACGACCATGCCAATACAAGAAAATGCCACAGTTCATTCTGTCCCATTCTCTATTGCTCCTTCCTAGAGTCAACTGAATAGTTCTACCCATAATTTCACCAGACATAACAGAAGTCTTGTTAAGGCTCTTTGCCAAAGGGCGGGTTTTGACCTACCCAGAAAAGAAGAAAATGAAAACAAGCCAAAAATATAAATGTGTCGCAACATAGAAGGACATATGACATATGAGTATTTACCAAAGACCCTTGGACAGAGATCTTCATCCGAGGATTCAGGAACATAACTTCTAAATAGGATTGAAGTGAATAATCCAATGGCACCTATAGAATATGACGAAAGAATTAGTTAAGCCAGGCCATGTTTTTATCATTTCCATGAAATAAAATGCACGGAAAGAATCAGAAATGTGAATTTACAAAACATTGCCACTCATGCTTGAGCAAAAATGGCTAAGTTCCAAATCACAGAGTCATGCACAACATACAAGATACAATGCACTGAATGTGTGAATGCTATGTTTTTTTTCTAGCGAAACCAAAAATCAACCTTAAGGGCAGTATGAAAAATAAATGATGATGAGAATTTACAGGACGTACCTTGGTACTTGTTTGTCCTGGACGTGATCTGGCTCTTCTCGAACGGATTAATATGTCTCCACAACCATGGTGGACAGGCTCATCAGAAGGCTTCCCCGAATCCCAGTCCAAGGTGTAATCTTTACCCCATCTCTCTAAATTCCATATATAAATCTGTGTTCCAGTACCGTCTTCACCAAATAAACCTAGTTTTTCTCCAATGAAATACTCATTAAAGGGAGAAAATTCCTTGATGGCATTCAGGTTGTATTCTGCAGTAGCTTCAGACTGGACACTCAAATCAACTTCCATGTATTGCCCTTCCTTACAGTATGTCACCACAGGGATCTCAAGATTCTGCAGTAAATCATACTATGTTAGCTTTAACATTCCCAATTGACTAAGAATAAATGCGGTAAGTAGAACCATGCTTACATCTTTATTTTCATTAAAAGACTGAGATAGAAAGGCCACCGATCTGGAAGTTGAAGTTTGGGTCAGCACAACTGCATCTTTTCCAAGTTTCATAGCACCAGTCTACAAAATAGCACCAAGAAAACATTAAACTTGACAATAACAACATAATTTTCACATCAATAATTATGGGCATGCATAAATTTGGTCAAACAAGACTGCAGAAATGATTAAAGCACACAGATATGATATAAACTGTTTGGACCAAAGTGAAGGTTGGAGGTGTATGGTTTTCTTTTACCTCCTTAAATCGAGTGGATACAAAAGAACATTAGCAGAGGCTATTTTCCTGTATGACAATTCCTATCAGTGCAAACCAGGAAGTTTCAAGAGCACAAAACTAATACTCCCTCCATTCATTTTTATAAGGTGTATTTCAACTTTATGAGCAGTGCTTCCATATTTTCCCTCCTAATACAAGTTGCACAAATCTTAAAGCAAGCGAAGGGGTAAGTAATCACCATCTATTATTCGTTAATGCTTTAATATTTGTGCAACTTTTAAAAAGAAAAGCATGGAAGCACCTCTCTAACTTTACACAAGGATTAAGATTGCATTGAAATTGAGAAAAGTATGAGAGAAAATGACTTAGATGCCCACACTTCATTGTCTTGGAAGATGAAAGATATACATTGTGTGAGTGGTAATGAATAAATGCATATGGTTAAGAGAGAATAAATAAGGGTATAGAAGGAAAGGCCTAATTAAATCTACATGAAAGCCTTATATTTGTGAACAAGACCATTAAAAAAATAAACCTTATAAAAATGAACAAAGGAAGTAGTTATTTGGGCTCATTGTTTGTGTAAATTTAATGATGAACATTCCTAGTCTACTAGCTTACAACACAAAGGATAGACAGTACAGCGACTAGAAGGAGCATTACCATTCACACTGTAGCGCTGATGCTGTATAATATGCACACAAACGCATGTTGGAAGTAAATTGAACAACACACAAACAAGTTTCTCGTTTACTCAATAGCATTACACATCTAAGCAGTGCATTATAGGCTGAGGTAAGTATGAAGCTATCTATATCGCATCAGACAAGTTTCAGTCACACATTTCAAATAAATCAGACACACCATAGTAATACAACATAAGGCAGCTTGGGATGTAAATGATTGAAATATTTAAAGGTCAACTATAACACAGATCACAGGAATGCTGAGGAATTGGAAAGCATAAGAAGAAGGAACCAAATATCATGAGAAGAAAGACTGGAAGATGAAGCCATTCTACAGAATTTTTTTGAGAAATATTTACCTTAAATCCAATACCAAACCTACCAATCTGATCCTGGCAATGTTCATTTGGTCGTTTGTGACCAAACGAGATCATTCTCATCATTTTAGCGTAAGTCATTCCATGCCCATCATCAATTACAGATAAGACAGGAATTTTTCCTTCTGCTTTCTTTGAAAACAAAGATTTGATGGAAATATTCAACCTGGTTTCCAGAAAGATATAAGGAGAATAAACAAAAAAGAAGTAGTTAGCTCAATCAAATAACAGGAATAGTCTTCAAAATAATCAAACAATGGGAATGATCTTTAAAAAAGTTAACACTAAGAAATATTTAGAAAACATATTGCTACAAGTCACATTCTGTCGAAACTACAGAGAAAGGTAGGGTACTTTGTACATAGTCTACACTAATAGAATATGCTGTACACATTCACCCGGAAGAGAGGCAAAATAAGATGGTAAAAGCAAGGCCTAATTTGCAACGATGGTCGAAGGCTTTAAATCTATTGTTTTATTTTATTACTTTTGAAAATATTAACTAATTGAAAACCTTTTTCAGAGCTACAATAGAAATATATTATTACTAGAATTAATAAAGATTCTTTTAACTAAGATTACACAGTGCAGCACAACACATTACCTGTGGTGCCAACCTGTCCCTAAAAATGATTTTAAAAATAAACAAACCATAACTTTCTGATTATAGCACCTTGAAGACATGAACAAACCTAGATGTGCCAGCATCTCTGGAGTTGTCAATGAGCTCTGCTATTGCTCCAAAGATCCAGCCAGCATGTGTCTGACTGAGTGTTCGTAGATAACTAGGATCTGTGCTGACGAAATTTTTTTCAAGAGTAGCTGTTCTCTTTTTCACTATTGGATCTAAAACTCTAGGACCATCTTCAACCGACTCACATGGTGAGGATTCTGGCACTGGTCTTTGGAATTCTGTGATATATGGATCATGATGTTTACGTTTACATGAAGTATTCATCTCCTTTGGATTTGGTCCATTATCACAAATCTCCTCTCTCAAGTATGGCTTAGGATTTCTGGAGCCATTCGTAGAATTATTGACATGTTTCTCTGGTGGCACAACAGAAAAGCGAGGAAAGTCAATAAGCAAAAATAATTTAAATCACTAAATGTTAATAGCAAACATGGCATATGATGATGCACAGCTTCAGTTTCAACTATGGATAGAACTTCTTATTGACAACATGAACAAGTAATTATCCAAATGAAGAAAGTGAAAAAGAAGAATGCTCAGCAAATGTGAGATTTAGGAAATGACATGATGTCACCAGTATAAATTAACCGCTAATGATGAAATAGATATCTGTAATGTCTTGCCAATGGTCAATCAGCTTTCCACTATTAAATAAGCAATACAAGAGGCTGGCTACAATGAAGGACTAATGAATAATCCCAGCAAAGCATTCATGTTCAAGAAGCAACATAGCAAAACTCTCACCAGCTAATCCTGCCATCTGTTTGCGGTCTCCAAGATCTTTTTGTTCAGTCTCGTACATGACCACCGCATGAGAGAAGTTGGCGCGTTCATCAGATTGAGGGGCAAGAATGTGGAAGGTGAAGGACCCGAATCTTACAATAGCGGCCTTCAAAGAACAAGGGACCTCACATTACAGGGACCAAGATAGAGCTAGTAGATTGTGATAACAAAATACAACATATTGCTTACTCACAGGCAACAAAAAAACCTGCCTGAAGTTGATTTTCGTTAACTGAAAACTAAAAATTCCTACAACCCATATAGCTAACCACACACCACCAATAAAAGTGTAATATCTCAGGGCAGTAACTTGGCGGTTCCCCAATCCTCACCCCCAGTTTTTTTTAAAAAAAAGAGTAATTTAAGGCCCTGTTTGTTTAGGCTTAAGCTTTTCGGCTTATAGCTTAAAGTCAGCTTTTTGGCTTAAACAGCTTAAAAGCTAATGACTTTTGTACGTGATAGAAGTGGATATTTTTATCTAACATTAATATTATTAGTTTAAAACCAACTATCAATAAGCCAAAAAAAGCCTCTCCCCAATGGCTTTTGGCTTTTAGTTATCTGGAGGCTTATGGCTTTTAAAAGCCGGATAAAAAAGTCGCTCGTTTGTTTAGGCTTTAGCTTTTTGGCTTTTTTGGTGAAAAAGCCCAAACAAACCGCCTAAGATAGACTAGCCGAGTGCCGACGTTGCAACGGAACAACAACCGCTCATCTGAACAATTAAAAAAACAAAGAGAAAAACAATACTTGGCGAAATCTAAAAGACTAAACTATGATAATAAGAAAAGTTTTAAGGTGCAATTTGCAAATTTTCATATACAAAAGCTTTTGTACTTAGAACTATAAGTTCTGCATTTAATTAAAGCAACAGAATAATAATTTCTAGTAATTATATAAAGTTTACAAGAGTAAACCATAATAATCAGAAAGATTTTAAGGTGCCTTATGCAAATTTTCGTATGACGGAAGGCCTTATTCTTGAAACTACGTTATAGGGTCTAAATTGCAATTCCATGTGCCTGTGCGTTGCAACGGAAACTCAATTTGCGATAAAAAGTTTATTTGCAAAGAGCACTAATAGTGGCAAAGGTGGGTAATTAAAGAGCAATGGCAAAGGTGAGTAATTAAAGAGCAGTGGCAAAGGTGGGTAATTTTGATGAAATGACGTGGGAAGAAACTCTCACTTTATATAGTAGAGATTACATTGTATCTTTCATAAAATAGAAATTACGAGTAAATATCCATACAGTGGAAACAATATTTACCCTTTGATTGTCCCAAAGGAAACGCATAAACTTTCCCCATTCATTATTCTGACGATCATCTTCTGGATCAGGAAGTAGAGAAAATTTTGGGAATTCATTCAGCTGGTATGCCTTACTTGGCACAAACTTAATAATCGACCAAACTGAGGGCCTGTAAAAGGACAGCATAAATTACTCTAGTGTTATGACTTTATAGAACACTGCTGCAAATTCAGCCAAGTATGCATACAAATTTCAAAAGCACAGACACGGGATGCTTCCATAAAATTTAAAAAATATTCCCATCCTTTAGCAATATTAGTCCATTTTCTTGGGATGTGTTGATTTACAATGTTTGTCGATGGACAGAATCAAGAGTTTATTTATTGCAATAGTTCACTCCCTACCCCTATTTTAGTGCTACAAAAAGAGGTTGAGCAGTTGCATTGCAGTATGTCATTTAATAGGGGTATTTATGGTACAACGTCATTAACTATTTCTTAGTTTGGGTGCCTCCTTAAATCTGTGTGCGTGATGGGCTTGAACAAGTTTTGGATTAGACTAGTATTAAACATGAGCACAACAGCATTGCACGTTATAACAATGGTCAAAAGGCCACCCATCCAAAGCGTAAATTAAATTCAGTGATTGGCAATACTATGCTACAGAAAACATGAAAAAAAATCTTTATTCACCAATAGTTTTGTTCCAAGGTAGTATATGAAGTACTCGTTAGAATCACCAGTTGGAAAGATTATGATCAACTTACACTTCTATTGGAAGATCACAAACTTTGGTACGGCATATGCTCTTATAATCCTTTTGCAGCAATACATAGTTCAAGCCACGACCTACCATACAAGATATATCCTTTAGGCCAAATTTCTCAGCACTCTGCAGCAAATATATTCTACCACGTACAACATAGTCCGAAGACCAAGCTAAAAGAAGCAAACATCATTCATAATAGGAGATAAGTGTTAAGTTCAACTTAAGAAAAAACTGGATACGTATGTTGACATTATTTAACTGATAATTTTGGATACTACAATAACCTGTAATTCTAGAGATTTGCAGATTCTCACTCTTTTAATTTTGAAGCAGTAACAACTGTACTTCAGATTTAAACATTATCCCTTTTACATCTGAATCAGTACAAATTAACACCTAATACCTTTTCTTATTTTCTTTTGCTTGCTATTTACTGCTATCTTTAGAAAATTACAAATTAGGAATGAGAATTTTGGCGCTTAGCATGTGTTAACATGAGCACTGAGCACTTGAACCCTATATAAGCCTATCATCCATCGGTAAGCAATTACAAGTATAAAACTACAACTGTTAATATGGACTTTAACACTAGGAGCATATGTGGTAGATATCAAAATTAATGTACAGGTGGGATTTGGCAATATGTAAAGTTTCAACAGTACAGGTGGACTTGGTGCGATTCTCTTAATTTTTTCAGGGGAGCCTGATGTACAAAAAGGATGTGGCTATGCCATTGTAATAATGACACTCATACAGTTATACCTTCATTTTCTTGTGATGGCTGATTCAAATCAATCGCTTCATCCCTCATCTCCTTTCCTTCACTTCCTAGAACAGTAACCCATCAAATGAAAAAAAAAATCTCTCAAAGCATAAGACAATCCAAACTAAATCAAGCTTATATGTTACTCTAAACTGGTATATCTCTCTTTAAGTTGAATAAGGAAGTCAAAGTAAAACATTAAACATAGGTAGCCCAGACATGCACAAAGCATAAACATGTCCACAACAATTCTAAAATAATATATGACCATTATACCAACCAATAGAACCAATAAAACGATTTTCTATCCTCAAATTGTACCACAAAAGAAATCCTAATGGGAGAAAATAAGCATTTGAATGCTACTAAGCTTTATTAATTGCCCAGATGTAGCATAATTAGTTTTCCAAGATCAAGCCAGCAGGGAAACTAGACGATTATCCTTCTAATAACACGTGGAACCCCCAAGTAATACAACTGCTCATGTAGAAAATGCATAGAACACAAATGGTGCAAACAAGCCAATCCGACAAAGACCAAGCAGGCCCCGTCACCCCAAAAGGCCAAACGACAAAAATTTCAGCAGGCAAATCATATACACCGAAATGCCTAATTACATGTCAGAGCATGTGCATCAAGCTACCACCAAACCGCAACATACCACAGGATACCCTAAATTAGTCGAACTAAGGCAATGCTAAAAAACCATCAAATAGAGACCTTAAACAAGTCAAGTAACAAAGCTCAACCCCAGTACATGTCAAATGCAGCCCCAAGGACTTAAACAAGGCTATGAATCCTATCGAATGTCCTTCTCACACAACTAAAGATATTGCTCCGATTGCATGAAAAAGAGGCACTTTAAAGAAATTTTACGTGCACTATACTAGTAGTATATGATGAACAGTAGAAACTAGATCTAGCCATTGATTTGTTGAAGTTATTCCTACCGCCCTCTGCCAAAGAACTATAAATAAATAGCTAATCTGATCCAATAGATCGAAAAAGAATGAACTATCCATATTAAATTTAATGGCTCGCAATTTAGGTTGCTTATTACTTCGATTCCACCCCCAAAGTCCGCAAAAAGAAACCATGTTCAAAAAATTTAAAAAAATCCCGAAAGACAAATTCGAAGAACACAAGTTATTTGTGCGCATTCTGCAGAGTAATTTGGCCACCAAATAAAAAATGCAAGAACCAAAAAATCACAACGACGAGAGAGAAATACACATAAATGCATTTTTCCGCAGCCTAAAAAAATATGGAGAAAAAATAACCTCCGACCACGCACGAACCATCACGAAAGCAAAGCAACCCGTAAGCACGTAAGCCGCACACCAAAGCATCACACGAACACCAAAACCCACTTCGCCTCAAAACACCCCAAACCCCAAGCGCCAACTACGAACAAACACCCCCAAGCACACCACACCACATCCACGCCGCAACAACAGGACGAGAAACCGAGCATTACTTGGCGCCGCTCGAGCGATACGCCTCGGAGGCGCACGCCCGGCCACCCACGAACCCGCGCGAGGGATCCCCGGAGACCTACGGTGGGATCGGCGACGCAAGAGGCCGGAAGCGAGGAAGGGAGGCGAAGCTAGGGTTCGGTTGGCATTACCCGGCGGGAGCGGAGGGGAGGGGTGGGGAGGCGAGGCGAGTGGGAGGAAGACGTGGGTTTGCAGGGCGGCGGGTTTGGTGCTCGTACTACTAGGGAGGAGCATGCGTAGAGGAAGGCGGAGCGGTTGCTGCCTTGGTAATCGGTATTAGCTTCTCCGATATATAATGGCTGCAGTGGAAATGACGGAAATAACCCCGGTGCTTGGGCCGATGATGATTGATGACTAGGGATGGCAACGGTGCCATTCCTCGTCGGGGAGTGCCTCCCCGTCTTCATCCCCGCGATTTAAAATTTATTCCGTTCCCATCTCTATTTTCCGTCTCGGGAGAGAAAATTCCTCCGTCCCCATCCCCGTTCGGGTATCGGGGCCCCGTCGGGGACCCATCCCCGCGAAAATTTCACACAAGAGAAGAGCTCTTATAGCCATTTTAACTCTAAAATCATATCAACAAACAAGGAAAAAAAAGAATGCATACATTCATTGAAGATTATGTTGTCCTGTTTATGAAAATGTGAATATGATGGGCTAGAGAATATGTTTGCAATCTAATAACTAAATTGAACTAAATTAAATTTGGATCCCCAACCGGGTTCATGAGAAAAAATTCCCGTCCCTCCGCTTATCCCCGACGGGAATAATTTTCCTTTCCATCCTCTGGGGACAATTGCTTCCCATACCGCCCCTAATAGAGAATTCCCATGGGATCGAACGGGTCCCCATTGCCACCCCTATTGATGACTCACGGACCGAACTGGGGCCCGTCCACGGGACAATATTTTGCACTTTTTGTTTAGTGAAGTACTTTCTTTCCATCTCACTTATTTGAATTTCTAATGTGGATGCACCAATCATGATGCACATTAGACAGTATAGATATAAGTTATAACTTTTCACCATCCATCTCAAAAAAATTCCCCATCATATTTGCTAGGAAAAAGCAAAAAGAGTGGATGATAAAAAAAATTTAAAACAACAAAAAAAAAGTTTGAATGTAATTTACTCTCTAAAAGTTTGAAAGTGTGAAGGAATCAAATATTATTCTTAAAATTCCTTTAGATATTTCAACTTTTCCATCATCTCCTCTTAATAATACCCTCATCATATCTAATGAAGAAGAAACAGATGAAGATGATGAGAAGCTAAAAAAACTAAAGAGTTTTGAAAGCAATCCTTTTCTTGATTCACAAGAGGCCTTCATCCCCTTTATATACCACACGCATCAAAAATAACCAGATGTCAGTTCAGTTACCAAGAGAATATCAAGGATCACTTATTTATCAGCACTCAAGCCGATCAAATAATTGACGCATAATCCTATAAAGTCACAGAAAATGAAAAGCCTTAAGTAATAAATTTTATTTCTCGAAAATTAGGGGCTAGCTGACGAGAATTAAAACTCTATTTTTAATTAGACCCTTTGTAATAATTCGTGACTGCGTGCTAATAATGGGCCCATGAAACATAAGGCCCATAATACATTGAAATAAAATCCATTCCTATCCGAACAGTTAGATCTCTGACCAGTTCGGTTAAAGATGGTCAAAATCTAGCTTCACACTAGTCATCTTTGACTAGTGAAATGGTCACCCCGACTAGCACATGTCTCCGTGATGTCGTCTTTGACAGCTTTAAAGTAATCCCATTCTCACACTTAATAAGTTTGATGTTAAAAATAACATCAACCTCTCTTAGATCCTTCATATCAAAACTTTGAGGTAGGGTTAGAACTACATATGGTCAGTTATGTTAGACTATGTACAAGCACGCACGTTGCGTGCGTATATCCTGTATTTTGCATGTTTATCATGTGACTTGTAACTTGTGATGATGCGTGACCACGACCGAGACGTGCTATGCGTGACCGCGATGGAGACGTGCTAAGTGTATTTAACCTTTTTGCCATGTGTACCGATTATGCCACATTACCTTATATCTCGACTATCAATGTGGTGCCACGGATTCAGGGAGATGCACATTCTCGTGTGGTTAGTCCGTTCGCCCATAATACAAGATTTCAAGGGATGGTTCCTGCAATCGTGGTAGTTCAAATGTGCTTTTCGCAAGGCAATTTTCAGTACGTGCTTTCTTAAGGGAGACATCCCTATTCGTGAGAGGAGACGTGACAGAAAAGCAATCTCGTTCTCTCCAACGATCTCTGCTTCTTCTGTGCTTGCTTCCTTTGGAGCCATTCCTTCCCTTCGTCCGTTGTGCAATAGGCATGGGGAGAGCAGTGTCTCCACTCCGACGTTGAACACTTGAAGCCCTGCACGGGAGACCGACGATCAGATTTCTGGGAAGCGCCTTTCTGCGCGACTGCTCATCTTCATCTTCGTTTCGATCATCGCATCGCTTTACTCCTTCGCAGCTTCTCATTCTTCATTAAGCCTGCTGTGAGTGTCTAGGGCTAAGTAGTTGTTGGTCCAAGTGATTCTTTCTATTGTGATTAGATATGATAAGAATAAATGCTGCTACGATAGTATTGTTTACATCTTTGTATCAGTTGGCCTATTTAGCACGTGTAGGCATGTTTTCTTTATTAGCATATTCTATAAATCTGTTGGTTGCTAGTAAGCATATTGTAGACGTAATGTTTAACTACATGTTCTTATTGCATATCTATGGAATTAAATAAATGTTATGCTATGTTAATTTTTCAATAATATCTTTGTAAAAAGTGTAAGAATATAGAATGATATTTATTCAGAAATGGAGGGAGTACAAATCACAGCCCAAAAATTTGAGTCCATAACAATTTAGTGTTGAATAAAATGCGATATCAAGAGCAAGAATAGATTGCTTATTACAAATAACAAAATAATGGAAATTACATAATTAAGAGCTATCAATAATGACATAATCAGCAATATCCAAAACTGAATGAATCTTATGACATATAAGCTATGAATTATGTCTTCTACAACAATATAAAGGGAGTTTGAATTATATTGCTCTCAGATTTAGGGTCTTATTTGAAGATTATAAATCTTCAACCTCAATCACGAATGGACAAAACAATTAATTAAGTGAATAAGGCCATGAATCCTTACCATATTATCATACACAATAAGAGTAGATTAAGGCCCCGTTTGGTACGGTTCGATTCTAGTAGAAGCGAAACGGTTCGGATTCTTGGTAGAAACGTTTGTAGAATCAGAATCCGGAGGAACGGGTTGCTAGCCGATTCGACCACGGCGTGTAAAAATCAGAAACGATTCGCTTTGAAACGTTCCAAGTCCTATTCCGTTTGGTTGGATTTATTTCGGATTCTAGGAGAAACAGTCCGGTTCCAAGTTACCAAACGGGGCCTAAGTTCACTCAAGGAATGATTCAAGTTTAGTATGTGTTCAGATCAGTATTTAAATAGTTTACCAACCAAGCCTACTGAACTAGCATCAAAGCAGAATATCAATTATCACCAGAGTAGTTTCTAATACAGAACAACTGGAAAAGATTAGATTATCTGCTAGACAATATACCAGTTGAATAAACTAGATATCATTCAGTTCTGAAGCAAGTCAGCATACCAACTAGTTATGTTTGCATAAGGGGCCAACCAACCAGACAGTCTAGAGTTAAAGCAATTGAATTATTACAAGAGAATAGCTACTGGTAATTGACAAGATAGTGAAATAAATCAACAATTTCTAGCATGCAAGTCTACTGATTCAAGGCCTCATTCACAAAGTTAATTATTATATTCATTAAGTTACCCAATATCATTACAGAGCAAGCAATCCCACAAGCAGCCGATAAAGGAATGAGTAATCTAAATATATATATACTCACAACAAAACAGCACTCAAAGTTGTTCAGTAGAACGAGCTAGGCATGACTAGATGTCGCTGACCCAGAAATCAAATCGCTGCCACTTGTGCCGCAGTGTAACCAGCCTGAACCACGAAGATACAAAGCCCTCTCTACACAAGAGGCACTTCTTGAGCAAAGGTAAGCCTCAACAGATGCCGCACAAGGTCAGTCCCCAAACCGATTACTCCAAATGCCAGGTGCTAAGAGCCAGATCACAGTGTAGAAAGCACAAAAGCGATCTCTCTGCACAGCCAACATAGAGCAGCTCTGAATAAAACACAAGAGCAGATCTGCTCGGCCACACACCCAACCAAGTGCTTAGTACACAAGCCTCACTTGAGGATTTGGCTGAACAATCAGAGATCAACAGAAGCCACAAAACATGAGTAAACTGAGAATGAATTAATGTATAGTTTTGCGATTGTTTGTGATGCCTCTGATTACTAGAAATTGAATCCTCTGATTAATGTACAGTTTGCGATTGTTGTGATGCGATGCGGTTGCGCTCTACCTTTTTTTAAAGTTGATGTGAATAACCTATTACCTTGTTTAGCAAATTAAACTACAAATTTTGTTATCCAATAATTAGCCCCCTATATTTCCTCTCACGTGGACTTTTTCTTAGCAAACGACTCCGATATCTTTTGCTATTTAGAATGCAATAATTGTAACATTGGTTAGAAAATTTTTCTAGCCAAATGCAAAATATGTGTAAAATTGGTATTTGTTTCACCAAACGAGATTACCACAATCCATTGTAGTACCAAACAGAACCTAAAACATAAGTTTTATTAGCACACATAAAAATCCAATTTCCAATGACTCGTAAATATTCCAATAAAATTATATTGCGCTCAAATTGATGGGAAATGGGAAATGAATTACATAGTAAAAGATCCCTCTAGAAGCTAGAGGAGCAAACAATTGGTAGGGCAAGACAAGAAGTGGCCTAACTCATAATCTAGTCACCCTACTAAGATGTATGATAAGTTTTCGGTTAATTCTTGATCAATCTGGTCATCTGAGCGATCAAGATGATCATCCATCATGCCCTTTCATATGTAGATTTGCTTTCATAATACATGTTGGTTTAAATAAATGCATCTACCCTTTGCTCACGCTATGAAGAAATACATTCACTTCGCAGTTTACGCCTAAGTAGGAGGCTCTTCCCTAGCACAAAACTATTTGGTAGGTAAATTAAAGGTATGTTTGAAACAGGAGAATCACCTAAAAGTTTTACAAGAAAGAGAATTTCTATAGAATTAAAGCGTTCGGAAGGCAAAATAGAAATATATTTTTTGTTATATCAAATAGGTAACCTTGTTATTCTATCAAGGCATTAGTATCTTGTTGTGGCATTTCTTCTTCCACCATCAAACTTGTTAACTATGAGATCTTTGAGGCGGTGCACTATTGTTGTTATTGGATTACACACAATTGTCGCTACTTATTCATTACTATTTAGCATGCGCATTTCTCGAATAGATAATGGTTGTATAACCATAAAAGCTAGTGACTCTTAAGCAGGGTTCAAATTCCCGGCGACATTTCAAAAATTTCGGCTAAGGTTCTAAATCTCGGTGTAACAAAAAAAATTGTAAATTTCAGAATTGCTATAGTAATTTTGGTAAATCTCGGTGAAATTTTGGCCTTTTGGACCGAAATTAGACCGAATTTCACTTCAATTTTTTTGTGGAGAATTATAATGCCTTTTATAAGGAATACATGTGAAAAATTTGCAAAAAATACATATACAAATTTGCTTTTTGAATTGAATTATAAAAGTGTGTTTGCTCTATGTATGCAGGTACTTAATTTTCCCGTCTTAAGAAAAAAACTTTTGTGCTTGGCACTAAGTTATGTTGTACCTTGCCCCTTGCCTCATTACATGGGATTTGTAGCTACCTCTCTTTCTTTATTGCTTTTTGTCATAGTTATAAACTTTACTGAAGATGTGAAGTAAGAACTCAAAGACCTATATAGTAGGGGGTAATCAGCTTGATGGTTTGTCATCCATTTATGCTTGTAATCAAGAATTTGACTATGATTGCCTCACCTGAAAGCTCCTAGTTAGGATTGATGTCTACCATGTACTTCAATTTGTGTCAAATTTGATAGTTCTGATTGAGCACAATATAAATATTGATGCTTGTGCAAACAATCGCGAACTTAAATGATTCATTCACAGACATTTTTCCTTGCTTCACAGGTATAGCTTTGGCCGGAGTCATGTGAAAGAGAAACTTGAGTTTGGATGAGGTATTGCACATTTTTGAATGAATATTGGAAAGAGGTACTAAATTTTGGGGACTAATGAATTTTGGTACCTAGTTTATTGTGCACCTCTTAAGCATATCTGTTTGCGCTTTGCAAATACTTAGTATTTTGCATTCAAACGAATAGGAAATGTAGATAAATGCTTGCACGATTTTTCTCATATCTTCCCCCAAATTTTTAAGCCTCGGGAGACTATTTCATAGGACAATGAAAATCATTGAAATTTTGGTGATTTTAGCTGAAGTTTCATAAACTTTGGTTTCAAATTAATCAGATTTCAAATTTGCTTTTTGAATTTTTTTCTGAATTTTAGCCGAAATTTCGGATTTCGATTGCCTCCGAGATGTGATCCAAAACCAAAATTTGAAACCTTGCTCTTAAGTACCAAATGTGCAATATTCACTCAAATATATAAATAAAATCGAGTGTGCGCATTGTATCCAGTAACTACTAAATTATATATGTTAGAGTCTAGTTGACCATGATTTGAGTTTGTTGATGTGTAATAAAATAGTTTATGAACCATAGCGTTTATGAACCGCATAGCTATTAATGTACATCTCCAAATAACATAGCATATGATGATCTAAAATATCAAATACTGAATCTCAACTTTGATGTATATAAATATCCAATCCACCCGTAAAACGAAATATCCAACAGCTCATTTGTACTCATATAATACGTATGTGAAGCCTACGGGGAAAGTCCAATATCCATTTTGATTTATAAATGTATGGAGCTAATATATGGTGTATGCAATAATATCATTGTTGTTTGGTATATACACATCAACATAACAACTCTAAGTTACTAAGGGTGCGTTTAGTTGCTTGTACTAAGTATGACATGTATAAAATGATTTAAAAAAGTTATAATATGTTTGATTACTTAAATGGAATCATCTTATCCTAGATGATAGGATATAAATTTGAGAAATATTCTATATAGAAGCTGAATCATTTCATTCATCCAAAACAATAGAACCAAATGATACAGCACCATCTAATTCCATTCAACCTCAACCACCAACACCCTAAGTATCAAATATGAAAATTCCTACTTTAGTAACTAGCCAAGTACCATGTACATTAAGTGGTTAATGGGTTTGTGCACACTAAATTCCTCTGTAGAATTTATGGCGCAAAACTTATATGAATAATTCTTTTGTGTATCTTCTATAACGATCGTGCATCGAGAACAAGTGTGTCATCAGTGCAATCCAACTAGAAAAGTTTCAAAAATTCTGAAAAAAATCATGGATGTACATCTCATCTTACCCCATCTACATATAAAATTTCAATATATGTAGATGGGGTAAGATGAGATATACATCCATGATTTTTTTCTAATTTTTAAACTTTTCTAATGGATTGACTTATCATTACATCTGAGTTCTGACATATAAAACCGTCGTTGCCATCTTCTATAGAATTTATGCCTTAAAACTTATAGGAATAATTCTTTTACAGTACACAATGACAAATAAACTTGCCGATCAAAGATCTTCCGTATGACATCACACTCTTCGTACTTTGTTTCTACATCTACATGCTATAGCAATTTTCATGTGTACATTCCGCCCACGATATCACACTCTCCACACTCCCCTCCCAGCAAGAGCTAAGAACCCCTTCCCCAGATTTCCCCTCATTTTTCCTCTAAAAACTTTCGGTTCAACCTTGGTATCACCTGCTAGATGTGGCCATACCGCTAATGGTAGCTTAGGGTTTGGAGAATTTCATGGAGTCGGACCCGGTGATGCAACAAGTGAAAGGTGGGGATGAGTCGTCACCCTCATGAGGAAGGCAAGTCGCGACTGACTGGTGATGTCCCCGTGGATGAAACCACGGTGGTGGAAGAGGATAAGTTTGTTAAGAGTGGGGGTAGCCAGTCTGAGGCTATCCATACTGTCGATTCTATGAAGGATTCAGCTAAGTCCAAAGGTGTGGTTGTGGAGGAGAGGGAGGAGAAGGCAAAGATTGTTTCTGCGACTGATAAGGTTAAGAGTGAGGCCGGAGGTTGTGAAATTAGAGAATAAGGATGGGCATGCGAATGTGGACGCCAAGAAAGGTGGCTCCCTGGAGGAGGAAGGTGCTAACCATGGTGATAACGAAGATATTGATGGTGCGAATCAGCTTCTGTTGGCGCTAGCTGGGGAAGACAGGGAGGACCAAGCTCTTTCCAAGATCTCAAACAAATCCTTCATGTTTGATTACACCTTGGGCAATGATGGCTCGGGAATTGAGGAGGAGCAAGTTGCTTTCATGAGGGAGCTCGAGCAGTTCTATAGAGAGAGTTTAATGGAATTCAAGCTCCCAAAGTTTTATGGTGAAGGGTTGAACTGCCTCAAGTTAGTATCACGAGGATTTCTTTTTCTGTATGATACAAGGTTTTATGACTGTGCTGAATGAACTAATTTTATCTTGATTACGTTCTTACAGGTTATGGAGACTAGTAACTGGATTGGGTGGCTATGATCAGGTACTCATTTTTCATGCCTTGGTGATGGTGGGGCATATTGTAATTTCTTTAGATCTATTAGGTGCTTGCTGCATTGCAATATGATATATGAACAATAAGCTGATAAGACTACAAAAAATATTGTAATTTCTTTAGATCTATTAGGTGCTTGCTGCATTGCAATATGATATATGAACATTAAGCTGATATGCCTTTTTGTGTTAGTCGTTCAAGAAACACAAAGATGATGGATTTGATTCATGTAGCTCATGTGGCATTGGTTGAGTTACAAGTTTTATCTGGCCATATGCTTATCCAGTCATTAGTCTTTTCTTTGCTAGGAATGAACACGTTATGTTTGGAAAATGTTTCCAACAAAGAGCTTTTAACTGAGTGTTAAGCCCAAAATATTTTTAGCAACCTATGTGCTTTTAGTTATGTTTCCTTTGTTATCGTATCATTCTCATTTAATTTCATACCTCTATATAAAGTAGGGGTTGTGAATTTTATTTACTTGCCCAATTTTGTGTTTCCTATACCTTTTCTGACCATCAGATCCTCTTAACGCATTGTGCGCAAAGTACCTGCCACTATTTTTTAATCCGATTTTGTCCTCTCTCTCTTCCAGAATTATACACCTGACTACCTAAATGCTGATCATTCTATTATTTTGTTTTGGTGTGGGCAGTGTTTGATTTGTTATCTCCCTATTGTGGGTTATAATCCTTGTTCAAATCTTCAACTGAATATCCAAAAATGTTTTTCCTGTCAACAAATGACTCTGATTCTATCACCAACATAAAAGAAGTCAGGTCAGAAATTCTCTCGTACTACACTATATTTTAACTTCATTCAGTTTATTTTGGTAATAGGAATGCTCTGTTCCTTCCATACATGCACGTGTCCAGCCCTCCCTCCTGCCCGGCTCACACGGCCAGCGACACACCATCCCTCCTGCCGTGATCCTGCCTGTTATTGTTTTGTGTATTTGGTCAGTTGATTGCAAAGAATAGGATGTAACAAAAGCAATGGTAAGAACAAATCATGGGGTGAAAACTTAACCTTATTAAG